>VZTH01010186.1:0-47528 GCA_013397815.1 Aleadryas rufinucha
ATATATATATATCACTGCACTAGAAGTAAGCAGCTGTTCATCATCTTGGACAAAACTCTTTAGGGGCAGTGACAAGGCTTTCCTCAGTGTTTGCACAGCAAGCTGGCATAACACAACTCCCAGTTAATTGCTGTACTACATAACTGACACACAAAAGGGAGCAGTCAGTACTTGTTCTGAGTTTAACTTAAGCAGAGCTGTTCAAAGTAACAGCATCAAATTCTGATACTGAACCTAAACTCAGGTTTTGTTTTCACAAGTTGAGATTCAGTATTTGTGAGACAGTTCAAAACACTTCATTTTTCTAGTAAGCTTTGTTTTGTTTCCAGAAGTATTTCTCTTTCTCCTACAAACCTAGAAAATTTTGCAGGGCAGTTTTCCCATAAAGCACATTCAAACTGTCTCATTTGAAGATGAAAGAGAGTGAATAACTGTCATCTGGAAGGGGCAACATACAGGGTACCCATGTAATAAGTTTACATGGTTCTTTTTATCCTTATTCCTTTATTTTTTCAGGATACAAACTCCCAAAAGTATCTAGTAGTAGCTTCACGTCTACTTTATAAGCACGTAAAAGTCTTCTTGATCAGCAGACAAGTGGAGTGGAATAGCTATGGATAATGAGATGTCAGAGTTAATGTAAAAACAGTTTCAGAAGCTTAATCTCTCATTTTGGAAGAAATTATTATTTTGGCTTGCCACTTAACTAAGTACATATTTTTGAGCTAATTAATCCAGCTGAACCAATAGAACTAATATTAAATTTCAAGTGCGGGGGAAAAAGAATTGGAGACTCACAGTGAATTAGGCTAAAAAATTCACCCCCAAAAACTTCTCCAGTGAGCTCCAGAAGTTCTGCATATGAAACATGCAATTAAAAGCTAAGAGCTTAAACATTTGATAATATCTAAACACTCTCATGGGTACATTTGCATTTCTAAGTGACTTTCTGTTGGGTTTTTTTCCCAGTACATTAAACTAAATCTAGGCTAAGTCTGCATTAAAAGCAATGCAAGTATATTCACTCACAAGTTTTATTCAGTGACCTCCTAAATCGATCTTAGAATCAGACAACTTTGCATTCAGACATGAAAACAGAAGACTGACCTTGCTTACCTTTTCTCAGGCCTTAGAGAAGTCCTTTCAAACTTCTTTCCCTCTGATACTTCTTTGTAAAGTGTTTTGAAACCTAGTGACGAAAGTAGTAAGAGCTATGTATTTGACCATACCACTTGTGAAACATTCTAGTAGAGATCCTAGCAATAGATCTAGTAGAGATACTATGTTGCAAATAATTCAAATTAGGGAATGTATTGTACAGTTAAAAAAATTAATTGAAAACAATGAATTATTATCCTGTTGAAATTATTGATACCCAAATATCAGACAAGTGAAGTCTGGCTGCAATAGCTACATAAACCTACCAGCCCAACTGCAAAGTAGAAGACGGTATCCAGACAACAAGGAAAATCCTTCTGAAACTTGGCAGTGAGAACAATTCCACAGCTAAACCCCTCCACAGAAGTCAAGGACCATGAAAGATCCTGACAGACACAGAAATTTCATTTGGTAAGAAATCACTCAAGAGAATGGATTAGTCAGAAACAGGACTATAAGAAGTCTTCTGTATCATGAAGATCAGTTCCCTTCCATGACAAGCAACTGTTTCACTTAACATCATTTCCCTTGCATGTGTCACAATGAAGTGATGAGGCACAGGTTTTCACCACAGATGGTATTTCAGTCAACTTTGATGAAGAAATTGCTCTGGATGATTTCACTTTCTTTTTTTTGCAGTAACTTTTGAAATACAGAATTCTGCTTCATTATTTAGCTCATCTTAGGATGGGAACTCCTGCAACTCATCACTAAAGTCATCACCCAGAGACAGCACATACATTTTCAAGAGCTTTCTGGTCCAGGAAGAAATGTCGTAGGCTTGAATCCAAGACTTTCAACAACAAAACACAGACATATAGCTAGATTTGAAGCAAGAGGGGTCCAGCACTCACAGGTTAAGTAAAGGCTCAAACAGATGAACTCTGCAAATTTCGGTGTCTCTATTTACAGAATACAAGGTATTCTGCTATAGCAGGGGACCGGATGTGCCTCAGAGGTAGAAAAAAAAAAAAATCTCAAACAAACCCACAAACACTTTAATCCTGTGCTCAGGGCAAAGAGAAGACAGTACTACATTTATTACATTTATTCACCTACCCAGGTGTTATTGATTAATATTAGCTTCAACTAGCTAAGCCCTATTAATCAACAATAACTTGTTTGCATATCTTCTTTCAATGCTGGATCACATCTGTACAAGCAGCCCTTCGAAGTCCATCTGCAGAGAGTAAACACCTGTACTGCTCCTTCAAATGCATACACATGCTTTATGGAATAAGGACAATCCTCCAGTAACTGCACAGGAACGAATATAAACACACTTGAGCTCTTGTAAACATGTCCACAGAGACCTCTCATATAACCACAGAGTATTCTCCTTCAGGTTTTTTTCATATTTGCAAAACTGGAAAAGCAAGGCTATCTTCTTGGTGGATGTTTCAAGTGCATAAGTTTTGAATTTTATACATAATCTAGTCCAGGGTTTCAAGAGTGCAAAGTTTTCATCACCACTGCACATACTGTGTGCATGCAAAAGGTAATAACATATCCAGCTCCATTACTACCTGAACAGTTTCGTACAAAGCTTGTGCCCCTCAGTTTTGATAGATGGCTTCCACAGACTATTACAATACTAAAAGCTGCTGTACACCAAGAGCACATAAGGATGTTTAGAAATACTCAGCATTAGCCCTTGTGCAAAAAAAAAAGGGATGATATAATATCATTTTTCTAGATCCATATACAGTTCTCCAGTGGAAGAGAAACTTCTCAGTACAGGGACCATCCAAACCAGAGAAAGCCATAAAGGCTACTTGTTAACTAACACAAAGAATGCTCTGATGTAAGGGTCAACAAACAAAACCTATGTACAGATATTTAATTTTAAGAAAGGGAATCATGTAAGGATGTGGGAAAAAAAAGAAAGAGGACACTCAAAAGGAGCAGTTCAAAAAGCAGGAAGCCTCAGGGAGAGTCAGGAGAGTATTGCAGGGCATAGGTCAGCTCTTAGAAAATGGATTGCTTAAGTAAAGTCAGGGAAGCCCATAAAACATGGCAAGTAAAATGTAAGCAGGAAATTAAAAGGGCTAAAAGACAATCCAAAAATTGCCTGCAAAAAAAGATCACCGTGCTAGCAAACAGCCCTTGAAATACATCAAGGACAGGAAGCCAGCTAGGAAAAGCAGTCCAGCTGCTGGATGACAAAGGTGTACAAAGCACAGATGGGGATGATACAGTTGTAGCAGAGAAGCTCAGGGAATACTTTACATCAGCCGTTACTGATGAAATCTTTGGGGAGATTTCCACACCCAATGCATTCTCTGTTGCAAATCTAGTAGAGGTACTGGACCAATCTGAAGTAAAATCAGGAAATACCAGACCAAACAAGGAAGCTAGATGTTAATAAAGCACTGAGACAAAACAATTTTCACACAAGTTCTGAAGAAACTCAAATATGAATTTAAGGACCACTAGCCAAGGTATGTAAGCCAGAGCTATAGAGAGTCTCTGTACTTGAGGACTCACAGATCCTGCCTGCATAACTTCCAGCTGCAGGAAGAGCTGTGTAGGAAACCTGGAAACCACAACCTAGCAAGTCTGAATTCATTTAAGTAGGAGAGTGAACATTAGAAAGAATAGTGCTTCTCAGGCTTTTTAAGATGGAGAGGAATCAGCAATGCAACTCCTGGGATCAGTGCTGGGACTGGTGTTACTCAGCATGTTTATCAATAACAAAATTAAATGACTGGGGAAAATGTTGGCAGGTAGGCTTTAGTGTAGTGATTCCTCAAGGCAATATCAATTCTAACTATTCCTACTTGGAAGCCAGAGCCATCCTTGAGAGTTCTCTGAAGTCCTTGGTTCAGTGTTCAATAATAGCAGTCAAAAAAAGCCAGCAACATCATTGGAATCCTCAGAGAACAAGACAAGGAATTTCTGCCATTTCTCACAGTCTGAGCATTCCCACAATTTTAGTACTGTGATCTGCTCTCCACATACCAAGGAGGACATCACCAGGGTGTCAAAAAGGGCAACCAGATGGAAATGGAGGTACTAAAAAGGCTGGGAGTCCTCAGTTTGGAGAGAAGGCATATATGGTGGATATGACCAAGTGTAACAAAAAACCCATGTGCTATTAAATGCAGAACTGTTGTTTGTCCAACCCTACAAAACTAGAACAAGACAGTATTCACTGCAACCAACTCATTTAAATAGAAAGGACCTGTTTACCCAGCAGGTTACAAGATTCTGGAACTTGCTGTCACGCAAGACTCTGAAGGCAAAGGATGTTCATGGGTTCAAGAAGCGATTAACCAACCTCTGGTCAACAGGTCCATAAATAGACACTTAAAGGACTAAACAGGTACATATCCTCTAATATCCTTAACATAGGAGCTGGGGAAACTGGAGATGTGTGGACAGAAAAGGATCTCAAGAAACAGTTGTTGGAGGTTCTCCTGTTAACTTGACACAATCCCAGACACCATACTGGGCTAACTGGAACACTGAGGCAGTTCTAATATTATTCATTTTTTAGGTCGACTTAGAGTTCCCACACATCACACCACTTCTTGAGGATAAGCAATGACCCCAACAAAGGAATAAGGTGATAGAAAGCAAACATATTCATTACCCCTCATGACAGGAGTGAGAATGGGACAGGGATACAACCAGCAAAGAAAAGGAAATAAAACAATTTAGACCAGTTAGAGGTGCCAGAACTTCTCTTAAAACACCTTTCCCCTGAAAACACCTTTAACATCTGTACACACAGTACAGTAAGTAATTATTTTACCCACACAATTTAATTCTTAATTCATCAAAGTTTCATTTTAGAAGCATTTTTTAAATTAACACATCTTTGAAGACAGCAAGTTATTTATAGCTCTAAAAATGCAATCAGCAAGGCTGTATTTCCTGTCTTGTAAGTGAAATATAAGCTTGGACAAAAGAAAAAAAAACTCACAAGAAATGCAATTACAGCAAGTTTGTTTTCAAGACAATAAATCCTTTGTTTTGATGTTCAATTTAGTCGATTATCTTGTTACTCATACAGCTTTAAAAAATATTTTTGTTTGGTCCTTGGGGGAAAAATTTCTATGCTACACAGATAAAAAACTAACAAAGTTTGACAAAGTTCTCTTATTCTTGCCCTTGACACAGTCTGTCTCAAAACCTTACGCTTGTAAGAAAACCAGCTAGAAAAGGACTAGCACTGGAAAGTTCACCACAGAAATCATGACAGGCATGAACAGACATGAAACATCATGCATTTTTTTCCTTAATTTGGTGAGAAGTAGGCTTGTTACTACAGTTCCCTACTCCAATAGCAATAGCCATACATTACCAATATAATATACCTGTATTATAGGTGTACATACCTAAAATAAACCCATACAGGATCCTGCACAGCACTCATGAACTGATGAACAAGTTCAGAGAAGGTTACCTCAGTTGCTAAGAAAAGTACAATATAATATAAAAGCAATGTAACATCAAGTACTAAAACTTATTTACACATTTATGTTTACTCTCACTCTCTGAGACAAAGCAAAAAGTAAAAAGTGGTAAAGCCTTTGCAGTTAGAGGAACCTACATTAAGCTTACAGTCAATAGCACGCATGGAGAGTGGAAAAAGGTCCACACTAACCTGAGGAACTATCTGACCATCTCTGACTGTCCTTGCTGGTGAGGTGTCTGCAAGTCCTAACCTTTTATAACCTCATTTTCTGGCTGTCACTCCGATCCAGTCGGGAAGTGAGCCCCAACTTCTGCTCAGGCTAACCAGGACCACCTCAACATCCACAGCTTTAGCTTGGAAAGACCTTGGAAAAGGAGCTGAGCTCTGTATCAGGTAAGAGCTAAACTGAATGGGAACTCAATACTTTATTAGTCATCTGAGGTGAACTTGATTACCTGACAATTTCAGGTAAATTGAAGGAGCAATGCTTATGCTAACTGAGTTTGGAAGCATTTTAAGAAAATCCGCATGAAACTGACTTGTACCCTACACCAGATGTGATTAATTGATCAATAAGTACCCCACTGCTCATGTTCGGGCTGACTTTAGCGTGTAACTTGAGCAAAATTCCCCATCGGTTACAATAAAGCCTTGGTCCCACAGGCCGGGGCCGAGGTACAATGGCGGGAAGTGCTTTGGAGCGGGCCCGGCGGGAGGTCAGGCCTGCACAGCAGCGCTCCTGCCTCCTCACCGTGAGGGGATTCCCTCCTGGATACCGACTGCCATCCCACAGACACACCTCAGGCACATCCCTGAGCAGGGCTGAGGGAGCAGGAATGCAAATCCCGCCCATCCCTTGGGAATGCTGGAGCTCAAGACTTCACAAACCCGCCTCCTCTTCCATTCAAATGTGCTCGCTCTGCTCACAAGCACGGACACTTTCACAGGAACATGAAAAACTGCTGTACTGCAAAGGAACAGGAAAATGAGTAGGAAGAAGAAAGAGGAATGTAGGAGAAAATGAAACAAACCTTCTTTCACCACTCCCCTGTCTGTGAGAAAGAGGCAGCCACACATGCACAGACTCACAAGCCAAGACCTCTTCCTAAAAAACCTGCAGGATACATGCTCAGATATTTGCCTGCCTCTTTATATAGAGCTCAGTTAGCACTAAATGCCTTCAGCTGGTTTCAAGTTACAGCCAGGGGAAGTCGTACCATAAAATTCCTCATAGCCACCCAAACCATTACTCTTGTATTTTCTTCCATGTGGGGTCATCACACCCCCTCTGGAAAGCTTAGAGGTATGATACCACTGCAGGCCTCTTCAGAGAGAGCCTGACAATGGTGTATTATGAGGCTTGTTGTAACATCCTTTCAATATTCTTAAGGTCCAGTGGTTTAGAGAAGGAGGTCTTTTGTGTCTGCTGTCAGTTCCAGGAAGCTCCTGTCACTGGCATGGAGACTGCATATGGAAAAGAGCTGCTAAATAGACCAGTTAAAAGAATATAGGCCCAGTTTTTCTCCCACATCACTGAAAACCATGAATGCTGCTACTCTGTTGAGGTCAGAGGAACTGCACTGCTGTGATGTTGGGGGGGAGACACCAGCTGTTGTTTCAAAGCCAGGGCTCCCTCTGCGATGTTCTCTCAGGCTCTGCCCAAGATACACCCCCGAGGCCACCACGGCCACAGTGCCAGCTCTCAAACAGCAGCAGCAGCCTGTGTGCAGGCAGGGCTCCCCAGTCTGACCCACAACAGCTCTGCTGTAAACTTACCCTGCACGGAACAGGAGAGATTTCTCACCTCCAAAACCACGCTGGACTTGAACTACTGATGAGGCAGTAATGCTTTCAGACATGATGTACTGACTTAAGATCTTCCTCTTCTTCCACCAAAGGAAAGGAAAGTTTATGATCCTAAAAGATCTGAGGTAAATAACCTAAGTAAAGCAGGCCATTCTTGGCAAATTTCTCTTTCCTGTGTATTTTAAACACAGTTTGCTTATTGCTTTTGGTTTGTAACTTTCCTTTTGATACAATCAACAGTGTAAGAACATACAGTGCATGTCTGACCTAGACTTTGTGAGTGCTTCTTACAGAACATGCCCTCATACTTTATTCTTTTCACCCAGTCAGACTATTAATCCTTATCCAGGATAGATGGTCAGTATTTTGGTTCTGAGGGGTTTTTGTTTGTTTGTTTTTTAATGACATTGATTCCAATTACATGACATAAAACACATGAATGAAAAAAACCCTTTACTTCAGTGTTTAACAAATGGCTCACATAATTATAAAGAATTAATGGAATTATATATTTCTTCCATTTAGAGACAAGCAAATTCTTAATAGTCAACACTGCCAAAAATATTCGGCAACTACGTACATTTTATAATGGGATATTAAAGCACACATCCTTGTTACTATTTGCGCTGCACATTCACACAGTAAATTAGACTGTGACTATCATTTAGTAGGTATGGAAAATCTCACACCCCTGTCTCACCTTGTTTGCCTATTGTTTTGCACCGGAAGTGTTCATCAGTTTATAGACTTTAGAGAAAGCAACATCACCTTGAAATCAAGTGCAGCAATGCCCTGATCAGAACACAGAGCTGGGAGCTCAAGTTCCTCTGGCCCATGCTGCCTGCAAAACACAGCTCTTACAGGCCTCTGCAGCAAACAGGAAACTTGCAGTACTTCCAGGCAGATAAGAAAAGCTAAAACAGGGATCCTTTCATAATTTGGAACATCTCAGAGCGCCTGCGCCATACTGGGTACCACTGTGTCTCCCAAATCCTCTTTGTAAGAGTATTTGCAACTCGGTCCTTGGTCCCCCCATTACTCACTCATCCTTTAACATTTTGTTGAGGTTAACAATCAGGATAGTGATTTTTGCTGCTTAGCAGTGGTTCCCACTGAAAGCTGGATTACACTGGTTTAGACAGTATATAAAAGGTCTCCGGGTGAAACTACAGGCTCGGTGATCAGATTATCCTTCACTACACAGTTCCAGTATCCTTTTTGGTTACATTTTTTTTTGTTCAGATATCATCCTGCCACTCTGCAAATACCTCAGATCACAGGACTGCTGAAGAATAACAGAAAAAAGCAGTAAAACGACAACTGAGAATAATGATTTTAACCTGCTGTGCAATAATTAGAAATAAACTGCAGTGGGTGTGTAAAACAGCACACGCCATCACTCACTTTCCTCAGCCAGGATGTCTGTGGACTCTCAGCAATTTATCACATTTCACAAGAAGCAGCAGCAAGTGATGCACAGGACTAGCAAATAGAGCAAATAATTTCTTCTCCCACAGGATAGATCTTCTACTTTCACACAGAATGTATGGTCTGTTTGAATCATTTTGCAATGAAGAAAATAAATGAAAGCATCCCTCTGTGACAATTCTGTACCCTGTGGCACACTGATTGCATCACAAGCCCTAAAAATGCCTTTGGTACCAAGGAACCTATGCATACAAAACAGCAATTCAGTCTGAAGAATTAATATGCTGTCAGCTGGTCATGTTTTTGGCAAGTGAATGAATTTAATCCAATTACAGCAAAGGTGGTGAGGTCAAGCTGACTCTCAGAAAAGAATCACTAGAAAGACTATCCTCAAAACAGAAGGCACTGCAGCTTGCTAGACTTCTTCAGAGAGCCGACACGCTGCAGTGAAGTCTAGCAATGCTCAGACTTGTTATAACAAAGGTAAGTGCCAAGAAACTGCTTAGTGCCAGCAAACAGAAGAGGAAAGGGATTCAGCAAGAACACACTTTGTAAAGCACACTGTAATCCTAAGCACTTAATTGCCTTTGGCAAGAGCTGCATCCCATTGCTCTCTCAGAAGTCGTTTTATCTGCAACTTGATGCTCACAGCTACAGGGATGAATGGAGTGGGGAGGAGAAGGAACTGGGGGAACTAGTGAGAGAACTATAGTTACCAGTCAGTCTTTGATGAACTACCAAAGCAAAATATAAAAATTACTGGTATGTGCAAGGCCTGATCTGCATATCCAATGACTCTGAAGAGCTTTCATAGAAGCAAATGAAACCAACTCTCCTCCAGGCCCTTTAAACCACCTACAGAGGCAGGGAAATTTGTTGTAGAGTTACACACCTGTATTTATACTTTAGTGTTTACGTATGACTGGCCTCACTTTCAGTCATTCTCACTGAACCCATATAGGTCAGTGTGAATCTGAAGGTGTAGCCAAACTTTGTTTCTTTTCCCTGCTTATAATGAAGCATTCACAAATATTTTACAATATGTTAACCCCAATTCATTGTTCCCACATAAATGGAAGACTCAAAAGTAAATAATGCACCAAGCCTCTTTAATTAAATAAGGAGTTTGGGGGAGGAGTTTCTGCAGAGCCTTTTAAATCTTAAAGCCTGCCAACTGGATGAACAAAAGGTAGATTAGGCTCACATGATAAATCCCAGAAAACCTGAAAAGCCTTTGTTAATAAGTCACTAAGGGAATTTTTCTTTTTCCCCTAGAATTTCTGCTCGCCAGAAGTGAGAGTTAAGATTATTCAAGCAGGTTTGGTTTCCAGCAGCATTAAATGGGTATATGCCTCTTGGAGCTCTAATCTCCTCATTTCTATAGAGCTCAATTCTCCTTTCATTCCAACTAAAGCAGAACCAGTTATTCCTAGCTTTTATAGAGGGAGCAGCTGCTGAAATTTCAGAGGCAAAAAAAGTTTATGAAATTAGTTAAGATTCCCACAAAAACGAAACTGGAATTCTATATCAGCTTTAATAGCTACAACAACAACAGGAATATTAATGTATTTTCATTTCACTTTGGCATTTCTTTCATGTAGCAGGTTGCTAATGAGCCTTTTAAGTTTCCATTCATGAGTTAGTGTTCAGTAGCTTGTTCACAGAGCCAAATGACATGTTAGTCTGGCAATTAGTTTACCCTTCTGTCTGTAGAGAGGCTTAATGAAAACATTATTAGAGACAGACCTTGCTGTAGCACACTCAATAGACCCTGTCCAATTGCTCAGAAAAGACACAGATTTTAGCAAAACCCATACTGTAGTCATAGACAACATAGATGAAATTTAAAGCTGTCCTAAATTTAAAAAAATTCCAGGTCCATCCTACCTGGATCCATCTGGCTTCACTAATGAATCCTTTTCAGCACTACAGATTAATCATATCTTCTCTGCATCCAGTGCAGAAATCCCAACAACATATGTAGCTTGAAAGTACATCATGGAAGCATTCCCATCAGTGAAGGGGATGAAGGCAGCTGCGTAAAGCTTACTAATATCCTGTTTGGTGTAGTGGATACCACTGAAAAAGTTTAAAAAGTCTACTGCAACAGGTGCAGCAATGTGTTTCTAGAGCCATGAGAGAAAGGACCACCTATCTTCCATGGGAGATTAAAAAAAAAAGAGTAATTTAGCATCAAAGAGAGAAGAGTGTGTTAACCAGCCAAGGGAAGAAAAAATTACCTTCATTACTCCTAACTCATATCTGTGGAATAAAGTTTGGAAAAGCTATTGAGTACAGCTCTGAACACAACGAAAGAAAACAACCACAGCGTGTTTTATTATGTACTTGACAAGTTTATGAATGAGAGGAGATGAGTCTGTCTGCAAAACCAGGATCACTTCCAGCCCATGCTCAGACCTGAATTCAAACTACTTAGAAGAGTCCAACAACCACAGACTCTGGCTACCAGTTCTCCAGAGTCTAACCAGAAACTTCAGCCATCTCCTTACATGGCTCTCAAATAGAGCTTCTGAGCACATTTTCTGGATTTAGACATCCACAGCTTTAAGGCACAGCATTTGGAGCAGTTCTGAACTCTATTTACATCTGAATTTTGTTTTAGCAGGGCTCTGAAAGTAATTTGTAGCTGTTGGTTTATAGTGTTTCTAAGTACAGTGTGTTTGGCCTGCATAAGGATATTGGTATGGATTTTGATTGACTGTAAAAATCGGATCATCGCCCACAGGAAGCCCTAATGAACTTCAGGGAAGAGCCAGGGAGAACAGAGAATACAAAACAGACCAAAAACTGGTGAAAAATTATGCATCTCTTACATTTAACTTAAGCCAATGGTAATACATAATTCCACCTTATTTCAGACATTATAAATTCCCTTTTGGCATTACACAAGCAAACCAGCAGAACTTCCCTGATCTATTTCCTTCATCCTCCTTTGCACCATGCAGCAGGGCAACTAAAACTATGGACAGATGGTTGCAACAGCAGAAGTATCTGATTTATAACTTTCTTTGCAGCAGACCTTTTAAGACTTCCCTACAAGACCAATAAAAATGGGGTCAGTGATATTAACTGGTGTGAGCCTCCCATGTTTATATAAAATTGTAGCTGCAATGTTTATTAAACCAGGCCTTTTCTTTCTGCTCAAGTCCATCTAAAAAGGTTAAATACCATCAATACATCATTAGGACATCCTGTCTGTCATTCTAGTGGCTGGTCCTCTGGTTGCAAACATTCTCCTACTACAGCCAACAAAGTCACTCCAGTTTCTTTTGGAGTTAAAACACTTGTCCTGTAGCATTCATTTGCAAAAGGCTAAGGAAGGGTGTCACAGTGTATTCTGAAAATGTGTTATCATGAGCACTTTGTTTTGAACTGCAGAGCACACAGTGACCAGCTACAGAAGAATAGTATCACTTGAGGAAACAGAAAATACTGGATATGTGCTAGATGAAAATTAACTATTCAGTTATTAGTAAATATAATTTTGGTTTAAAAATGGAAGGCTCCTAAAATGCACTCCTAGAACCTAGTTCCAGGAACATCTCAGCAAATATAAAGTTGCCCAGGAAGACACATATCATATTTTGCAAATAATAATGCAAGTCATTAGCAGAATAAAATAAACTAAAGATGTACACAGGAAGTAGGGGGAGGAAGACAGTAGTTCTCTTAGGAATTGAAAATGAGAGAGAAATTATTATTTCTCTTATAGCTCCCCTGACAGAAATGGCATTTCCAGCACTCCACAAAGAGGTAGCATAATTTTGTTGTGTCTAAGTGGGGAACACACCTTTTGCATGTCATATAACTCCACACTCACTCCCCCAAATGCTTGGAAACCCCTTAGAAGAAGGGTGTGGAATCAGGTATTTGCACTTATCCTCTCAGTCATTCCCTTTGTAGAGAGAATAATGCAGCCTTCAAAACACTTTTGATTTCACTTCCTGACTCTAGGAGAAGTATTCCTGGTGATTTCCTCTGCAGAAGACAAGGCTAGTGCAAAAAAGTATCTTTAAAGTGTAACAGGAGGGAAGGATCCTCTGTCTTTTCATCCCTGGTCTCCAGCCCCTGCTAGTCTGCCATGCCACTCCCTTCCAGCCTAAGTGCAGGGAGCAGTGCCAGGCCAGAGTCCAGATGTGCACATACAGAAAAGAGGATTAAAAGGCAAAGAATCCCCAAAAGCATATTGCTCCATAGCGTGAAGGCAGCCTGCAGAGAAGTGATTTCCCCACCTCTGCCAAGTTAATGATTTTAAACATTCATCTCCTTCCCCCATCCTCATGCAGGATGTTTAAGTGGTGTCATCAGGATTTATCCCTCTCTGAGACGCTAAGCATGTTGTGTAACATGATACAAATTACTTTGAGAACAGCAAAAGTTAAAAAAAAAAAACATTCTAGCGCATACATTTTGTCTGAAACATTAAAGATGTAGATGTGTAGTGAAGGAACGTTGCTACATGTGCCTCCACGTATGCACCTCTATATTTGAAAGGCCAAGAGAGAGCCAGAGAGACTATCCTTACAGCCGAGCCTATAAATGCTTGATCTTAGAAATCCTTTGCTACCTGCCAGCAGAGAACAATAAAACTGTAAAAAATCATACATAAAAGATGACAAGTACTTACTACCAGGTTTGCTTGCTCTCGGATTACTGCACTCCGGGAGGGGAGCCGTAGGTGAGCCCTCCTCCCCGCCGGACCCCAGCTGACGCTGTCGCAGGGGAAGGGACGGGAGCTGGGCTGAGACACCCGCAGGAATCCCGCGGCTCCGGTGCTCCAAGCCCGGCATGTGCCCGCAGCCCGCGCCGCTGGGCTAGCTTACTGCAACGCCGCTACCTCGTCCCTCCGGAGAAGCAGGTTTCCCTCTTCTCCTCCTCCTCCTCCNCGGCGCGGCTGCCTTTCACTCCTTCCCGGCGGAGCCTCGCTCGGCAGGGGCCGGGGGTCCAGGGAGAGCCCCGGGCGTGCCAGAGCCAGCGGAGGGAGGGAGGGGCACGGCCAGCCCAGCCCAGCCCAGCCCAGCACCTGTGGAGCGTGGCTTGCCCAGGTGGGGCGGTTGCGGATGGGGGGGGCCCAGAGCTGGGTGCGGGGTGTATGTGGAGTGTGTAGGGATGCACATGGGTGCCATATGAGCCGTGCACTGCAGAGCCTGTGAGGTTGTGGTGGCTGTATAACGGGCATATGGGGATTATAGACCTTGTATCGATGGGGTGCACGGATGGGAAGTGTAGAGGAGTGTGCTTACGGGCTTGCATGGGACGTGAATGACATACATATGGGAGATCTGTGTGTGTGTTCTGGGGGAAGTGCATAGCTTGCATATAGGGGAGAGCACAGAGGATGTACGTGAAGGTTTGCATGGGACTTGGATAGCATGCCCTAGGGATGTGCATGTGGGTNCCTACTTCACCTCCCCCTGCGGAGGATGCCGCGATACCCCCCACCCGTGCCCGCCCACGAGCTTCCCTCCGCGTCCCGGGGCGCAGCCGGCACGGAGAGCCCCGCGGCTCCGGGGAGCGCTGCCGGAGCCGCCTCGCCCCGAGCTGCCCAGCCCCGGATCGGNCTGTGGAGCGTGGCTTGCCCAGGTGGGGCGGTTGCGGATGGGGGGGGCCCAGAGCTGGGTGCGGGGTGTATGTGGAGTGTGTAGGGATGCACATGGGTGCCATATGAGCCGTGCACTGCAGAGCCTGTGAGGTTGTGGTGGCTGTATAACGGGCATATGGGGATTATAGACCTTGTATCGATGGGGTGCACGGATGGGAAGTGTAGAGGAGTGTGCTTACGGGCTTGCATGGGACGTGAATGACATACATATGGGAGATCTGTGTGTGTGTTCTGGGGGAAGTGCATAGCTTGCATATAGGGGAGAGCACAGAGGATGTACGTGAAGGTTTGCATGGGACTTGGATAGCATGCCCTAGGGGTGTGCATGTGGGTGTGCATGCAGAGGGTAGGGGTCTGTATGCAGCCCTGCCGTGCACTGCCCCGATGGCAGCTACAGGGCATTGTCTCAGGCACACAGGGGCCTCAGGGCTGCCCCTGCTTCCCCCACCCTCAGGCCCTGTCTAGGGCCCATGCACCGGCACATCTGCTTAGGGTTGTCCAAATCTGGGGCAGGGGATTTATTTTAATAAACCGTTTACAGTTAATTGTGTTAAGTGCTAAAGTAGTGTAGAAGGAAGAGCAAATGCGAGATGGGGAAAAAATTGAATCCTCTTCAACAATAAGACCTTATAACTGCTGTTTTATAATATGGAGCTGGAGACTCTGAAGAGGAAGGGTAGGATAATCACATACATTACAAACTTAAAGCCTTTTTACTCTAATATTTAAAATTTTTTTCATTTACACATTTAAAAAACTCAATCAACTGCCTATCTGAAATGGACTTACAGCCAGATCATAAACATACATAGGGACAGGCATACAAAAAGCCCAGGTTCTGTGGATAAAGCCTTTCTTTTCTGTCCTCTTACATTCTTCTGTGCTGCAGGTTGCTGCTAGGTATGTTAATCCATGGTTCTGAACTGCTACATAAAAAGGGAAGCACAAGCTGTAGAGAACCTGCCTCCTCACCCGGCACTGAGATACCTCTGGGGGTGATGGACCAAACCACTGCCCAGGCTACAATTCCTTCTCTCCTCTCACTGTTTCATCTCAACAGCCGTCAACTCAGAAGAATGTGGCCAAGATAAGCAAGTCACAGCAAAACTGTTCTTGGCTGCAGTGATGTCAAGAGCTTTGTATTTGCAGAGACCTCAATGTTTTCCATTTTGATTCTGAGGTGAATTTTTTCTGCAATTGATAGACCACGTGTCCTGCAACTCGAGTAGGCTGTACATGGAGGCAGTGCAGGATGCTGCCTTTTCCGGGTGCATCATTCCTGGTACCTGAACTTCTGCAAAGGATGAGAGCAGTTACCAGTATGAGTCCACGAAAGGTTATAGCCATCACTTTTGACTCTTTCAGATCCAGTACAAAGTGAATGAACTGGGGGGAATTGTTGCTGCCTCTTCAAGAGGAGGTAGTGACAGTTTTCTTATTCCTACTTCCTTTATATTGAGTCTCTGTTAGGAGAACAAGATACTTTTGCTAATTTAAAGGCTCTGGGACTTTGAAAATAGGTTAATAGAGACTTATTTCTTTATTTTTATTTAAACCAGAATCACAGAAAAGGGAATCCTAAAGAAAAGTAACTTTATTGTCAGAGGTTCTGAGTACCTCAGTCCTCACTTGCTCCATGAAATCTCTCTCCCTGTTGGTTACATCCAGCCAGTTACTCCTGGGCTTTTTCCTTCTCAGTGCATGGTTGTGGCATATTCTGGATTGCCAGATGTTTTTCTCTTTAGTCCAAAACAAATGGACATACATCCCTGATCATTGGTGATGTGCATGACTGTCTGTCTGTAGTGGATTTCAGATGGCAGTGCATGCATGCAGAGTTCCACAGCTACACACCCATCAGCACATGAGCTGTTAAAAGCAAGATGCTTTTTTATGAACACTTGTTTTCTGCAGATAAATGAATACTTGGCATTAGAATACAGAAAGTACACAAAAAACAAAGAGCCAGGCACAAGCTTGCTTTGACCTTCTCCCTGGTCTGACTGAAGACTGTACTGCCAACACCTTTTTGGAAGGAATGTTCTTCTCAGCATATTTAACCATTAAGAAGATGCTGCTCTGCATCATGCTTATGCTTTTCTGTGCTAATTTCTAGCCTAGACTTCATGAAACCTTTTTCTTGTAAATGTTTTCATGTCTCACCAGTTGGGAATCGCTGCTCTAGACAATCTTGTAATAGCATCACTGCCTCTGCTTTCAATTTAAAATGATTGCTCAGGCCTTAAACACTCACAAAGAGCAAGGCCCAGTGTTGCCAGTGAACCCACATCTGCCTTCAGCTGAGAGGGAGGAGTAGGAGACACTTGAATTGTGATGAAAACCACTGAGCTCCATAAGGAGAGCAGACGGTGCCCCTGCTGGGTTTCAAGGGATTGACTCATTTTCAGCAGAACTCATCTTTTTTCCTGTTTTGTTTTGTTGTTGTTGGTTTGGGTTTTTTTGTCGGGTTTGTTTTGTTGGGGTTTTTTCATTGCACAAGTCAGATCAAGAAGGAAAAGAAAAAAAAGTGAGGGATCTCCCATCCTAGTAGAAACCAGCATGACATAACACTTCGTGTCCAGTCACAGTTCATCCCCAGAGTCCCTTTGGGACCATTTATCTTCTAGTTGGGCCTATGTCCTAAGAGCCCTCTAGGATGCTGGAAGTCAATAGTTCCACTTCTTTAGATGCTGATCTGAAATCTGATCAAGTTCAAGATAATGAAAGTTCAGATATGACATCCAATGAATGCTGCTGGCTACAGTAATCCTGTGCATTCTTAACTGGCTGCTTGAGGGTTGTTTTTTAATTGTAAACATCCTCCATGCAGCTGCTCCAGGGATGTGTTTAGGAAACAGCGGCTGGCTGTGTTTAAAGATTTCAACTCATCTTGACTACATTTAGATTTTTGTAGCTTACAAGCCACGGACTGTAACCAGCAAAACCCTCAGAGAGCTTATATAGCTTCTGTAGGGCAGGGCACAGGAAATGAGTGAGGGATGAAGTTACCCAGCCGAAGTGTTTGGAAAAGTGGGTTACTGAAGCTGAACTACGGAGTTCAGATGATTATCAGGTGATTAGGAGTACAAGGAGCAGCACTGCACAAAGGGAGTAAAGATAACCTCTCCTTTTGCCTTGTGCTTTATTCCTCATTCATTCTTTCGCTTGCAATCTTTCTGTAAAATCTTTTAGTCTCCTTTCAGGATAAAGTTCAGGAGGTACCTAAACACAATTGTATTTTGATATGTGCTGCCTTCTCACTTCTGCTCTAGAAATTGCTTAAGTTTAGGGCTTGTTCCTGATATGACCCCTAATTAAGTGGGGAAACTGCTAGAATCAGATACTTAGGAATTAACTTTATTGGAAAGGAACACATTTGTCCATTTCCCAGAGCCCATTCTTTCTTTTCTTTCTGACACAAGAGCTTGTTTGGGGTTTTTTTTCAGAATGTAAGCACTCATTTTAAAAGCAATGCAGTTTCTAGCCTCTTGAGATTAGAAGATAATCTTCTGAAAAGGGAGCCACTATAATATCTTCCCAAATCTGCAGGCGGACTAAATTATTATCCTCATCCTGCTTATGTCTTTACTGATTGTGAACACAGAAAGCATTAAAAGCCTGTGAGTTTCATGCTGCAAATAGAAATTGAGTACCTAAGGAGGGACGAAGCCCAGAGGTCAGGCACGATGTAGTACTAACACTGACATGCAACATTTAGGCCGACATCGGTTTACTCAGCTCAGGAGCAAGAAAAATGAATTAGATGTGCCAGCAAAAGACCACATAGGTAGTTTATGCCTATCTGGTGACTTTTACAGGTATCTGAGCCTTTACACTCCTATGTTTGATGGAAAAAGGCAGCAGGGCTCTAAGCATTTGGCTGCTGGGGAAATTTCAGATTTGGAAACTCAGCAGCTGTTTTATCATCTTGTATTCAGAGGCTGGAATAACATAAACTAGCCAAATAAACAAGGAAAATGTAGCAGTTTCATTGATTTTAATTGCAGCTAAAATGCACAACTTGTGTTTCAAACTAACAGACTGTTCAGACTAGCAGACCAAATATTTGGTTGAACTACAAATACTCTGTATCTTCATTTTTCTACAGCCACAGGTGGTGGCAGAGAATTTCCACTTTCATACATTACAGCATTAAAACCAGTAACTACTTCTGACTGTTGCTGAATTAAATCTGTCAGCAGAGTGCTATTGGTTTTCATGTAAGTCAAGTGGTGGATAAAGGGAATGGTTACTCTATGTCATGGAAACAGACACAGAGAAACAGATACCAACTGGAGCTAGGCTGACCCTGCAGATGAATCACAGGATCATAGAATCACAAAACATCCTGAATTGGAAGGGAGATACAAGTCATCAAAGTCCAGCTCCTGGCCCTGCACAGGACACCCCAAGAGTCACACCATGTGCCTGAGAGCATTGTCCAAATGCTTCTGGAAGGCTGTGAGGCTTGGTGCTCTGACCAGTGTCCTGGGTAGCCTGTTCCAGTGCCCAGTCATCCTCTGGGTGAAGAACCTTTTCCTAATATGCAACCTAAACCTTCTTATGGTTCACTGTAAAGACAATCAACAGAAGGAAAATCTTCCCACTCTGCACTGTGCAGTTAGCTTTGTCCTTTTTCATGAAATGGGAACAGCGCCTGTGCACAGGGAAGATGCAGCTTTTTGTCCTAAAGCTCTCACTTCAGCAGAACTAAGTTCAAATTTACAGGGGGAGTCTGAGATGAATCAGAGGTTGGAAAAATTCAGCAAATATGCCTATTACTGTTTGTACCAAAGCACAGTTATATTCTGCTCAATAATCTACAGTGGAGAGCTTCCATTACATCTGGAGTTGGTGCCCATTCCTATGTATACAGAGACCAACCAAGCCAGCTACAGAGTATAATTTACTTTTATTACAACCTTCAGTCTCTAATCTCAATTTCTAGCCTAAAGAAAGAAGCACTGGTCATGGCTACATGGCTACAGCATAATTACAGAGATGCACGGTATTCTTGTTTTATTGTTCTTTTTTTTTTCTTTTTAATGCAAAGCTGAAGAATGCAAATACTCCAGCCCTTGGGAATGAAAGTGAAGAACAGAGCGATAGAAACAATGTCTGGGGAGTGTTATATAACACAGATTTGTTACCCACAAGAAGTAAACATGATAAATTGAGAGATATTTGAAGGTTACCTAACTCATGGCAATAAAATTGTTATTTGACAAAGCTCAGATTAGGTAACTTCCAACAGTTATGAGAGAGTAATGTAGCATTTGTAATTAAAAGCTTTTGCCAGGAAATTCTGTTCAGTTATCAACCAATACACAAGCAGTAGAAATGCAAGAACATATTATAGTTACCTGTGAATGCAGCACATACCTGACCGTGCTCCAGTGCACATTTGGGATTTCCAACCTCCCACAGCAGGAGTTTCACACAAGTAGTTCACTATCTGTATTTTGGAAGCCAACCTCAGTTACACTGTAGATATACTCAGGCTTCTGGATTTACAGCCAGATGTCTATTGCAGAGCAAATGAAAATAATGCAATTTATTGAGGGGAGTGGTTCCCTCCAGGAGAGGAATGCAGGATTTCCCAGGCACTTCCAAAACAGCTGTATTTGAACATCATTCAGCTATGGCACACATATCTGAAGATGCCATATAGATGTAGCTAGTCTCTCCCTAGTTTACAGATCTAGGGAGAGACAAAATGAATACTTTTCCCCTTCCTCCTTTTTCCCTGGAAGAGGAAAACATTCATTTTTACCAAACTTAATGAGAGAAACCCATCTGTCTTTATTGGTGCCCTCACTGAAAGTATTGTCAGCAAATTCCATCTAGACTAAAAGCTTTAAGTCCCTGTGGTGGTGTCAGATTTCTCAGACTTAAAGTTAAAAATGAGTTTGAGCAGATTAACTAGCTGGGACTTGAAGATAAAGCTGGCTTCTCTTAAAGAAATGTGTTTTACACACTGCTAAGTGTGCTTGGTTCCTCTTTTATTCAAAGGAAGCAAAGGACTTTTGTGAAAAGAGCCTTCAATAGGGTCTTTTCCTTTTAAAACTGTGGAAGAGTTCCAGCCAGTCTGTAGCACTGGCTCGAAATTTGTTTTTCTCCAAAGCAAGAACCCTTTAGTTTTCAGTGGCTTCCACATTTTTTTCCTCCTCCTTTTGTAAAATGTGCCAGTGAAGTCAAGTGAGTTGTATTAACATTTTTCCAAACATTCACGCTAAGGACCAAAAAGGGAAATATTTAATAAATATAACCAGGAATATGTTGGAATGTTGATCTTCTGATGATCATAAGAATTTTCAATCATAAGGTCTAATTAAATATCCCAAGTTGGAAATGCTTCCAGTGACTGTTATGTCTCCTTGTTATCTGGTCAAACATTTTTAAGTCAGCCCAAGTGGCTTCTGTGCCAAAGTGATATTTTTAATGTGAATAACACACATACACAAGAGACTGCATTAAAATTCACCTAGGCTAGTGACATTTTGGCATCTTAAATCTGCTCCGAAATCTTCAATTCAACTTTATGCACAGGGGGATAACTGGCAATGAAGCAGCTCTGCAGTGGTAGTCGTATGTGTTTGTTTAGAACAAAATTTTTTGGTCTAAGAAAAATTTGTCTGCGTGGCTTAGTATGGCAGTTTGGACTACCATTGCTGACATTCTTCAGTTGTGGTGGAGTGGGATAAAAGGAAAATAAAGACATCACGTGAGACAGTTTTCCAAAAATACAATGCAATGCTGTTATTCAAGAAAAAAAGCATTTTTGCCAAGATTAAATACAGAAAACAAAAATGAAACCCAGAGATAGCAAATGACTAATTAACAATTTCTTCTGATTAGGAGCAGGAGAATTCCAGTAGCACTCAGATAGACAGAGCTGCTTTGTATTAACTAGTAAAACAAAAAACATTTTAAGAGACAATCAATGCCCCAAGGAGCATCTCTTCTACGTAGACAAGTCAGACAAAGGAAGCTCATTGTTTTAGAATTAGGGAACTGAGGCACAGAATAATTGTCTTGTCTGCAGCCAGTCTGTGGTAGGAGGGTAATTGAATGCAGATCTCCTCACCACATGCACATTCTCTATCCATATTCCAACTGGTCAGCTGAAACAGCCTTTCATTAACTGCTCTGTCAACATACCAAGAATTACAGAAGACCAAGAACATTTCATATGCTTCAAATCCACTTCTCCCACCACAGCATTTAAAAGTGTGTAGAGCAAACACTTACCATAGACACACTGAGTTCCCCAACCCAGAGAGCAGGTTGGAAACTTACAGTTCACAGAGAGACTCCTCCTCCTGTGAAATTCCCACTGATATTCTAATTTGAACTCCAGCTTCCTGTTGCAGGATTAAGTTTTTTCTTTAAAAAAATCTTTGAAACATTTACAGTTTTCCTTTAGCTGGAAGGTGAAGCTTCATCTACTTTAAGTTGAGATCTGCCTTTTTACTGCACCTTTCCTCACACAGTGAGTGGCACTCACCTGTTCAAACAGTAAACTGCATAATCTCCACAAAGAGTGAGGCTATCATAGCACTCCTAAAGGCAGTAAATGCAATTCCGAGCTCTACCAAGAACCAGCAGAAGCCAGGAATTAATCTTGTTTGTGTCAATGTAGTTTTTGGAGAAATCAAGTAAGGAAACAACTACAGGAAGGTTTGGGGACACCAAAGAAAGTTAGATCTGGCCACTTAGCTGAGCTCATTGACTCCAGATAAAAGAGGCAATTCACAGTCCAACTCCACTTCTAGGCTGTGACATAAGGGGGGCAGAAGGTGTTCCCCAAAGCAAAGTATTTTCTTTTATAGACCTGTGAAAATACCTCACCCAGTGGGGCTCCACAGGCCTCCTGCAGTACAAATAACCAACTGCCAAGTCAGGCCATTTGTTTTGCTAAACACAACCTTCTCCAAAGCATTTTTATGTTACACATTTGTGTATTTTATTCATACACATCTTAACCTACTGGGAACAAGGGAGGAGAAAGCACTTAGAGAACAAAGTGTGGAGGCCTCCATTTGCTCGCAGGACAACTGAGCAACTCTTTAAGAACTTTGGCACATGGGCCGTGATATAACCAGCATTTCAGGTGCTTAAAATGAGGAATAGTAATAATAAGATGTAAAAGCAATACAGGACATTTTGGTCCTTCTCTTTGATGGCTTCACTTTGCTTGAAATACACAACTCATTTGATCTTTGCATGACAAGGAGCTTCATCAGCACAAGGGAAATTTTACCATGTAGGAAGCAAATCTGTGATTCCTTAGAAGCCTGGGAGTGCCAAATCAGTGTTTGTCAGCCTCACAGCCATCACCTCATCGGTGCCAAGTTACTCTGTCAGTCTGGCTGCCCAGCTCTTTCTTCATAAGAAGCTGCGATGCAGCTGAACCCTATTTCCTAAAGTATTCCCCTGTTAAAGCTTGTGCCCGGAGCGCTACCCTAAAGCCTGTTCCTTTTGAAGACTTGGTGTATGCTGGTGTCCAGGAACACATTCAGATTCTTTCAAGTCGTGAAAGTTCTCTGACTCCAATGTGTCCTGTGGCAGGGAGTTAGTTCTATAATCTAGCCCTGTACTGGGAAAATATATTTTAAATCCATATTGGCTACTGCCTGGCTGATATCACTTTTAAGAAAAAAAAAACCAAAACCAGAGGAATAATTTGTGCAAGGTTAAATTTTGTTTCTTAGAAAAATACCCCATGCCCTCCTTCATCTGCTTACCAAGGAAGGCTAAGGGGTGCCTAGAATGTGGGTGCAGGGTAATAACTAAATGAGACAAGTTCTTGTTCCTTTTTTGTGATTGCAAAGCAAAGAGTAAGTTACAGTGGTTGTGTCCTTTATTAGTTTTACTTACACAATGAATACATCCTCCTGCTGTCAGCATCTTACAGCACCAAAGGAAACAGGTCTAAAGTATAACTTTAAAAAGTTTAGTTGTTTGCCATAGCTCCCAGGCATGGAGATATGATAAATTCTCTCGTATTCCTTCAGGCAACCTCTCATGCAGAGGAGAGGAGACCACATTTAACAGTGCCCTCTCGTGCCTGATGGAATAAAGCATGTGGATACAGACCAGGTGCTCAGCTCCAGGTGGGGTGTTACATCCACAGGGTGCTTTGGAGAATAGGATATTGGGCAGGATTCAAGTGAGCAGTTTCCATTATGGAGAGAAAATTACTTAATACTCTAAATAAAATCATTCCCTCTCTAGACCACTTCCAAAGAAGCAAGTACTACCAGCAAGGCTGGCACAACACCATCATCATATACACTGCCAAATTTTCATTCCTAGAGTTAGACCTTCTCCTCCATCTCCAAAGCAAGGGCTCCCTTCTCTGCTAGAGAGGAACAGGGCTCCCCAAGGAGAAGGAAAATAGATGGAAAGCAGCTGACTCTGTCTCATGTTCACCCTTGGGCTAAGCACAGGATAACTTCAGAGTGTCCCTGAACTTTTGGGCTTAAATGGCTGAGCACAACAATGAGCACCAGCCCAGGGACACACATAGTACTGAAAAGAAATGCAACTCATTTTCCCCATCTGATCTTTCTCTGTTCTTCTTCCTGGTATTATCCCACATGCTCAGTGTAAAATACACTGTATCTGCTTGTACTCACTCAAAACACAGCTCTTCTAGCACAGTGTCACTACGAATTACAGTTCCAGGGGCAATTTCTTAATACCAGTTATGCTCTTCCTTTTACCTGTGCTAGGAAAAGAGTAATTTAAAAATAGATTGTCTTCCTTGCAGCAGAGAATCTGCAGACATTAAAGCTGGCACCTCTTTTCTCTGCAGCCCTGCAGTGAAACATTGGGTATTCAAGTAATTTCTGATCAAAAGGACTACTTCTGTCATGGGCTGCTTTATGCCCTTGTAATTCCTAAATCTTTTGGCAGCCAAATCCAAACAAGTACACTTCTAGTAAACACACTGTTTTCACACAGCATTGATGCAGCTCACTGTCTGTTCCAAGCAGTGCCGGCTCCACAGGCTGCCAGCCCCAGCCCCTGTGGCTGATCCCCAGCCCAGCACCAGGACAATCTGATCCCTGTCTCACTCTAGTGACAGCTCCTCCTGTGCATCACAAGATGTGCTGCTGCTTTTTGATAGATAAGCAGACCAATTCCCTGGGCACCAGGCTACTCAAGCTTGGGTTTCTGTTTATTTGTATTTCTTGATCAACTACAATTTCAGATTCTAGATGTTTTGGGTTTTTTTCCTGCAGAGGGGAAATATAGGAGAGATCTTGGCTGTATGAATTCTTTAATCTCAGACTACATGAGCCATCTTGCAGCAGGCTTTCAAGGCATTTACAGCTCTGTCTCTCTTCTGTACAACTTCTAATTTTCTTGCAACTTGTTGTAGGTCAATTACCTTGTTGTTCCCCCCCTTCTATCACATTAGCTTGAAACCAGGCAATGAGTTCAAAAGCTATTAAAGGGACACAGACAGATACCAGGATCATATAAGTCTCATTTCCTTAATAAAGTAAATTAACATTTCAGATGGTGTCTGGTTCTCACTGGTCATAGTCTAGACAAAACAGGCATATACAGGACAGACGGGGCATTAGAGCTGAAATTTATTTTTATCTTTATTACATTTTCACAGAAAAGAAATTGCAAGAATAATTTTATGTGGTTTTGGGGACAGCTCAAGAGAATGGCTACAGGAGTAGCAGCTGCTCATTTCTAAGCTTCCAGATTTATTCCAGAAGAGGACAATACTGATCAAAAGTCAGGAGTGTCTAAATGCAGCTCTCATTAGATGGGTACCCACTGCAGATAGCACTGGTTGTCAAAGCCATTTTGATTTTTAGAAGCAATCTCTAAACTGTCTTTTATGGATATCCAGTCTTCCCACTGGTTCCAGATGATGAGGAAGAAATTAGTACAAAGTCATTAAAATGTGAATTATATTAAAAAGTTAGAAATAGACATTAGGTGTACGTGTGATGGCAGGACATGAGCAGTAACCTACACATTAATGCTCAGTTTGAAATGAAAAAAAAAAGAGGGAGAAAAGCAGACAAAGGGGTAGCTTTGAAGTCCACTCCAATGTCACAGCTGAAGGACTCCATCATCAGAAATCAAAAGAGAACATAGATGGATATTGCTTTATAAGTGCTCATAAAACTGGATGTGCAGTAAGACAGCTGTAATAAGCTGAATGTTGTGAGTTAATCCATACTTTTTTCACAAGAGCACTGAAGCTAATCCATACTGGCATTAGGCTCAGTAATTACTCAGTGCAGGTGCATACATTTGCTATGCCTGCAGCCAGCTTTGATGCTGCTCCAGCACAAGCTGTTAGCTGGGGAAGGACGGCAGCTGTGGGTACGTGTTTTGTACCTGGCATTCATTAAGACATCCAGTGTAGATCCCTGCCAGGACTCGACTCTGCTGAAAGTGTGCACTTTGTGGATTTTGTTTCTGGAAGTGCTTTGGATACAGAAAACTGTGACTAATGCTCTGTTATTCCACCATAAGGATTAACGAAATATTAGAGTCTTTTAAAAATTATGTTGTGGCTGAAGGATTTTTTTTCCTCTATATGTGTACATGTATAACTACACATAGGTACATGTGTGCCACTGTATTTAGCATGAAGGAAATATTTAGTCCCTAAGCAGAGGACTAAGATCTTTCCAAGCCTTAATTTGGAAAAAGGCGCCTAGTTTGCATCTCTGATCTCCAAAACAGACTAAGATGTCATTGCAAAGCAGATGTCAACTCTGATTATTATTTTCAAAAACAGTTCCTTTGAATGAGTTTGAAATATTTGAAGATTGATGGCTGTGGCAGCTCAAAAGGCTAAATATGTTTTTGGTGAACTACAGAATAAAGGAGTGGAGCAGAGAAGAACAGAAATATCATAACCAGCAGATTGTTCCAACAAACTTTTCAAGCTTTTCCCGAATTTTCAAACATGTACTAACCACAACTTGCTTACACCCCCAGGTCTTTGGTGTCATTTCATCAGAATGGATGTTTCTATTGGAGTACTGAAAAATGTCTACCTTAAAGAAGAAGAAAACCAAGCCCTGAAAAAGATAATTGTAAAGTGTGAGATCCAGATGAATTATGGTAGTATCTGGCTGTTTATCAGTATGCTTACTTCAAGAGATTAGAGTCAGTGTTCCTCCCACACTCATTCACCTATTTCTAAACAAACAGTGTCTCTCAAAAGATACCTTGATAATTTTATGAGTGGGATGTAGGTTTTTTAAGGTCTAGAAGTATCTCTGGTACATCTTGATTATTCTTAAATCAGATTATTGCTCAGACTTATCTCCCCAGCAGTGCTGATTTAGCACCTTCACGGGCCACCTCAGAAGCAGTGAGTGTTTCAGTAGAAAGAACAATCTTGCAGCATCCAGTGCCCTGGCAGAACACAATCTTGCTGACCAGCTACACTTTCCATATAGAGGTGAGAAGCAGAGAAGAGGAACAGATGTTTCCATATGTGACAAGAAAGTGTTGGTCTCCAGACATTCCAATTCCCAATGCTTTCATAGACATTAAAAAAAAATCAGTTGCAATTTTACCCCTTAATGGTGAGGCTCCCTGCCAGCTGTGTTTCTCTGCATACATGTGAGTTGGAAACCATGCTCACTTCAGTTGAAACACTGCATTCATTACATCCTAAACGTCCAAAAGGCTGGGGTTACAAACAACCAAACAAGACTCCAAAATCCACCCCCAAAATAAACTGCAGAAAACTCCCTCAGCCTAAATTTTTTCCTGCCAGAGTTTAATTTTCAACTGGAGCTGTTTGACGTGTTTGGATGTTGCACATATTGCTTTTATCCCGGAGTGCGGGTTCATTAGGAACAGAAACGTGTCTCTCATGTGAACTGGAGATGGGAAATTAGAGGCAGCCTGGTCACATCAAAGGGAAATGTTTTCACCACAGCTATGGAGCTCAAGAAACATTTTAATTTCTTTTCCATAGTCTTACAATGTAATCTGATTTGGGCAGCTTTCTGTATCTCAACCTCCCTGCTTTTAAATAGAGGTTCTAATAATAATTAATTACACACACTTTTGCCTATTTGTACTAGACTTTCAGGATTTTTTCTCTGTACAGATCCCTCATCTTCTAAAACAGAATCTAGTTTGCAGTCTTTTAGCCTCATAACAATAGCTAATATTAGGTTGACTGCACAGAAAAATGGCCATAATTAATTAACAGAATGAGCTAGAGTCTGATACTCAGATCAGACTCCTATTCATCAGTAGAGGCATTCAAGTGCTAAATGATTTGCAATAAAACTTGTAATTAAAGCTCTTAACAGTTTTTCTATTGCAAAAGACTTTTTTTTTTGAGAACATTTCAAATAATTTGCTATATTTCTAAAGAACTGAGCACATGAATGAACTAGTTATTCATGGAACTATGGCTTTTTAAGGCAAATGTAATGATAGGTTGAAAACAATTAATCAAAGAGATCTAAAAACAAATGCTAAGCAAAAAAAATTATATGCTTTCATTATAGTTTGAAAACAGCTGAAGCACTAACAGACTGACTGTTGTTAACACACCTCTACCTGAGGCCTTTGGCTGTACAATGGCTATTGGAAAACCCCTTTCCTCTGTACACATAATCTTTGTCCAAGGTCTCAGCTTTGTCCAGAACTCATTTGGCTTCAATAAAGCCGAATAACAAATGTTAGCATTTTAATGCATGTAACATCATCTGCTTTTAATGTGGCTGTGCATGTGTGCAGTCTAAAGAGAAGGTAATGAGGAAGGGACAGCAGGATTGGGAAATTATGTGTTGTATCAAAGGATGTCAAGTGCTCCATTGCCAGTACTGAACTATGAAATATCAACTGAAACTTTGAGGAAATTTATTTAAAACTGAGCAAACTGGAGGTGATGCCACTAGTCCCCAAAATGACCTTTACACTTTGATGAGAAGTTATGCCATCACACATTATCCCAAATATGCCTTGGACTGGAGACACCCAAGGGCATTACATCTGCAGTACTGTTTTAATTAGAGTTGATGTTTCCAAAGGAACAACATACCTTGTGCCTGCTAGAGCTAACTGGAATCCTTTGTAGGTCCAGGCATGCTTAAACTGAAAACAAAGGCATTCTAGCAACTGACTTTAGGAAATAAAAGTGGAGAGGAGAAGCCCAAAAGTGATAGAATATAAATGGTGAGGACATCTAACTGTAAAGGTGGCCTTCAGGTGTTCCAGTGACTCAACCATCCTGGAAGTGGAAAGACAGACCATGTCACCAGCCTGGTGTCTGCTGCTGTCAATTGTGCAGAAGGTTTTTTCTTCCTTTATCTACAAAAGAGATTTTCTCCCTATTCCATCTGATTCTCTCCCTCTCTCGCCCTCCCTTCCTCTCTCTCTCACATCTGTTTTAGTCCCAGTCCGACTCTCACTGCCATTCACTGTCACTATAATAAGTTGGGCCCAATCTCTTTCCTTGAGAAATGAGGGAAGCAATGCTATTCCTGGATGTGTGTGTCTAATAAGATGGGCAGCACTATTTTCCCTTGCACCTTTAGAGCACCGATTCGTGCTTAAATGACTCCAGATGATCAGAGTTAACAAGGAGAGCTAAAAAGCTCCAAAAGTCATACAACAAAGCAAGTTTTTGCTGTATGTATATCTCACAAAACTTACAGACTTCACTGTGATCTGAGCTTTTCAGGAGAACTGTGCATCCAACGTAATGATGCCGGCAGCAGGTCCAGCATTAGAGCTCAGTGGTGCAGGAAAAAGGCCTTTCCCAGGATAGCTCTGGCTGAATTTCCATGGAAATTTTTCCTGAGAGATCACAGGCACCACTTCCACCTTCTACAGATGTCTAGGGTATCTCTTAAACTTTCACCAAAACATAGAAATTAGTTGAAAGGAAAATAAATCGGAGAAAAGCATGATTTCCTCCAAATGTGTTTGGTACGTCCAAGGCTCGAGTAAGAGATTGCTGACAGAATCCCGCTGACAGACAAACGATACAATCACATATGGGAAAAGTGCTTATCAAAAATCCTGCTGAAAACTGCAGTTTACCAAGAAGTTTAACAGCAATTTCTTGCTCAGCCTACTTAGAAAATGGGAAAATGGGAACCCATTGGGACCAAAGAATATTGCAATATATATGAGAATGTTGCAATTTATTATCAATTATGGATGGAGTAGGAAGACCAGAATGATTGCAAGCTTAGCTAACACATCCTGGCAGCTATTAGCTTCTCTATTAAATAGCAATAGGACTGAATAATCTAACAAATACAGGTCCTGATCCTAAAACTGAGATGCAGAGTTCCTTCACAGTCTCAGAGCCGAGATACTTACACTAATTACAAGTACACAGATTTTACAAGCATTCTTTGGGGAACTTGGCTTGGAGTGTCCCTGGAAGTTAGAGCTATGATTTATAATGAACTACCCACAGACATTCAGATTCCATTATGGTAAGAGTTTGTTTTATCCAGTGGATAACCAAGGAAGAGTCTTATCCTGGTAAGGGTTGCATTGGAAGGAAAATAGGAGCAGACCCATATACAGTGTGGTATTTGCAAGGGGAGAAGTATGGCAGGAAGGAAAGGGAGAGGCTTTAATATATAAGCATAAAGCCACAAAGATTAGACCAAGAAATGCAAAACTGCTCCAGAGAAAAAAAGCATCGTCTGTCAATGTTACTGAATGTAATAATGCACAGAAGGAACACATTAATTGTAACCTCGATTCAATTGTCATAACTCACAAGAGGTGGATGGGAACAACAAGACTAGTTAATGTCCCCTTAAACTGCCAGAATAACATCTTTAAAATCCTGCAAACCCACAAACATTAAATCCCTGGTGACTTGGCGTACTACACCGCCGGGCTGTCTGAGCACAGGCTGAGAATGATCAATTACAAGCCTTGTGACTCAAGTAATGAATCTTGTCGCAAGCCTGTAAAGTAAACTTCAAAAGGAGAAGGGTTCTTTTTCTAATTTTTGGAGCCCTGAATGATTTTTCAACAAAACCCAGGCAGTGTAAAATGGCTTTAACTTGCAGTCCTCCCAGGTCTTGGTGAAAGGCAAACCAAACTTTGGGTGCATTTCGTGTGTTCCTGTTTAAAAGGTGAAGAAGCTGCTACTCAGTTACTTCAGCAGAGGCGATCCAGCTGAAGGAGCCAACTGGGGGGAAATTTCTAGACTTTTAGAAGTTGTTTCTGGAATTTAGGAGCATAATGTTTCTAATTGTGGCTTCTGTGGGATGAAATGACTGATGAAACAGTGTATTTGGAAGATGTGGCCAAATCCAAAACAACCACTTTCTGCAGCATGGCTGGATGACAACAGCTTTTGTTGTAGCTGAGTAAAACAGTGGTTTAGAAATGCCCAGAGCTGTTTACAAAGGAAGAAAATCAGCTTCAGATACCTTTTAGAAATGGCCCCTTTTATACTGTCATGGGCATGAAATGTACATGTCACCCGAGATCGTGCCTGAAGACCCTTAAGCAAGAAGGGGCTAAGTATTGCAGGCACAGGACTACGTCCTGTCACTTTTGGAACCTTTAGTGGAAGTTTCCAAGAAGGCCATCAGAATAGATTTAGCAAACATCTCAGTAATTTAAAATATTAATGGTGAACATGTGTTGTAACTGCAGTTAATTAAGTGTTGATAAAAGAATCTGAGCATAAACAATTACACACTCCCTAGAATATTTCCTAAGCACCACCAGCAACAGCGGCTCTGCCGTACACAGACTGAGCCGGTCTGCAGGAACGAGCGGTGTCTGAGTCTTCTCAGTGGGTTTGTGGGGATGATTCCTGCTCTTGTTTCCAGAGCCAGCTGCTGGGAGAGAGCTCTGCTGCAGTGACTCTGAGCCTGGCTCTCAGAGCAGTGATTTCCCAGGGGGAGCTCTTAACCCTTTTGTGAGGATTAGGGCTGGATTATGATGGCAGAAGTGGAGTGAAGACAGTGATGGCGTGTGAGGGAGTGTTTGATGTGTGTTCACCCACCATAGGGAATGAATGGGCAGGGTTGTGACTCCTCAGTCTGTACATACACTGCTCACTGTTATCTCAGATGCCATTGTGATTGCAGGTGTGATTACCACTTGCAGAGGGAAGGTTGTTAGTGACTCTCAGAGGCTTCCTAAAAGCACAGCAGTGATTGCAGGACCCTGTTCAGGAATGCTCCTGGGAAGACCCACGAACCTTGAACAGGCAGATGCCTATATTTGCTCAGTATATGTTACCCTGAGAAAATTGGATTGATGATGGGTAGTATTTTTAAAATAAAAATAGTGAGTGCTTTTGAAAAAACTCACTTCAAAGTCTGATCTGAGCCTGTTGCTCCTCAGTAAGCGGCTGCTATGAAAGCAGTCACATAAACTCTTGCTTCACTGCTTACAGGGTGGCTCCACTGCTCTCTCACACAGAAGGTCATGGTTTAATAGATGGTCAAGGTGTCAACATTCCCATGTGTTTGGTGTTACAGAGGGAAGGTGAAAATCAGTAGCCCTTGAATGTCATGTTCTTGCCCAGGGGCCTGTGTGAGACATAAAAATGCCACACTGAAAATTCTTTGAATGGAAATGAAACTTTGGTTGGAGACAACACTCGTGGTGGAGAGAGCTCAGTGTCACGGTGAACTGCTGCATCTGCAGACTGGGAGGGAAGGGGGATGAAGGTTCAGGGAGTAAATGGGAACATCTTCCCAGTGTTGTCCGTCTGAAGTCTTGGGGAGTAGAGCAGAGTACTTGGCCCTGGCTTGCTTGTCTTTCCTGGAAAGGGGGTGCTGGGACAAGGGTGATGTTGGGATGATCTCAGTACTAACTATGGAAGAGAACTGGCATTCCCCAGGGAATAAGGAGAACCAGAAACTGATGTTAAAGCTATTTATATTCTTGATTATGCCAAGAAAAATATTTTACACTTAGCTTAATATCATAATTGCAAGTCCAAAACCATCACTGCTAGCTTCTAAATACAGAATAGAATCTGGGAGGAGGCAGTAAGAAAATATATGTTTTGGCTTTATGATTGCAGCAGAGAAATAGCCAGAATTCATCATGGGCTTGGACAAAACCAGGAGTCTTAAAAGAAATAATACTTCTAAGTGGTCTTTAGACATTCAAATGTCTAAAGAGCCTATAAACCACATAATGTTAACTGTAGCACAGAAGGCCACTACACTTTGAGCAGTTTAAGCTGCTCTTTTTGCAGTCAGTGAAGCACCAATTTTACGCTGTCTTTGGAACACGGTGTAAAAACTTCAGTAATGGATATTCCCATGCATGCAAAAAGGAGATTTTCAGCATGTGCCACTGCCTCTGAACTTGCAATACTACTAGTGTCACTTCATGACTGGGGATTGTTGCATGACAGTGCACTGTGACTCCAGTCTTGTGGGGCCAGGAGTACAACTGGAGAACCTTTGGACAATATTCTCTCCATTCTGTGCCCTGATAATCAGAAGATGTCTGTAAAAGCACTGGGCTTTCAGTTCAGCTTGGTGTTTGGTCTTCAAGTAGTGAAATCATTCAATGATGGTGCATTTAGGTACGACCACAGGATCTATGTAAATCTGAATTTCATGGCTGACACACATCTTGCTCACATACGATTTCATCCCTGAAAAAGATCCCCATGTAACTGTGGCATTTTCACCAAGCCTCGGGAGGGAAAGCAGTGTGGAACTGCTTACAGAGAGGCACCTTTCCCTTCCTCACTGCAGGAAAAGGCAAAAAGCTATAGTGAATATACTTCCCAAGACTGTTAAAGAACACAGAAACAATCCATTTTCACAGATTAAGAGAAATCTGAATACCAAATAAACTATTTTCTTCTCTACCAAAAAGATTTCTCAGCTTATGCACTGTGTGGATATGTACCATATGTGCACAAGTGTACAACCTCAAATAAAAACCAACAAATTCACCCTATGCTTATGCTGAAGAGAGACCTGACTAACTGCAATCAAAGGCTGAGGGAAAGCTGTTCTCTTCAGGCTCCTGTCTGGTTGTAGCTCATATTGCAAGAACAGTCATGAAAGTGACAGACTCTTGATTTCACCTTAAAGCAGAGATTAAAGTGAGCTCAGCAATAAGACCTCATCTGCTACTTGTTTGACTCCTTTGTACCTAAGGCTCTGCAGGCAAAAGCCCTGACTCATGTAACTGAAGACTCCTGAATATCCCTACAGCTGGCTGAAGGAGAACAGACTCTAGGACTTTGTTGTGCAAGGAAATTAAGGAAGCAATTCCCTGAATTTTGGGGAAGACAGATACTATCTCTAACACTATTTGCTTCAATCTTGATGAAGAACCACTTGAGATGGGCTGCCTGAGCTTAAATGGAAACAGGTCATTAATGTGGGTAGTCTGATCTACCTAGGATGGTTTAGAGCTAAATCTGTGTTTGGACTGAATTGTCTGTCATACCCACTTTAATACCCCAAATCTGACTTGACATTTTCATCTCTTCTTGTAAGTTCTGGTGCTATGGCAGGTGTGCAGACCTGTCCTGGCTGATCCATTCAAACTGGAATACTCCTCTGCATTATCTGGAGATCACTGAAACGACAAAACCTATGACTTTTTTTTTTTTTTGCCTTAATCTGTTTCTCTGATCTAATAAAGGAAATGTTTCTTTCCCCTCTAAGGAAAAAAAATCACCCTTGCTATGAATGCCTGCATTAAGTCAGAGACTTAGGAAAGTTACTTGAGGTAACAGCAGCAACCCCTGGTTTGTTTGGGTTTTTTTCCTAAATATTTTGTGAAATATTGAGGTCTAAAACCTCCCTTCCATAGGCAAGTGAATGATGTTGCCATTTGACCTCAACTGGTATCCCAGGAAACTTTTTAACACACACAGATGCAATACTGACTTCACTTCAGCAAATAAGGCAGCTTTTGTTCCTTATGAAGCTTTTGATGGAATTGGACACAGTAATAAGACAGCAATCCATTGTGCTTGCAGGGAGCCATTACCATTCCCCAGTTCTTGGAATGGAACACTGGATTATAGGCACTCACTGCTCAAGAAACCAGAGCAAGGAATTATATGTGGGTTAAACTCAGGTATTCTGGAGTATTGCCCAATCTTTTCTATGTTCCACAACGGAAAGGGTTCATAAAAAGAAAAAAGCTTGATGACATGTTTTAAAGAGTTCCTCTTCTTTCCATAGCACTGGAAGGTGCAGATGTCAACTTCACAGAATATGATTTGTAAAAATGAAACTCTTGTAACTTCTGTGTTTACAAGAAAAACCTACATGAGGCTACATAAAAGCATAGAGTGGTTTGGGTTGGAAGGGATGTTAAAGACCCTCTAGTTCCAACCCCCTGCCCTAGGCAGGGATACCTTCCCTTACAGCAGGTTGTTCAAAGCCTAGAACAGCCTGTTGTCCAACCTGGCCTCAAACACAGGGCTGGGGCAGCCACAACTTTTGGGGGAAACCTCCTCCAGTGCCTCACCAGTCTCATAATGAAAATTTTTTTCATATTTCATGAGTACTGGTGTTGCAGTTTGAGCTGTTCAAGTGAATCCATACAACAGAAGAGGTGCTTCACAGCAGCTGTTACTGAACACATAACAGTGCACATTCATAATGCCCATATATGGGAAATTTTGTATTTCATTAAGGTGCTATAGCTCTGACTGACATATTGGAGAACAAAACAAAGGACCATTTTAAAAAAAGTCTCCTCCTTCCTGTCTCTTCTTCTACGTTTCTCCTCCTTGGAAGTGGCCACACATTNAAGGGATGTTAAAGACCCTCTAGTTCCAACCCCCTGCCCTAGGCAGGGATACCTTCCCTTACAGCAGGTTGTTCAAAGCCTAGAACAGCCTGTTGTCCAACCTGGCCTCAAACACAGGGCTGGGGCAGCCACAACTTTTGGGGGAAACCTCCTCCAGTGCCTCACCAGTCTCATAATGAAAATTTTTTTCATATTTCATGAGTACTGGTGTTGCAGTTTGAGCTGTTCAAGTGAATCCATACAACAGAAGAGGTGCTTCACAGCAGCTGTTACTGAACACATAACAGTGCACATTCATAATGCCCATATATGGGAAATTTTGTATTTCATTAAGGTGCTATAGCTCTGACTGACATATTGGAGAACAAAACAAAGGACCATTTTAAAAAAAGTCTCCTCCTTCCTGTCTCTTCTTCTACGTTTCTCCTCCTTGGAAGTGGCCACACATTTCAAACCTGCTCCTATGCCATTATGCCCAAGAGTGTTTTCCAGTAGTCATCTCCTGCTTTCATAGAACTGACTTTGAGAAGGCAAACAGGAAACAAGCAAGATGGTGAAACATCTTCCCCCATTGAGGTGAAAGTGACTGTAAGTGCTCTCAACACCAGAACAATGTGCTTGGGCATCTTGACACCACACCTGCCTTAACACACACTGCAATTAGCTTTGGCCAGGAAGAATACCCTCCTTCAAATGGAGGAAGTCCTGGCTGCAAGGAGAAAATTGAATGAGTTGTCTACTAGTGAATATTCCTCCCATCTTTTTTCAGCTTTCTTGTGAGTTCCAAAGACTAGAGTTTATTGTCTTTAACCCACACCATAATAATAGTTTAAACCTTCCTTAGTTTCTACACTGAAACTGCTTGTAAATACTTAACTAAAACCTGTTCACTTTCATACCATCAACCTTATTTTGAATCTGAGCACAATGAGTGTGGAGAATACTGAGAAATCCAGGCCAAGCCTTAAAAGCATTCTAAATGACTGAAGTCACTATTTAGTCTAACTTTCCTTTTTCAAAGCAGGAGTGCCAGTTGGCATCTTCTGTAGCATGTGTTCTCTTCATACCTTTGTCTGACTCAGTTACCAGTAACTAAAATAATCGCAGAGCTGCTCCCCAGCACAATGCATGGACAGCATCCTAACTTTAAGATGTGTCCACTCAAGCAGATAACCATGAGGGACTTTCCTCCTACATGGAAATATACAAGAAAAGAGTGCCAAGAAGGACAACGTTTTCTAGGAAAAAAATAATAAGCAATTCTGCCAAAAAAGCAGTCTTGAATTCAGGTCTTTGTACTGCTGTTCCTTTTCCAAAGACATTTTCCCTGAAAAACAGCTCTGAAGCACTGCTGAGGGTGTAAGAGGCACAGAATGGTAGCAATACCACCTTCCCATACCTGTAACTTAAACATTTACATTATGCATACTCTTGAGACTGAGATTTGGAAAAGCCTGTCAGGGAGAACAACAGACTGGAATCATTCTCTGCTCCACTCCCACTCCTGTGAGAGCCAATTTGGGTGATTCAGTCCAGACTCTCTGTATTTATGTTCAAGAGATGCTTGACACCTCAACAACTGTAGAATTTCCATGCCTTCCTCATGCTGTGTATTCTGGTGCTTTCCTAACTGTACTGGTTTGCCAGCTTTCAGCTAAAGCCTCATTTGTCTCCTTTGTATCAGCACTGCTGCTTCTGTGCCTCAGCATCTTTCTGTTCTGTGTTTAACCACTGGTTCTACATTCCCTTTTACTTTAGATAAAAGACAAACATTTGTAAAAAGCATGCCCTCTAACGAAACTGTAGAAAGCAACAGAACTTTGATGATTCTTTTTTTGCCCTTGTCTGGACTCTCCACATCATCAACTTCTTCCTTCAAGTACAGTGCTCCAAAGAGAATATACAGTTTTATCAGTGGTGAGTGAAAAAGGATTGTTTCATATATATCATAGGATATATCATACACTAAAAATCCCATATTGATGGCTGCCTTTATTTTTGGAATACCATGATCCTGACTTAGCAACTGTAACTATCGGCACTCCTGCAGAGCTACTCTGTAACTAGCTCTTCCCTGGCCTCTGCCTGTGGAACCTCTTGCTCATGTACAGCACCTTACAATAGTTCTTTGGGGAAGGAAAAAAAACACAAGTAAACAAGTACATTTAATTTTGCAAGTAAAGAGTATAAAAGTAAGTCATAATTTAAAAAGCCATTTCTATTTTATATAAAAAGGCAGTTATTTCAAGTTGTACACATCAAGGGGAACAGCACCACAGCCTAATAAGGAACAAATTCTATCCATAATTGAGACAGCTAGGGACAAGTTGTTACATACAACTACATGTATCAGTACCATGCTTAATATACTTCAGAAAAACTTAATTTATCCAGATAGCTGCAGCCCATTTTGCTTTCTCCTACTCATTGTTTCCTAATGTTACTTTGCAGAGTTCTTTGTAACCTGGCTATGTTGGCATCCAAAGCTGCTAAGCTATTTTTAAAGTCCTCTTCATCTCGAGAAGTAAATGTTGAGAAAGAAGATGTGGTCCAGTCAGACCTCCCTGATAAATCATCAAATGAAATGCAACTAAAATCAGCTGCTTTACTGCCTGTTCTCTGAGAAATCCCTGTTGGAAATGGCATCGATGCACGAGGGTGTGTACCAGGCTGAGGCTGGTCTGGTTTATCCATGAAATCTTTTGCAGCCCCACTTGGAATGCCTCTTGGTCTCACTTTGTCTCCTTCTGGTTTTGCTTTATCCCCTATAACTTCAAGCGCGTTTTCCACAGTCTTTTTCACACTGTACCCAGCACTTAACTTATCCAGCACAGCTGGATCCTCACATCCATACTGCTGCACGGAGCTTGGGAGCTCACAGTGGTAATCCAACCTCTGACAAGCCCCTCTGCTCTGGGGTAGCCCACCACTTCTTCCAGAGCCTGGCTGCTGGCTTTTAGAGGCACTGCTAGTCAGTGGAATATAAATTGTCTCATCCAACTTGGTTTGGTCACCTAATAAAGTCCCAGAATCACTCCCTGTTTCTGCATCTTGCTTCAATGGAGCTGGTAGTATTCTGGGAGCTGATGTTCCTTCTTCTGTTAATGTACTGTTAATTTTATTTTCTTCAGCAGCAAACTTTTCATAGGATGGATTTTGCATTTCTACTTCTCCAATTTTATTTGAGAATTGAAGATCTGTATCTATCAAAATATGATCCATTTCTAATTTTTTAAGGTAAGTCATTACTGAAGTACTCCTGGGAAATGGCTCAGGTTGCATCTGCTTTTCATGGTCTTCCAAAAGGGACTTTGAGAGAGCTTTTTCAGGTTTGGGTCTAACATTGTCCCCTGTGAGGTCAGACAGAAGCTTGGCCATACTGCCCTGCAAGGTTCTGTTAGGGCAAAATCAACCAGACAGATTCAAAATCAGTCAGTAAAAAAAACAGTTAAAAAATTTTCTACAGAAACAAAACACTAGACTTATCAGGCTGCGGCAAAGTTGCAAGGCACTTTCTACATATTGTCATAAAATGCAGTACAAATGTGAACCAATTCCAAGTTTTTTTAACTCTTCTTCAGCTCACTGTGGCTAAAAAGTAACAAAAATAGCACAACCCAAAGAAGTTCTCCAGATTATTCCTCGTGTACTTGCTTTGAGCAGCATGGGATGAAATAAATTGATGCCAAGAAACTATTATAAAGCAGATAAAAGCAGTTATCCAAACCACTAAGAAAGGTTTTCTAAATTATTCTTCCCCTTGCATCTAAATTTAAAAAAAAAAAAAAAAGAAGAAATAATTCTTCTAACTTACTGCTTTGTCCGTCAAAAGAGATGAGCATTTAGATGTTTATGTCTCTAGCATATGCACAAATACATGTAATGTGACATCATTCTACCACCACCTGGTGGTCAGTATAGCAGTCACAGAATTGTCTAAGCTTCTGCTGAAGAATTTGACATGTCTATTAAAAATATTCTCTTGTTCCAATCAGTCCCAACTATAAACACGAAAGAAAACAGTTTTGTCTCCTGTGCACAATGTACCCAAAGCAATTGTATATACACACCACTATATGTCTGCAAAAAGCCATTTATGTCTCCCAGCTTGCCACTATTTTCAGCATAAAAGAGATAAAATAAATTCACAGCAATAGTTCTTACTAGCAGATCTGCTACAAGAAGTTAAGACTTCACAAAGTTATGGCAGATAGTATTTTACCACAGAACTCAAGTCATGGAATATGGCAACTCTGTTTTAAAACAAAATTATAGCAGCATTGTAACAAAATGAACTGCAAAGAGAAGTTTTAGCCTATGTGACCTCCTACCACCAAGATACTAAGATTACAATAATCCACAGTATGAAAANCAAAAAAAAGCTTAGCCAATAGTACCTGGTTAATTCTCTCAGTCTCTTAACTTCTGCATCACGCTGACGTAACGTTATGCCCAAAATCTTATTTTCTTTCTCCGAAGCTTCCAGCTTAAACTGAAGGCTCTTCACATTTCCTAATGCCTCTTCCACTTCTGAAATGCCAACAAGAACTTAGCAATTACTTCTTTTAACTTTTAAAATGCTAAACAAAGAATAACCAAATTGAAAACACGCACCTATCTTGAGCTTGGTGGAATGAATGTCATAATGCTGTTTCTTTTCAAGCAATTCTTCTTCTTTATCATGAATACCTTTTGCAAGCTGTTTATTTTCTTCTTTCTGACTTGCTATTATTTTCAGTAGTTCTTCATTTTTAGCCTGCAGTGAATCAAGGCCTTTCTGCGATTCTTTCAACTGACTCTGGAGCATCATATTCAAGGACTGTAAAGAAACCACTACCAAAAGTAAAACATAAAATGTTTAAGTGTTTTGTGTGGTAGCTTGAATTTCTAAACCAAACTAAGTTTGTAAATAATCTTGGTAATATAAATTTTGGTTACAGATAGAAGGCTTTTGGGTTCTTTTTGCAGGAAGATGAAATTCAAGCTTTCTTCTTAATTATTTAATCAGTCATCATTTTAAGAGGCACATAAGGAAAAACAATCTGCTTGGCAGCTGAAGAGCCAAATCCCACTATGTGGAGTCAAAAAAGGCTCAACAGTCCATGCAAATGCAGTTGCAGCATTAGACCCACTTAGTTCAGCTATTACTAAAGGCCACAATACATACAGACATACGAAACTACAGATATATATATAAAAATAATAATATCTATTGAAATAAAGCTTTAGCAAATATGCCCCTAACAAGCAATATCATCAGTACTTTACATTCATAGTTGCAGCTCTGTCCAGATGTCTTCTCATGGCTTTCTTGTTCCGTAAGTTGCTGGTTTAATATTCTTAGTCTCCTAAATATGAATTGTGAAAAAGCACAAATTCAGAAATATTAGAATATCCTCAAAAAGATTGCACTTTAAATTAGTTTGGTGAAAAGTTGCTTTTGAGAATTAAATTTCAGGTAGTATTTCAGAAATATAAAGAAGTCTTAGTAACACATTTTTCTTACATTCTGGTATGTCTTCAACACAAAAGACCCTTTGAAGTATCACGTAAATATCTAGTAAATAACCCTCTTCTGAAGTAAATGCTACTCAGTTATGTGAGAACTCCCCTGAAATGAGAGACACTTTTGCATTTGAGAATGAACTACTAAAAGAATATGAGCAGGCTAACTATCTTGATAGTGCAGTTTTCAGAATGATGCATTGACCTCACTCAGCCAAAGGCCAATCACAGAGGTTACTGATGCTACTAGTACCAAAGCCATGCTATGTGTTAATTACTGCTTTTTAAAGTATATGGCCTTACCAGCACACTTTCTAATCCATAAATACTGCACAGACAAGAAGGGAAGAGCCTAACAAAAGCAATGTAAACCAGACCAGTTAAAGATGCCTTAGGTGCACCTGCAGTAACCACAGGCTCACTGAGGAGCTCCCCACCTGCGCAGCTGGGCATTCTCACTGCGCAGAGGCTGCAAAGCCAGAGCTATTTCAGCTTGGATATTCGTACTTCCCACTACAGCTGGGAGCAATGATATGGAGTCTTCTATTTCACTCATCAACCTTAACATTTCTGAGTCACCTGCAAGAAGTGAGGGAAAAAAGAGACTCCATAAACCTATAAATCTGTAATATAACATTTTACATGTGATAAAGCAATCTGCAAAGTGATTTCAGAGTATCTGGGGGATTTTCCCCCCCAAGAAAACTTCATCTTTAACTATATTTATTTGAAATTGTTAAGCTTGACTATGAAAACTATACTTTACATCCTCAATAAAACACAGCCCACCATCTTTCCAACCAGCCTTGGTGGGACTGCTATTGTAACCTGTCCACACCAGGATCTTTCTCAGGGGCAAGCTCTGCCTATGGAACAGCAACAATCTTTATTTTGCTGTCATGGTAATCTTAAAATATTACAAAAAAATTTAATACTTATCCAGAGTGGATCTTGAAGGTTTTACAGTTGTGAAAAACCACAGTAAGATGTCACATATCATCTGACACATACAACTTCCAGAAACTGAAGTGCTCACTCATTTAATAGAGCTCTTGTGTTATTTGTATGCAATAAATCTGCTGCACAATGAAAATGTCCTCACCTTGATCTGTTACCAGTGCTCGGAGCTCACCCAGAAGATACTTTACAGTCCTAACCTTATGGGCTGTTTCTTCTGGACTTTGTTTTCTAGATTTTAGAACTTTCTTCACGTAACTTGTCTTACAGCTTGTATCTCTCACTGGTGATACACCATGAACATTCAATTCATCTTCTTCACTGACCATGTCCTCACTGTGCTCTTCAGGAGTATCCTCCTCTGTGTCACAGGAGCCATCATGTTTTGCTGGACAGTGATGATGGCCCCTCTGTTCAGTCCTGCCATTCAGCATTTCATGGGATTGTAACAGGGCTTGTATGCACCGCATCAAATCTGCTTCTTTTATCTGCTGCTCTTGGCTTGGGGCCACCTCTCTGCCAGAGGATGTTGGGATCAATGCAGGCACTGAAGGGGTTGATGCTCCTGGTGCTGTACAAGGGATCACACCAGGAAGAGCAGTGCCAGACTGTATTTGTGCAGCAGCAGCAGGAGCAGCAGAAACCACTGGGCAAACCACAGGTCCTCCCATCTCTGGCACACATCCACTGGCACTGTCTACAGGAACACCCTGCTTAAAGAATATTCTAATTAAACAAAAAATTAACGTGATTTTTTAAATCTTTAGGAAAAAAAAGCCAAAACAGCACCACCCTTGTCTGACTCAATGTAGACTTGTTCATTCTTTGCTAATTATAAGAACAACTACAAATTATTAGTTGAATAATTTTCCTGTATAATAAGGAGCAATTAAAATGTAAATCTGATTTAGATTACCTTTATCTTAAATGTTACTGGCAACATTAAAGCACAGTTCTTTTACAGCTGTTATGTAATGAAAAAACCTCAGCAGTTTCTTGAATCCAACCAGAACAGGGAAGAAAAAAAAAATAAAGGACAACACTGTTACCTTTCAGTATTTTAAGCAGATGAATTTCTTAAAAGTCAAGGTCATCACTAGCTATACATGGACTGCCTGCAGATGGAAGGTAAGTCTACAGTGTTACAGATTCAGGGTGGAAGCCCACATTTCCTGAGGTGGCAGCTGGTATTCTCCATCACCTCTATTCTATTCCCTGAAATACACAGGCATTTTGACATGTGGCTCTAAGATAATGCAGCGTGTCTGAAGAAATAATTGCCTTGATCGTTGGCAGGGAAAGCTCCATATGATACATGATTTCTTCTATCAGGAGTTGGTTAATGATCCTAGCGTGCATTACTGAGAATGCAATTAACAGTAATCAATAATTTCCTGCACTTTCCATGTTTGCTGTCCATTACAGAATTCCTCAGGAAGAAGTAAACAGCCAGTTGAAATGCCTCTAATTTCATTTTTCGGTGTCTACATAAAATGAGTCTTGAATAGCAGTATTTTCTCTATGCATCACTACAGATTGAAATAAACATTTTTTTAAAAGGAAAATTACTAGGAAAACTGACAAGTAAATGTATAAATAAATAGACAGTGCTAATTCAATGTTTATTGATAGTGAGAACCAAACTTTTACTTACTGACTGAGTGGATAAGGGGTTAGCTGAATGCTGCAGGGACAGTGCTGATGTGGAAGCAGGTAACTGATAATTCAAAGCTGGAACATTTTGACATCCTAAAAGAAAACAACACTCATAGATCAGGGCAATGTGGGGCAAAACTCATGCACTTAAATAGTCAGCTCTACATTAATAGTTCCACTAACCCTGATCTGAGGTAGGAGAAGGAGTTGCAGTAGGAATTTCATTACTCTTCTGTGGGGGTTGTTGGCCATTTATCAGAGACATCTGAGTTTGCACATGCTCGTACACTTTCTGATACGCCCCAGGAGAGTGTTCACTGCAAGGCACATGAATTGATTGAACCATCTGATTCTGTGCTGCACTGCAAAGTTCCTTCTCAGTAGAAGGTGTGGTAGATGAGGCAACTTTTCTATTTGATATTGGCACTGTAGAGAAAGAAAGAACAAAAAACTCCATCTGAAGGTGCCTGTCTTCTTGATCTACACAAACCCATTGTATTGTCTGGCAGATTCTGGCAGGTTCCCTTGAAAATGGAAAAAAAGATCTTATGGCCCAGGATTCCAGTCAGATCTTGATTCACCAGCAAATGAATCCATCCATTTTTTCTTCCAGACAGAGCAACCTAAACCAGCTGGACAGGCAGCAGACAGGCAGCTGTCATTGAAGGAAGCGCAGAGACTTAATCCTACAGAAGGCCAGCTCTAAAATGCAATTCTACAAATCCTACAGTCCTACAGAAAGCCAGTTCTAAAATGCAATTCTTAAAAACTCTGCTTAGATAGAATTAAAACTCAGTAATTTTACAGCACTGGGAAGATATCTGCTACATGCTCACTTCCTAAAATTCCCAGTGGGCATTCTGCTACACACCTGTCTCCAGGCCCCACCCACCTACTGGATTAGAAATTGCACAGAAGAAATGGGGTGGAGAGAGGCAGAAATGATAATAAGTGAAATATTTCCGCTGGGAGCAACTCAACTGACATCATTCCATCTACCTTTTTATTCAGTGCTTTGGCCACTAAACCATTTGAGGTCCTGTCGTTTCTAGTCACACTTCCCTGTTTCCAGAAATCATTCTGTGAGAAAAGCCTGGCTGGACACTGAACTCCAGACCAGTTTCTAGCTGTGGATTCTAAACTGAGACCAAGCACTGCAATGCTTCCCTGTCCAAGAGATAAAGGGAAAGGGTATTATCATTCTCCGCACTTCCTACCAGACAAACCTGATGATGCTGATACTTGTAAACACACTCAGCTTTCTTCCTTGTACATGAAGTTCAAACATCTGTGAATTTCAGTAATTATTTAGTAAACATTTAAGCTTTCTAAAAGACAATACATCCTTTTGTGGATTCAACCCAGGATCAACCTATAAACAAACAGCAACAATTATTTGAAGCCCTGTTGTATCTCAAGAGGTTGAGGAGTCTCTCAATGTTGTTTGAATAAAAAAAAAATAAAGCCTAAGAAAGCCCACTTACCAATTTCTTTTTGGACAGGGGCAGGAGTAATGATTCTTTTTAACCCTTTCTTCTTGGAAATATTTCCTTTGGTTAGCAAAGGCTTGGATGTAAATTTAAAGGTAGTTGTTTTCCCAGGTTGTTTATGGACAGCCTCCCTTCCTAGCATTAGTTGAAAGAAAAAGTGGTCAACAAAATGAAACAAGAGAGCATTACAAAACCTAAAAATGTAACTTGAGTTTTCTATAGGTACAACCTGTAGCTTCCTTTCGTAAGATATTCTTCAGCAAAGCTGCACAATGGTCAAGTTCATTCTGAACAGTACCAACCTGCACAAGGAACACTGCAGTCAGCAAATGAGTACCACTGTTTTCTTTCAGTAAACCAAGATGCTGTTTCAGAGGTGAGCGTACCCCAATCTAACACCTGACAAAGAACAACTCATAACCAAAAAAATTTATCATTTCCAATGTACGACTTGGCAATCACATGGAAGTTTGCAAACACGCAGATTCTGCAAAGTAACTAAATTGTGTTGTTGTACTTATGTCCATTTGCTGGATTTCATGTTAATTACATGTATGTTTTTTATTCTTATCTCCATGTACAGTTAAACAATTATCTACAGCCTACTTGTGTTTTGGAGACAACCAGCTGAGCACCACACAGAAACCAGTACAGCAGCACTGAGTCAGTGCTACGCCTTCTTTCCAGCACAAAAACCTAACAAGGGTGGCTGCTCTTCTCTGAGGGCCAGTCCTTGTCCATAAGCAGCTTATTTCTGTTTGTAAAATGTACCCTGTGCCCTAAGGACATTTGTCAGAGCCAAAATCACTGCACACAAAGCCCATTTGCTCCTATCTGCAAGATGCAGCACAGACTTGCACTCCTGCTTGCTTTGCAGGAGCAGTTTCAGGTTCAGACGCAAATTAATTAAGATCTCAATTAATCTGGCTTTCCTCTGTTACTCAAGGTATTCCAATTTCCCTTCTCTTTAGATAACAGGGATGACTGTGTTAAAGAGTCATTTAATTACCTGATTATCAGACTCAGTGGAATAGAATTCTACATCAGAATGACATCCTTTCCTTAAGCCAAACCTGAAAACGTGAAATTCACTGTTTATACCATCTCCTTAATATGAAACAAAGTAAAAAAAAAAAAAANAGATAACAGGGATGACTGTGTTAGAGTCATTTAATTACCTGATTATCAGACTCAGTGGAATAGAATTCTACATCAGAATGACATCCTTTCCTTAAGCCAAACCTGAAAACGTGAAATTCACTGTTTATACCATCTCCTTAATATGAAACAAAGTAAAAAAAAAAAAAACAACTTACTTTCATTCAATAATAGCAAGCAAAAGAAAATTAATTTTATCATGAAACAATTTTCTGAAAACTTTGCATGGCTGCAACAAACATGTTAAGCAGATAATAACAATTTATGTTAAAGAAGAATTCAGTCTCCACTCAACAGTCTTACAGCTAGCAACTATATAAATTCAATCTTTTATAAATAAAACATGCAGAGTGAAATCTGTATTTTTATATGCAAAATTTCTATTCAGGTTGTGTCTGTTTGTCCATAGGCTGCTTACAACCTTTCACCTCAAAATGTTTTATATATACACCCAGGATTTTTTTGTTCAATTGTGAGGTATGACAAGTATAAGGCTCCCAAATACACTCAATTTTAACCAGTATTAGTGAATAAGGTCTTACTGTTTTCTTCCATTTGTTAGTTTAGCTGCTCCTGACAGCCTTCCAGAAGACAGAGCCTGTTGATTACAGAAATAAATTTTGATTTTCATAAAGTACTTTCACAACACACCTGAAGACTACTATTGCCCACCAATTCCAAGAACTTTTGCCGAGGTGGATCAGTTCAAGAGAAGTTTCAAGCTCTCAGGCCAAGGAGGGGGCAACTGCTGCCAGGAGGGCCTGAGACTTGTGGGTTTCATTTCACAAAACATGCCTTGACAGCAGGGTGCTTGGTTAATTTCCACAGCATTCTACAGTCGCTCACTTAAGGACGCTCCAAGGGCTGATGTACAAACGCGTTTCAAATGGAAATCAGGCTTGATAAATACAGACCTGAACTGTGGGGCTTCAAGAATCGACTATGGCCACAGCACACAGGACAGACACACCAGGGTGGAAGAACGCTCGCACAGTCACAGAATCAGTCACAGAATCACAGCATGAGTCAGGCTGGAAGGACCACAGTGGCTCAAGCAGGGCCATCCCAGAACATATGGCACAGGTCTGCATCATGACCTATTCCTGAATATCTCCTAACCCGAGACTCCACACCCTCTCTGGACTGTTCTTCCTCATGTTCAGATGGGAACTCCCTGTGCATCGGTTTCTGCCCATTGCCTCGTGTCCTATTGCGCGGCCCCACCGAGCAGAGCCTGGATCTACCTTTAGCTATTTATACACATTGCTAAGGTCTGCTCTCAGTCATCTCCTCTCGATGCTGAACATCCACAGCCCCTTTAGCCTTTCCTCGTAAGAGAGATGCTCCAGTCCCCAACCATCCTCGCGGCCCTCCGCTGGAGCCGCTCTAGGAGCTTCACATCTCTCGGGCAGAGAGACAAGCCCAGAACCGCACGCCGCGCCCCAGGACCCCAGGTGGCTGCCATGCAAGCCGGGCTCGGCCTCGGAAGGCCGGACCTCGCGCAGGAGTCGTTACGCGGACGGCGGGAGGGATCCCCCCACGCCCCCTCACCCCTCCGAGCACACCCGGG
>VZTH01010186.1:48913-311205 GCA_013397815.1 Aleadryas rufinucha
CCCCCCCCCCCACCCCCAGTCCCATCCTTTGGTTAGTGGACACACAGATCAGTCAGCACTTAATTTTTTTCATGAGAAGGAAAATGAATACGGAAAGCTATCAGGTTCCATTCTTGCCAACTGAATCACTTTGAAACTACAGATGAAGCAGCAAGATTGTCTTATAAATAATTTTTAAAAATGCAACTGCAAGGATTAAAAAAGTGCATAAATAATTAAAATTCTTGTGGTCACAGAGCTCCAAGTAGTCACTCTTTAAAGACAAGAACAAGCTGTCATGAGACTGGTAGAATTACAAGAGTTTGCAGCAGTGTATGCTGAGCATAGAGTCAGCCATCAGAAGATGGATACTTTTTCTGACTGACACTGGCTTTCTTTCTTGAAACAGTCTGGAGAATCACTGAATATCTCTGGACCTGTCTGGTTGTTATGGTAAAACTGTGGTTAATAAAAAAAGATTCTTCTTTGTTTTACACACTGAAATGCTTCAAAGTCATGAGCTGCATTCATACATAAAATAATATTGTTAATCATATTTATCATCAAGATATCTTTCAGAGAGAAAATTTAATTCCATTTAGTGAAACCATTTTTCTCTTTTCCTCCTGTCTGACAGATAACTAACATTCCTCAAACAATTCCAGGACATGATTTTGGATATGGCTGAGGCCTTTGTGAAAGAAAACTGACAACATTCCGGGTTTCACCCCTGTTTGGTGTAGAAATAATGCTAATGTCAATCAGAAAAGAAGAAAAAAGCTAGCAAATGTGATATAAATAAAAGCATAGGATATGCGGAAGAAAAGACCCAAATCATTAGCCAAGGAAGAGCTGCCTGAGTGATGAATAATTAAAACATACATGTGGTTGTATTTGCAATCTTAATGCTTGAGGTGCTGTCCATATTGCATGAAGCATCACTGAAAATAACAAAAAGCTTGTTCTTACCCTAAATTATTTACAGAGTGAGTTGAAATACCAGGGTCTTACGGAAAACTGTGTACAAGACTGATGTGCGTAATAATGATGAGGAAATAAATACACACAGAACAAGGTTTCAAGGAGCAGAGATTTTTGAAGGAAAAATTCTCAAATAAAGTAAAACAATGCTCTTTTGTTGCAGGAAGGAGAGAAAGCAAAGAAAATGACCCTAATAAAGGTGACAGAAGACACATCAATCAATCAATAAATCAATCAACCCAGTTTCATCAGAAAATGGGTACCTACCTCAGAAAACCAAGGCATGTTCACATTCAATGTATGTCTGAAAGTCTCTTGCTACCAGTACTAACAAGTTCTAGTGATCTAATGAAATACTAACCTAAGCATGACTGAGCACCAGCACAAACTAATATGAAGCTTTTCTCTGAGCAGGTTATAACCAAAAAGTTGTGTGGACTTCACACAGGAGCATTTCACAAAAATAAGGAGTTTTTAATAAGACAAGTAGGTCAAGAATATCAGTGATTATTGTTTGAGACTATTTTGGTAGTTCCCCAAATCCCTGTAAGTGTAGAATTAGGGAATAAGGCTACAACTTGGCTAATGGAAAGCAAATTAATAGACTTTTGTCTATCCACCTATCCTTCAGTCTACATAGAGCCAACAGAAAAGGGAAGGTGAATAATAGCAATGAGTATGTAGCTAAGAAAGCAACCTATAGAGGACAGATACTTTGTTTTTCAAGGTCAGGCTTAAGGGATGTCTTGACCACAGTAAAATATTATTAGAAGAAGCAGAAATTTAATAGAGAACATTTTAGTTGGATAGGTAGAGATATAATGAGGAGGTTAAGATTGATGTATAGAATTGTGGTGCAGTTGTAAAAGAGACTTCAAAACAATCGACACTAGATTTTCAAGGTCTCAGTCCAATTTCAGTCATGCATGGTGAAAGCTACAGCAGGGCTTGCTGCATGGGAGACCTGTGGTCTCAGTGGATCACAAAGCCTGTCATCACATTTTGATTTTCTGATGTCTTTGGAAGTAAAGTGTCTATAAACTATGAATTTCTTCTTCATATTATGCAAATATAAAGGGGGAAAAATAACTTGGCTTTGGTCTGTTTGCCCACATTTAAGTGAAGGATCTTATGTAAAGCACATTAAATGCTCTCCATCCTGGGAAATTCTCGCCAGGACTATATCAGAAAGGTTTTTGAGTTAGGACTTGTAAGAGACATCACTGAGTCGAGCTGTTATTGCCTTTCTGAGCTGATGACGGTGTCACACTCAGAGTGTTCAGACAGCAGGTGACACTGTGCTGGCACATGACTGGTGTAGGAGGCTTGACTCCCAGTAGATGGCGGCACGGGCACATAAAATAATTCGTTCTGCTCTAAACTTAAAAGGCGTTTTCGATTTCCATTCGATAAATCCAAGCACATTTTTGGTTAAGGAATACTAGGAGAATTCCACTGATATTTCATAGAATCTTTGTCACAACCTGTCTTTTCAGGCAATCTTACTGACAAGAATAATGTTTTATTAGTGAAAGTGTGTGAAAATAGTAATTTTTACCTAAAACTATTATTAACTATTTATTTATTGCTGTACTAAATATAAAATCTACTGTGGCATCAAACTGATCTTTCAAACCTCACAGACAACTTTCACAGTGTGCAAATTTAATAGCAGATCCAGAATCTGATGGGTTTAGGGGAAAAACAAACTAACAACAGATTAATTTCTCAAATATTAATTTTCATTCTGTGTTATGAAAAGAAATGAAGCAATAGAAGAACAGCAAATAAAATACCTGAGCAGAATTTTCTCTAATTAGAGTGTTTGTTCAAATCTCCCGTGAGGCAGGTTTTGGAACTAGTACTAGCAGTGAGAGTATTGAGGTCAAAGGTCAATGAAGTTGGTCCCACCAAGGTTAAATCCTGTAACTTTTATTGTTTTAGGAGAAAATTCATAGATAAGCAAGTTATAATATCTAAGAGATTTAAAGATAATACACTTGTGTTGCAAACAGCCAGCAGAGCTTTAACCACAGATTTCTGCTTGAAGCTTTTAACTTTCGTTTGAGCTGTACCAGATCATTCAGAGGATCTCAGGGGGTCCCTTCCAAGCTGAGTGATTCTGTGATTCTGATGCAAAACCTTTTTCTTCTACTTTTTTTTTTCTTCACATCCACTTTTGATTTCCTCAGTGTAATCTATTGCCTTGCTCACATCCATGGCCTAACCTCATCTGAATTAAAGTTTTCGGCTGGGAAATAAAGCTGGCTGTACTGATATAAAAACAGTGCTATAGCCAGTGCTCTGTTAATCATCCTCATGATCCCACACAGAAATTACAGGACTGTGCAGTCTTCAGTTTGTAAATGTTTGCCCAACTGTGCTAAATTGGCTGAGTGAGAGGTCCTTTCCTAAGATCTGCAGCGAATCAATCACAACAATACCTCTAACTAGTCACATCAGCACAGTAACCTGGTTGTTTTACACTGATAACAGAAATTCACAAATCCTCTTTCCTCTCTCTGTGGAATAGTTAAAAGAATTGAAGAAGTCACATTTTTAAATGCTGTGAGAAGGATGTAGGTACTTTTCTGAGTCCATAGTGAAACCCATGACTGTATTTCCTGTGTTGTCAGCATTAACTGATAAGCTTTTAAATTCTGGTTTCTTGACCATATGTGAGAAGACTGCAGTTTGCTTTCCATACATATTGACTATCAATTGCCATTAGATCCAAACCCATTACCTGCCCTTTGGTTTTCTTAGTAACTGAAAACACATGTTGTGGTACTGGCTTCGCCTCATATTCTTTGGTTTCTTAGACAGAGACTGCCTGAATATGAGGTAGTGTGGAAAGATGCTGATGTTTCCTTTGACACAAGAAGTTTGCTCCGGTCTTCTACATTAGCTGTGCAAAATCAGAGTGAGTGAGGAATAGCAAGACAGAACCAGGATACTGGTTCAGCAATCAGTCCTGGCTGCTGAGTGATGCTGGAAACAAAAAGGAAATCTTTTGAGATCACACTCATAGCAAAGGCAGAGCCCTGCAGAAACAGCTGTAGCAAAGTGTTACATGAAGCCTACAGCTTTTGTCCCTGTCTCTCCAGCTGTCTTCCCCAATGCTTCATTTGTTGTCAATTGTCTGGAAAGGAAAAAGCTGTTACAAATATTCTTGCCTCATTGATCCCTGAAAGAAGATAGTAAAAGTAATTCCCACATTCCTAAAAAATGATTTCTTCCTGGCTTTCAGTGGTTACCTGGTTAAAACATGATTACTTGGTCTCCTTTTGCAACATAAACATCAACTCAAAATCACAATATACAGCATATTCATTCAGGACACCATGGAAGTATGAATAAACTTTCATTTCTGAGCAGGTTACATACCAGGGTTATACACTTCAGCCACTCAATTCTTTCAGTAAAGTGTCCAATATTCCTTGCACTCTCAAATAAGTCTTCTGGGAGATTAAGTGCCTCCTACATGTGAGCCAGTCCAGCTACAGGCAATATAGCTCTCCCTTCCACCTGAGGATAAGCACAAACTAAAAATGCATCACAGGAAAAATGCATTCCTATCTGCCTCCATTCAGAGGATGGCAAAGTTTTCTGTAATCCAATATCACCCCCAAAATAATTGAATTTGGCTTGACCTAGACTTTTCTTTTTGAGGTGTGCTGTGATATGTGGTGAGCATCAGTGATATCAGAGACTAACTGAATGCCCAAAACACATATTTGTTGGGTACATTTAAGAAAGATTATAGCAAAAATACTCCATAAATAAAGTGGGTGGATAAAATGGAAGTACTTAAATGATTACAAGTCATAAAAATACAGGTAAAATTAACAGTGTGAGTACAGATAACAACTAGGTCTGTAACTGCTGGAAGGATGTTAATTTTACAGAAGAGTGGCCTGACTATAATTTTGTGTTCGTTAGTGGACATTTATTCATGCATATTCTTTCTTTGGCAACAGGGGTATGACTTGGGTGAGCAAGTGATCTGAGTATGAAAACCAGAAATCTTCAGGGCCAGAGGAAGCACAGCTGAAGAAAGAATCTACTTTCCACTATATAGAAACAGCTAACAGATCAGTATTCACCATTTCTTGTATTTACATTATCCATTTAGAATATTTACAGACGTATGGGTGGAAGCAAATTATCCAAACTAAAAATGTAGTCGGTGTTAACACTATTACTGGAATAATAGAATAAGAAACCTGTGGAGGTAAATTATCAATGTTTAATATATTTGCCCCAGAAGTGGGGAAGATATCTCTTGCTCTTTGATTTGGGACCTTCAAGAGCTCTGGTGTGATATCTTTTCATTCTGTCCACGCATCCTTCCTGGTATCTGGAGAACATCATCGTGGGCCACAGCAGATGTAAAATAGAGAGATTCAGATCTCTGGCATCAAACTTGACATATCAGAACAACGAAGGCAAGCCTAGAGGTCACCTGGTCTCTTCTTCTGCCCCAAGGCCAGATCAGAGATGTCTGTGCCCATCCTGCCAGGAGCCTGCTCTTGAAGACCTCCAGCCTTTCCATGTGGCATTCCACGTCCCACAGCCCTGAGGGCATCAGTGGCCTTACTGGTCCTGCCCAGCCTTCCTTGGAATAGGCCTCATGCCTGCCCTTGGGCCAGGGACTTTTATTTCAGCCCAGCCCAGGGCTGTCAGTCCCTGCCCCAGCAATGCCGTAGGATGCCAGGCTCAAGCCACAGCCCCTCTTTGCTTGGCCATGTGCCTTCCTGATCTCAGTCTGCTGACGGGTGCTTGACTTGACCTTGGACCTGCTGCATCACCAGAACTTGCCAGATAACACTGGCTTGAGCTGCCTCTCCTGGCCTGCCCTGATTCCTTGCTAGGAGCAGTGGGATGGGCCCTGGGTGGGGGTCTCTGCCCTTCCAGTTGTGGCATTGGATGTGGCTCTGAGCATCCCACTGCTGAGGGAGCAGCTGGCCCTTCTGCACTCTGAGTTACCATCCTCCTGCGCAATCTGCTGCAATGCTTCACTCTGAAAGTTTGTCCTGTTCCTGTCTTAAATCTTCCCTGGTGCATTTGAACCTACTGTTTTATTTTCTATTCTTCTTTAACTTGGAGAACATCACTTCTCTTTCTTCTTTGCAGTACTGTTTTAAAGATTTGAAGGCAATTACTATGTCATCATTGCTACTCCATTTTCTGTGGTAAACAACACGAAATTGCTCAATCCCGCCTGTGTGTTGCATTTCAAAAAACTTTATTTACTCTTATCTGAAAACTTCAGCCAATACACATCTTTCTTGAAATATAATGCCCAAAATGGGACAAAACACTTCAGCTGAGACCTTACCAATGCTAAGAATAACAGGAGGATTACATCATCTGTCTATAAATGTTACCCCTGTTTATATTTCCCAGTACAGTGTTTTTCTCTTTTGCAACAGCACAGTGTTGTCAACTGATGCTGAACTTGAATTTCATTACATAGTCCTCAAAATTTTCTGCAATTGTGAGAAATCCAGTTATTTTTTATGTTGTGTATATTGATGCTGAATTCTGACTCACTGTGTTGCACATTCCTGTATTGAATAGCTACCTTTTTTCCCACAAGACTTTTCTAATTTGTTAAAATATGTTAAGGGAATTTTTGATCCAGTTTTCATCCTCTAGGTCCTTGGGATTAGAATCTGCTTCCTTTAATCTACCTACATGTAGCAACCTCTACACAATTCATGTATCAAATACTTTCCCTTTCTATCAGGAAAGTAATTAATAACACAAACATTTCAATTACCATTTTGGTTCAATGTTAACATCACAGTAGGATGAATCAGTTTTGTCAGAAGATGTGAGAAAAATTCAGTGTATTACACCTTCTATACCACTTGGTTATTCCAGGTTAGGCTTGCTGCTGCAGTGGATTGGCTTCAGAACATGGCTGTGGGGTGATGAGGAAACAGATTCACTGCAAACCTTGTCATTCAATGTACACACCTTGCTTATGTAATTTTCATTCTATATATATATAGTTGAGTAGTATTTTTGTAGGTTTGAGAAATTCCCTGCTGTATTATTAAAAAAAAAAAAAAAAAGTCCCAGACTTCTCTGCTTGTGAAAATTATGAGCCTTGATTATCTTTCTAGGGAATTAGGTAAGACCTGGGCCGGATACCACCATCCATTTACAATGGAGTCTCAGCTGGGCCCAATACAATTGATGTAAATCCATACAAGTCCCTACTAATCAATACATTTACCTGAGCTAGGAAGGTTACCTGTATTCTTGGTTGAGCCACTGGGAGCTTTCTGAATCTGAACTTATCACAGCTCCAAATATTTTTTACTCCTTTTGGACCTTAACCTCAAACATTTGAAATGATTAGAGAACTTACTATTTATTTAATAGTAGGCTTGTGATTATTTCCTTTATAAACCACATAATAGTGCTGAAAATGTATCATTATCTGCTCCTTGAAACAATAAGGAAATGACTGAAAATAAGCATGTGTTAGATATGTCTCCTTAGCACTGGGACTGCATCAAAGGCTGCAAGTAACAGCTTGAAGGCAAAATGTTGTCTTCACCTTAAATTATTCAGTAGAATTAAAGAGCATTAAATCATTGATATTATCATCATCTTCACCTTAATTATCTTCTCTGAGAAAAACAATTTTTGAAGTAAAATAGACCTTAGTTACAGAAAAGCATTTTTCCTCTAAGCCCAGGTTCTCCTAACCTGTTTTATGGGATGGGAACTATCCTTCACTTTTTCTCATCCAGCTCTATCATAGTCTTCATCGGAAAAGTCTGGTTTTGATCTTCAATATTTCAATATTTCTCAGCTAAAGCTCTCAAGTAATCATTTTTACTTCCACTTGTGGAACAGCCATGCAAATCCTTCAGTGACATCCCGTTCATCATATTTCCTGAAATATTTGGGCAAATAATTAGAAAACCTTTCTCAGGGTCTGTGTCATATCTCTTTCATGTAAAAAAACCACCAAAATTAAAAAGTAAAAATCACTGCCTACTATTTTGCCCAGCCTGCTAATGAAAGTGACTGGAGATCTTTTCATATCTTATGACTCTTTGTTGTCTTATGAGAAATTAATTCAGTGGTGTCACTCTGCTTGCTAGTGAATATCTTAGCATAATTTGTGACTCCCACCGTAGAGAAGGCTGAAAATGTAAAGACTTGAAAACAGTTTTTCCTTTTCTAATATAAGTTATTGTGGATTTCCCCTGAGGGACACTGCCTGGCTTAGGCCAGGGAGGCTTGAACTGCTGTGTCTGTGCTTCTCCATTTGGTGAGACATAAAGGAGGCACATATGAGAACTTCTCTAAGGCTGCCTTCTCTGTCCTTCTCCAGAAGCCTAAATTGCCACTATTGACTTTAAACTCAGATGTTTTGCAATGGTTGTTGTATCATGGGACTGGCTGCCTTGTGAGCTCCTTGCCTCAGGTGAACCAGGGTCTCCTCAGGCCCGAATTAGGCTGAGGTGACCCAATATGTTGGTCATACAGAGGATGACCTGACCTCCAGAGACTGTCCTGAATTTTGAGAAAAAATTGGATTCTTTTCCCCCCCTTATTAGGCTTCTATCAAGATGTTGGGTTTCCTCCCTTTCCTTGTCTTTGATTTCATTTCCAGGGCTTATAACTTATTTACAACTTCATTTTCAGTTTCACTCTCAGAGATGAAGCCAAGGGCCTTGGTCTTGCTGTCTGTGTCAGAGCACACAGAGAAGCTTGCTGACCTACAGTAAATTTTTTCTGTGCTCAATGTCTCCCACTGGATTCCTCACTTTCACTCATAACTTTAATCCCTATTCTGAGTCCTGTAGTTGTCATCTCCCTTAGTTTATTCCCTATTTCTTTTGCCTTCTTCTTGCACCAAAAGTGTCAGCCCTTGAGTTATGGTGGGCCTGCCTTTAAAAGGTTCAGTGCTGGTGGCTTGCTTCCTGTCCCACATGGTCTCTTGCAGAGAGGAGTGTGACGTATGTGCTCATGTTGTGAGCTTAGTGGGCACTTCAGTAGGTATGGGATAGACATAAATTTGATTTAGTGTTTAGATTGTGTTTCTGCACACAAACCAGAGGATGAAACTGAAAAAAACTATTTACAGTCTGGAAATTTATTCATCAACTTTCTCTGTTCAAAGTGATTAAGAGTGAAATGAATGGGAAAAAAAAAGTTAAAATAATCTCCCAAGTGATTACTAATAGGCAAAAGGAAAGTGTTAGCTCAAAAACAGTAAAACAAAAAAAAACACTTCTGGAGGTGAATCTTAAATAACTTCCAGCAGAAGTTGGCAGTACTTGTTTATGTGACTTCAGTCTACAAATAAAATAGAAATGGTTATTTTATTTCTACATAAAAAGTCTTTCTCCCTTCCTGATGCTTTTGTCTAAAACTGCAATTAAAGGTATCTTTGAAGGTCAGAAAATGCTGGGAAGTTAGCCTGCTGTTTATGGAAGTGAAACTCTCTTCCTTCAAGCAGTTCTTTTTTTTCCACAGGTGCAAAAAGCTGAATACTGTTGCTAAACTGTCGCTCACCGAAGCGTGAACTGGGTATTGGGGTTAGCCACCTGAAGTCAGTGCTGAGCTGGTTGCAGGCTTGCTGAGGATTCTTGATGAAGTCCTCATGCTCAGTTATGTGTTCCCCTATGTAGCTGCTTCAAGTTGTGAATAGGCTTTATATGTCCCAGAGAGATTTGTTACTAACCAATTAGCACTAATAATATTACTTTCTCTTTCTTGTTGATGTCAGAGCTGGCTTTTGTACTTGAAAATTGTGGGAAGAGGATGGGCATCTTAATTACTGCAGGCTGGATCATGCTGCCTTGTAGGAAATTCTGTGGGAGGAATACAAAAGAAAGCGAGATTCCTCCACCAAAAAAGTAGTAGAAGGCCATCTTCTCCTTCCCCCTGCACAGCAGGCACAGGGAACACTGTCTCTAACACTTGTAAACAATCTGCAAGAGACACTGGCCTCAGCAGCAGTTGGAGTTCATGCTCTTCAGGTTGGCAAAACACTGTTTAAAGAAAAGGACACGGGAGCTTGGTATAAATTAAAACCAGAATACTGCTTTTATCTCTTTTATTGACTCCCCATAGCACCTGGGAAATGAAGATCTATCTCTGGGCTTCCTCACCTTCAGGATTCACAGAAACCCTCTGAGAATCTTCTGGAAATATTCACCCTGACTCTACATACATAATTATTTTAATCTAGATATACATATTTGTATTTAAACTTACTGCTATCTAAACTGGCTTTAACAGGCAGGTAATTTTAAATCATGTTTTGCATGTTGTACTAGGTCAGAATATAATGACAAACCCATCATGTTTAATTCTGTTTCTCCTTTAAGATGTTTTGTGCAAATGCAGTAGAACAGGGGCAGAGTGGATTGCTAAGACCAGAAGTAAAGCTTGTGGAGAATGAATTAAATCAATCTGAGAAACTGCAAATATAGATACTTAGTCCTTGAGAAAATTAAATTAAACAAACTTTATTGGAATTTGATTAAATAATAGGTGATTTTTGTTGTGATTCATATTTATATTCTATTATTCTTTGCCATAATTTCTAACTATGTAGCATAGTTCATGAATGTTGTTTAAAAGGAATGTATTTAATTAATCTCAAGAGAGAGATGAATTCTTGGTTTAGCATAGCCTGGGTAATTTTGTGATAAAAACAAAAGAATAATGTCCTTAAACTTAATGAGTGGATCCAGGTGTGCAAAGGCAGTGTTCCAGAGAGAGCTGTGTGGTGAGCACATCACCACTGATGGAAGCAAGTCACAGGAGGCTGCTATGGATGTGCACACTGTGAGTGTTAGGAAAACTCTGCCTGCACTCCTTCCTCCCCCAGTTTGCTCCTAGTGGTTCATCCTTCTTTAATCCATGTTTTGATAAGAAGGTGAGCAGAGAAGAGAGGCTGATCAGTCTTTCATGGGTTGGAGCACCGGGATCATTTGACAAACACAAAACCAAAAGCCAACAGCCCAGTCAGCAGAGGCAGGCTGTGTTTGCATCTGGGCTTTTGGAAAGAAGGGAGTCTGTGAGAGATATGGAAGAAGGACAATGAAGAGGAGCTTGCTGGTTTGTATCACCATATCCTTGAATAGGGAGGGGAGACTTGAATGTTTATAATTTCCCTGTTTGTAGCCATAGCCAAGGGAAATGATAGCCTTGCACACCCAGCCTTGCATGTATTGATTGCTCTTGGGCAATACTGCAGGGTGCAGTATGTATGTAGGTAGAGGGGTTTGAATGGCTGAATACATTTTGAAACTCAGATATTCACATTCTCATGTCAAGGATACATCTTTCATCAAGTCTGGGAGGTCAAAATCAATTATTTACTCTAAGTTCCTTCTTTGATCTTGGTTTTTTGACATCCAATCTGACAATCCAAGGACAGCAAAATTAAGTAGGGTATCTCTTTCAGGCAGCAAATTTTTCGTTCCCTAATTCTCTGGTGCAGGTGGGATGACACAGGAATGACATTTGGCCATGGCTGAAGCAAAGTGTGCTGTCACTCATCCTAAATGACCCCTGAGCCTTTCCAACCACCTGCTGCTCTGACACTTGGCAGGAAAAGAAAAAGGACCGTTATGACCTGGTTGCTGGATTTTCTTACTTCATGGCCCCTAGGCTTACATGAGTGGCAAGAGGAAGCCTGTTTATCACAGTTCATTAGGATCCCATCAGTCATTCCTCCTCTCCAGTTCTCCTATAAACTCCATGCTTCGAAGAGAAACAGAAAATAAAGCAGCTAGGGCAGTTTTGTCTTTCTTCTCTCCATGACCCAGCCAGCATCCAGCAGAGAAGTTGCTATAGAGCTGCAACAGGGAAGGAACACGGGATCACCCAGCCTTGCATGGACCATGCAGCTACTTCCGTGCTTGCTGGAGAAGAGGCAGAAAAAGTGTTGTGTGAGGGGTTGCCAGCTACAGCAATAACAACTGATCCCATCAAAAGCCTCCATGTTTTCAACTCTTCATCAAATACACATTTTTCTAAAGTCAAATTGGCACCATAGGAACTACAGGCCATCAGCAGGTGAAGGCACAGCACCTCTGACATGCTGGTGTATAAACAAGGTTGCTTTCTGGCCTTGGCTTTGAAAGTTTGGAATCAAAGAATGGAGGGTCAAAGGAACATGGAGGAAGGAGATTCGTTGAACAAGATGAGAATAAAAGATGACATTCACACCAGTTCTGTGAATCCACCTCACACTTGCAACCTCTCCCCGCCCTTCAGTCTCTCCTTTTTTCTGCAGTCTGTGGATTTCTCACTTCCCACATCTGTATCCCTCTGTGTCAGGGAGGAGACTGCAGTGTCCTACTGCATCTGTCCAGATGTTTCCAGGAATAGAAAAGACCCATGTTCATACTGTGTGACAAAGGCCACTGGCAAATGTTACATTCCTGACTCTTGTTCTCCCATTGTGCATCTTGGTCAGTCCCCTGCCCACCACCAGAAACCTGCCAGTTTGGATAGGCATCTCCTGTTTTGGTCTGTTTTAACCAGTCTTTTTTTGGCATTGCTAATGTAAAGAGACCAGAGTGTTGCAAAGAGCAGTACCTAATGAAAGATGGAGGTGCTGTGTACATCTGTACATAATTTTAGCTAATATCTAAATTAGAAAAATATTTAAAGCATCTGAATTTTGCTTTGACTTTTAATTCCTTTGGCCCTTTACCACATAACTGGGACTCTCCTAATACTGCATCAGTCTACTGTAAAGTGGAAAGCCCAACTCCATTTTAATAGAATCCATACTGAAAATAAGAAAATAAGATTAAAGATGAAGTTTTTGACTTCTGGGCTTTATCAGTCTCTAGGAAAAAAATTTACATTTTCAGCTGAAGAGAAGAGGAACTGGGAAGCCAGAGCATATAGATGAAGAAAGATGAAAGCAGTTGAGCAAGAAGAAGAGGAGGTGAATGAGGCAAAAAAGGGTGGAGGAGGTATGAAAGGGTCAGGTGGCTTACTAGGAAAGCAAAAAAAGGATCAAAGGGTAGGAAGCCAAGGAGCAGAAGAAAGAATTATAATCTTCAACAGACTAGAATAGAAGACTCTTGATGGTGCACAGTTGGAAAGGGAAACTGAAAGGTACTAAAACAAAAAAAAATTATAGTGAGATAGAACTTGTGGGGGAAACAGCAGAGAAGAGCAAATAAAAGTGACTGCTAAATGGAGAAGCATTCTGTCATTTGTATCAAGGGATGGTGGCATAAGAACAGTAATAGATTCAGCTTCAGCTGTTCAGGGAGAGGTGTTGGAAATCCTTTTGCAGTGGTGCAAAGAGAAGTGTATTTTCCATATTATGTTCAGCTGAGGCACTTCAGCAAGCTGGTGGAAGCAATTAGCACAGCTGATCAGTGCAGCATTCTTTGGATACTGGTCTGCTAGACCTCGTTTTGGCTAACACAGGATACTTACAAACATTTCTTTCAAAGTATTAAGTTGCAAATAAAGAAACTAATGAGAAACTCATGAGAAATATGATCCTGCTTTTAAGGACAAGTCTGGTGGCAGAGGCTGAATAATGATCTTCATGTGGGAATGGAGTGACCTTCAGGAAGGTTATCAGGTGGGAATGGGAGAAAATAAAAGTGACTTTTCTCATTTTCTGGCTCTAGTTTTTTCTGTGTCAGCTTTTGTTGCAGTCTGTGTAGGTGGAGGAGAGATCTGAGCTCTTTATCATGGGTGCCTGCAGAGGAATCCATAATTTCCTTAGATTCTCTGTGGATTTATGCTGAAAATGATGCAGCAAAAACACTTTCTATGCATATGTTTTCTTTTGCTTACAACTTCTTTTTCCTACTGTATTTTTCAGAGTTATTTCTCCATTCTCTACTATGTGACAATCTTTTGTGAGGGTTTAATCCCCTTATTGTGTTAACAAATGATCAAGATTTTTAGCACCTCTTCTAGATTTGGCTTGAGCCTAAAACACAGTAAAGCAACATAGAGTTGTCCTCCCTCAAACTTCTATGATGGAAAAAAAATAGACAGAAAAGTCAGGCATAGACACAGTGTTTTCCCTGGAGATGGAGAAAAGAAAGAGGGTGTCAAGAGAGAAAATGTGTTGTTTTAAAATAAGCTCTATTCACTGAATCATAATTACTGGCAAGATTCCAGTTTGTTTTCAATGAACTGAATAACAATAATAACATTTTCAGTTTTAGTGACATTAAATGGGAGAAGACCTGTAGTTCATCCTCTCTCCTCACAGTGTTTTGTCCACTAGCAAGGGAACAGTCTTCTAATCTATAGAAGACTTATACATGCATGTGTGTAGCATAAAGCAAGTTGGAGAGAACAATATCACAAACCTCAAAAACTGAATTGGTCTCACAAAAAGAATAAGCAGGCAAAATATTTAATGGATATACATTAGACTGAAAAAAAAAATAGCCATTGCCTTGCAAAGAACCTGTTGACTTTCTCCTTTTGACCCTTGTTTGTGCTCACCTCCAGTTGTCATGGACCTGTCTCAAATCATGAGGTCACCTGTGCGGATGCATTAATGAACAAGAGTTCCGAAATGGGTCCTGCTTAAACAGCATTAGGGGTTAAAAAAGGTACATGGAAACTTGTCACATTTTGTAGTGAGCTGTTGCTGCTGTAGGAAGTTTCTCTCGCATGTTCATGTGGGTGTGTGGCAGCTGAGGCTAAGCATGGAAAAGCCAAGGCTTCTTGTCACCTGCCCAGGAGGGAGCAGGAGCTGGTGAGTTTTAGCAAGGGCCAAAATGGAAGTGCTCTGTAGGAGTAATCTGGGGTTTGATCCTGCTGCACACAGGCATCAATGGCCCCTTTGATGCTGGCATCTTGCAATCAGGGCTTAAGCCTGGGGCCTTACCCATAGGTTTTGTATACTGTGCATGACAGTCTGCAAATAGGATATTGTGTTTTCAACTCAATGCTTTACAATGTATTTTTCCTGAAGTTTAGGTGTCTCTACTGCCCCACATTTTGCCCAGTATGATTTCTTTCTTGCCCAGTTACAAAATTCTACAGTTCTGCAGCCAAGACAGAATTTTCTTGCCCTGCCATGCTAGCGGAGGAAAGACATTCTGGGGCAGTGGAGAGGACAACTGGGGTTAAAGTGCCACTTTGTCTATTTCCCAAATTAGCCACGGGGCCCATTTCAGTACACGTCATTGTAAGTGAAAAAATTTGACTGACTTCATTCCTACCATGTTACTTTAATGTAATTAAGGTCCAGAAAGACTCTGGAGCTTTTCTTTGATAAATAAGAAGAAATGCAATATGACTGCAAACTTTTCAGTGAAAATGAAATAAAACCTTGCCTTTTATGACCTTGAGGAGTGTTGCAATGAAAGTACTGATTTGGGCACCTATCATGAATCCTTTAAGTTCAGAAAGCCTATCTCCTTCCTTTGCCTAAACAAGATGAAATCAAGTAAGGTTCTTTTAAAGGTTTTGTATTGTGCCTAAATTACAGTTCCCTGTAAGAAAGATCAGGGCTTGGAATGAGGTACAGGGGAAGAGGCAGACCAAGGTGGTGCCTGAGGTGCCAGACTTTGCTGCAGGGCCAGTGGGAGATGGAGGCAGTGCTGGGAGAGGAGCCCTGGGGTGCCCTGGTACAGACCTGTGTAACAGCAGAGAGAAAAAACACCTCAGTGGCCTTCAGCTGCTAACAAGGGAAGAGGATAGAGTCTGATACTGACTTAATTAACAGACAGGTCTTGCTGTATAGCAGTTGTTGGCTAATCAGGAAGGCTGCTAAATCACAGCTTTACTGTAGAGAAAGAGCTGATGTGTTTGAACACGTGGTGAAACTAGAGAATCATGTAATCATGTTGTTACAAAGCAGTACTTCTTTTGTCAGCCTTGTGTTATTTGTCACTTTTCTGTTTTGGGTCATTTGAAAATGAGAGCCTGATTTCTCTTCTGGCCCTGGAAAGGCAATCAAACATTCCTGCCCAAAGACCCTTCGTCCATCCCTACAGGTCTGAGATGGGCTCCTCCCATCACCTGCTGACACTGGCAAAAGGAGCAGTGTCTTCTACTTCTCCTGTGAAGCAGCTGTTGCTGTACAAATAACAACATAATGACCATGGGAGGAAATGACTTGGCAGCGAAAGTTGGAAGGAAACTACTGTAATTAGTTTAGCAGCCAGAGCCTGCTTTTATCACCTTTTGCTTTGATAAAAGTGGTTGGATTTCTTACACCAAATAGGAGCGTTATAAAGACAAGTTGTCAGTAGCATAACTGCCCACACAATGCAAGAACCATTTATTATGAATATGGGGGAAAGCTGTGAAAACATAGGGAATCTGCATATCCACAAGTTGTGTACTGTGAGTTGAGTCTTCATCAAGCCTTTAAAGGAGCATCTCCTAAGGGAAAAGCAAGAGAAGCAAGAGTATGATGCCAGCGAGGGATAAGTTCTTTGTTGATTGCATTGGAGTAGTTAATTTAATTTTACCCAGAGTCCATGAAAAGCTGGTAAAAAGGTAAACTTTGGATCATGTTAAGCGAAGGGTAACAAAACCATGAAAAACCAGCCTTGATACAGCATCATACTTATTAATTAAACCAGTCATAATGACCAAATCAGAGTCCTGAGCTTTACTCATACATCTGACATGGAGATTTCTTTTCTTGTCACCAGAGACTTCTTTGTGCCTGGAAATGCTTTAAGGTTTTTGCTGGAGTTTCTGAGTGATGAAAGGATGTTGGTGCCTCCCCAGCCTGCTGCAAAACTAACAACAAATGTAGGATTCAATCTTGCCAGAGCATTGCAATGTTGCAGCTGGGATGATCCAATCTTAAAGTATAAGTAAGGCAAATAACAGATCAAAACATCCTACATTTTAGGTGAGATGGCCTTACTGGTAAAAACCAGATGTATTTTGGGGAATGTGTACCTCTTTTTAGGGAAAAGTATTTCAGAGGCCTGGAGGAAGAATTCTGCACCCCAAACCATATCTGGTGTTTCCCAGTTATACCTGCTGAACTAATAAAAGATATTCCTTGCCTTTGTAGACCATATCTCCTTTTGTGATAGCAGCGTGATTTAAGATCCGGGATCTTTGAAATTTATCCTTTTTAGTTCCGCTCATCTTCTGTGATGTGGAGCAGCTGGAGTAGCCTCTTGGTACCCACCTCTAATCTACCATGGAAGAAATGTCAGGCGAGTTAGTAAATTACGGTTGGAGAGAGAAGTTTTAGTAAAAGCTCAGTTTTCTATCTGGTCTGTTCTTTGTGCCCCAACATAGAGCAAAGACTGGAACACCTGCAAGGTTTTGATAAAAGCTTGAAGTGAGAGGTGCATTAAGGTAGTGAAAAGCCACTTTGGCTTTATATCTCACTTTTATTTTTTCTTGTCTTTAGATAAGGAATAATCAAAGTGGAAAGGAGGTGCATGTAAAGAAGGAATTTCCTTCTTGTATTTTAATGTGTATTTTCTCTTTACTTGAAATAAATGGCTTTTGTTAATTCAGTTGGTGGTTAAACATCTAGAACCTTCAAGTTTAATTTAAGACAATAATCCTTGTGTCTGAAAACAAACACACCTGAATATCAAATCTTTCTGGCCAGGTCATGAAAACAGTTTAGAACTAAAAGTTTTGTAAGTAGTTCCAGACTTGGCCAAGTCTTTCACACCAAAACCTCCTTTATTCTCTGTGGATGCTTTTCATTTTAGCATATTCTGAAGTGCACAACTTTTATTTTGTGACTTATTTCTTTCCTCCTCTAAATGAAAAACCTTAGTGGAGGAAAACAAAATGCAATTGTACGTGCTCATTAATCCCTGTGATTCCAATTATACACAGGCCAGTGTAATTGTAGTTTGAACTCAAGGCTAGCTATACAGGTCTCTTTGAATTTTAAAATATGTTTCTGACAAAGGGTTTTAATTAGATTCAAGTGGTGCTGCTATGTTGGGTATGTAGTCTTCACAAGGTATTTGTCCATGAAGATTCAAAAGAAAAAAAGTCTTTTTGAACTTTAAAAGAAGTTTTTATCACTGGAAAAACTGTCCTAAGAGTGGTCAGTAACAAGATAATGTCAAATTCAGAAATGCTTAGAAATGATATTGAACTTGTGTTCTCTCTTATTAGCTCTGAAATTTAGGCTAATGATTCACATTCATATATTTTAAACTAATGCAGATTTATGGGGCTCCAAGCACTAAGAGCCATATGCTTCCTCAAGCAGGGAGCCCAGAGTGAACAAGACACTTGGAAGACACTCCCCAAAGTGCCTGACACTGCTTCCTGGCACAAAAGAAAAAATCTCGTCTGTTTAAATACAGTCACGATTTCAGATCCTTGCGGGCTGCAGAGCACAAAGGGCTCATCCATCGCTCAGTGATATCAGTGAGGATTTTACTATTGATTTTAATCAGTGATAAATCAAGACGAGGTGCTTTGTCCAAGCTGAAAAGCAGAGAGTGTGTTAAAACTAATCAGTTGAGGAGCCTTATCCTACATAATTCAGATCAGCAGAAAATGAAAATTCTCTCATTCCTTCCTGTAAAATATTTTAGAGAAAGGACAGAAGGGAAATATTTATATGGGAAGTTTGGAGGTGTATGAATCTTTTCTGCCCTGTGGTCTTAGAAGTCTTTATCAAAGATGCTGCTGCCTGTGCAAATGCCAACCAGGTCCAGGGGTGATGTTCTGAAATTTGCCAGCCGTCAGCCTTTCCTTACCTGGACTTCCTTTGCTGCTGATTGCTTTGAGCCATAGCAGAGACTGGGAAAGAGAGAAGGCAATTTCATATTGCCTCCCAGCAAGAATCTTGCACTAAAAAACTAGTGGCTATACTCTCACTCTCCATTACTGTAATACTGCAGAAAATATAGGAGCAGCTCTTTTCTTAAATTACGATTCTCTGGTTGCAAAGGAATAAAGCCTCTGAAAGAGCAATTTGGTGCTAAGGCAACTCCTCTCTGTCCTCTGCTCAATAGCAATCTATTTCTAGATGGTTTGGATAAAATTATGTTCGGCCTCTTTGGCCTTTGACAGAAAATCAGAGTTTGTTTGAAGACTTTTTGGGTGAGCCCAGCACCTCAGCACTGAGCCCGTTCGGATGCTGAGCTGAGAAATGAGGCGGTTCTGGTAACGGAAGGCTCTGCGTGATTCAGTAATCTGCTTTCCCATGCATGTACAATTCAGCCCCGTAAATCTCCTCATGAATCACCTTCTTGTTTATTTTCCACTCTCCCTGATTAATTTGCTGATTTCCTCAGTGCTGATGTTCATAATGGGAGGCTGTTCAGAAGGTCAAAATGCCTCTCACTGGGCACTTATTTCTTTTTTTCCTTTGCCACTAGGAAGCAAGAGTGTGATCAGTGCCAGAAAGGTTTCCTCATATGTTTATAAGTTAAAACCTACAGATACCTTGTTGGTTTTTTATATAGTGAAAAAAGAAACTAAAAGCATCATGGTTTTTTGGATATTCTTTCCACTGCATTGCAAGGAAACATAATAATTTGGTTAAGTCATTGTGAAAACATATTTTTTGTTGCTGGTTTTTTGATTAGTTTAAGTATTTTTAATGACTTGGATTGTACTGTACCACCTGTAGTAAGAAATCATGAATATTTACAGTAGAGGGAGCAATAGCCCCATTACTGCACTATTTCTCTTTGGCTGTAGGTTGTTTTATAGCTTTATATAGCAGATATATAGAAAAACAACAATTACTGAGATGTAATGATGTGTTCTTTTCTGTAGTAAAGTTTCCCTCATGATTCATATTAACTATTGAAGTAATACCTTTCTTTTAAAAAGCAGAAAATTATGCTTATGGAGTTGTCTTACAATAAGCTGGATGAGCGGAACAGCAATACTGTTTCAGCCTGAAAGAGATTTCCTTTTTCAATTGCTACCTTAAAATTATGCTCTTATCAGAGAATTTTACATTATAATCAGCATATTTAGCACTTTTTTTTTTTTTTTTTGCGACTTGCTGAATGGTTTAAAACCTTTGTGAGTGTTTTGTGCTACCTGTGGTTAACACGACCCTTCTGGTGTTGCTATGGAAATTGTGAGGTTACAGTACGCACATACTGGATCCTCTCCATGCTCAAATGGGAGTGGAAGAGGTGATGGTGGTTCGGTGTCTCTTTGTTCAACCACACTTCCCTGAAGCAGGAGGCAGTCAGAAAAATTAGAAAATTATTTGGGTAAAGTCATCTTAATACAGGATGTGTCTTACGACCTCTATTCAATGCAATGAGACTTACAGGCTATATCTAGTATCAGCCTTCCCAGACTGGACTTTTAACTGCAGGTCAAATAAAAATCAATGCCATTACTGGGCAGCCCATTTTAACTAATCCTTTGGGTGGTCACTTGAGAAAGATTTCTGTATTGTACCATGTATTTCCTTCAATTATAGAGGCTCTTGAAAAGGAGGAGGAGGATGTGCTTGGCACTGATGTGTCAACTGAAGCTTTTCTGTGAGGCTGCACTGGCTGCACATAAGAGTAGGGTTTGAGTTGGTGCCTCTCCAGATGCATAGGTCTGGATGATGTAGCCAAGAAATGAAATGTGCCTAAATGCTGGTCTGGATTGCATCTTCTGCCTCATCTTCACTTCAGCACAATTACAAGAAGGATATTTCTTCTATATGGTTGCGATTTTTTAAAAGATTGGCTCCTGCAACATGTGGTGTCTTATGAAGGGCAGAGATGTGAGACATCATGGGAAGTGGTTCAGGCTGGAGGAGTAATCTTAGGTGAGAATGGAAGGGTGAGGAACTTGAGCTGAAAGAAAAAGAAAGAAGGAAAATTTGATTTTTCCATCATAAAATGGAAAAAAAAAAAGAAAGTCAGCAAATCAGGAATATTCCTATAGGGAAATTTTGAAATTTGGAAGACTGTTTTTCTTAAAATATATNCAAAAAAGGAAAAAAAAAAGAAAGTCAGCAAATCAGGAATATTCCTATAGGGAAATTTTGAAATTTGGAAGACTGTTTTTCTTAAAATATATTACTTTAGTTGAAACTTCCTAGTGAGTTCTGCTGTTCAGGCTACAAACTCTTCCAAACAAGGGACAAACTCTTCAAAACAAGGGACTGTCTGCAAATACAGTCTAGATAGTATGTGGCAAGATAGGATCTGGTCTTAGCACATTCTCTAGACATTACAGTAAAAATGAGACATTATAGGAAAAAGAAAAGTAGGAATAGAGCTTTCCTCTGGTGGTCACTGACAATGAGTAAATATGGATCTCAAGAGAGTTGTCTTTATGAAACCACTCTTCTTACCAGAAATGCACTTCACAGTCTCTTTGGAAGGTGATCAGAGGGAGAAAAAGAAGGCTCATGGCTCAGATGATCCTCTTGCCATTCAAGATGAACTGTCAAAACATTGTCATTTATTGTCACTGACTCATTTAAAAAGCTGAATCACTAATGCATAAATGGCTCTTGTTCATAACATGATTTAAATGGAATGCCTCTGATTTAGTTCAGTTTAATTTGGATATCATGCCATCTTTGCAGAATCATGTTAGTGTCACTTCCATTTTCTTGTTAAAGGTTGCTCATCAACAATTCCCAGCATCACCCTTTCATTTCACTTTGGCAGTGCAGTGTTGCCTCCATGTGTGTACACCGAGAGTTTCTGATACAGACTCACAGAATAGTTTGGGTATCGTGACAGAACCATGGAAACATTGTTGTGTCTCCATAATGGTGTTATAATTACATCATAATGTCTTGAAGCCATTAGTATTACAATAGTACGTTACAAAGTGTATGTGATATGTGCATAGCAGTCTGTGCTGTAGCCTTTGGTTTGTACTGAAGTTTGTTTTGCTGGCCTCCCAAGAGTGGTAGTTTGTTATAAATGTTTACACAATAATTAGCATTTGGGTACATTTCAGCAAAAAAACCCTGAACTTCCTACCTTGTCATAAGTAATTGCCTTTTTCTGTGTTAACTCAGAAAGAATTGACGTATTAAAGCTATTTTTAACCACAATGTTGACAATTTATGAACCAATTAATTCTCCACTTTTCTATAGCACTCCTTGAGCATGTCAGAACACTATAAACTAGAACGAGGGTTCCTTGCCACTCTTGTGAGGCGAATAGTATCACTATACCCATTTTACAGAAGTATAAAGGAGAGGCACAGAAATGTGAATTGCTTGAGATTGTTTTGCAGACCCATAGCAGAATTGTTACAAGATCCAGAGATTCCTGTGTGTGTATGAGAACATGTGTGCATGCACAGACACACTGTCACTCGTGTGTGCAAATCACCCAGAGCCATCAAGTCTTTTCACTTAATGTTGACAACTCTGTCACACAGTTGTTGGGTTTTACTGATCAACCTCCAACTCCATTTTTTATTCAGATACTTTGTCTTTCATTACGATTATAGATGGGAAAATCAGATTTCTATAAACATGGGTAGAAAATTGCCAATTGCAATTGGAAATGCACTGGCCTAAAGAATCAGAAAATACAAATAAGAGTCAAACACTGCAGTTGTTCTCTGAAATCTTGAATGAAGGCTAAGGACAATTTTGCTTCATCTGAGAGTATTCCCAAAATGAAAAAGGAATTGACAACCCTGGAACTCAAACTCTTTCCTCTGACTTCTATGACAATTGCACTGGGCTCTAAAGGAATGGGAGTCTTTGCTTGTGGGATGAACTAAAAGCAACATCTGTTGGGTAGGCTCAGAAGGAGGTTTCTGTGACCTTTTCATGGATTGGTTTCTTGGAGACTGACAAAGTTTTTTGCACAGGGAGATTCCTGTTCAGTTGAAAGTTCAGAGCAGATTCTGAGTCAGTAGCTCCTCTGCCTGATGTTAGTGTCTAAAAATGTCCACCTACACTGTTATGGACAAAACCATAGCACAGCAGGGAGGCAGCTCCATGCCTTGGCAAAGTGTGGCAGATGTAGTAATTACTTTGGGGATTTTTGAAATCATTTTCATGGTCTTTGGCACTAAAAATCCACAGAACCATAGTGGAAATGGAGTGCCTATGTCTACCAGGCTCTTGGCGTAATCCCAGCATGGTGATGCTTTCCTTCTCTCCTCTTTTCCATTTCACTAATCCCCCTCTCCCCACTTGGGTTTGCAGGAGATGGAAGAGCTCCTAGAAGGCAGGCGAGTGTGTCAGCACGCAGTAGCAGGTTTGCAATGCTCTTCCCAGGCAAAAGGAAAACTAAAGCAAATGCAGCCACTGCTGGTGCTGTGGGGATGTTCAGCTCCCTTGCACTGGAGGGATTGCAAGCTTTATGCTCTAAGTGTCTGCTTTTCTTAGCATCCCATAAACCACAGAAAGTGTTATTGGGCCTGGAACAACAAAGTATTGTGTCCCTGGTGAGCATGAGAGGCCCATCTAGCTTTTGTTTCCTTTAGGGACATGTGTGGAGAGTATTTTTCTTTGTCTAATGCTTTCATAGTTGTGTTTCTTGCACCACTGAATGTATCACAGCAAAATCCAATTCAATCTTAAGAATAATCACTTTGTAGTTTGGAGAATATACCTTTCAATACACACCATAATGATCTAGAAGATTAATTGAATAATGAGGTGGTGAAACCAAGCAAGAAAGTATGTAGGACTGGGAGAATGTCCCGAAGGATTTAATAAATTGGATGATTGGGCAATATGATGGCAAATGAAATCCACAGAAGATAAACACACGATAATGCATTGGGGTAAATAATTTAAGCTGCTCCTGTGCACTGATGTATTCTGAATTAGCTGCAACTTCTCAAGTGTAAGAACTTGGTGTTATCAAGGGTAGTGCAAGGTCTAAGAACTGATGCAGAAGGAAGTAGTGAGGGACATCCTGGGCCACATTAATACAAGGTGGAAGAATAATTTTCTGAACAATGCACTTTACTGAAAGCATGTAGAATGCAAACATGTTGATTTTTAATTCAAGTAAGAAATTGCTCCTGACTAAACTTCCTAGGATTTTTTCTGGTTACACAATCTAGATGTACAATGAATTGTGCTGATAGTAGTATTTGAACCTGAGATTTTCAGCAATAAAACCTTCATATACTGATCAAACTGAAAGGCATTTGGATGAAACAGTCTTTTTGATGCTAGAGGGACTTTGGCTTTTAATTTCACCAAACCAGGGACTTTCCTCCAGTCCCAGTTAAAATCAATAGTAGGCATAGAACACTCATACACAATACTGACTAAAACTAAATGCTGCTGTTGGGCCAGTGTTGAAGATACAAGGCATAGAATATCTATTCAGTCTGATAAGTTAGACAAGATGATAGTCATTGGTAAATAAAGAAAACTATTTAGTAGAGGACATTAATCTTCATTGCCAAAACTAGTTTTGTTTTCCCACACTTTAGAAAAATACATATATTAAAAAAAGAAGTGTGTGTGAAACTTTCCATTGACTGTGGGAGAATCAGCGCAAGTACGCGTGTGTACCCACACGTATATGAAAGGAACAGGAGGGATGGCCTTGGCAAGAGATTAAAATAAAAGTATTGAAATGCCATTACATATAAACAAATAAGAATTTGTGGATTCCAAATGATATTTGACTGTGTGAATGATAATAATGACTGTAGTGTTTATTTCTGTTGCCTAGGAAAGCCGCATATGTTTGCAATATTGACATTTGAATCTTAAATTCATGTTGTGCTGTTCAATTTTATGACTGATGCAGAGATGTATGTTTGAGATAAAAGCTTCTCCTGGCAGAGCTTACAATCGGTTATTCTTTAGTGCTTGCAGAACATCAGACTTGGAGCAGAGGTGGCTGTGGTTTGGGTGTCGCTTCTGTGAGCAAAGGGGGACCAATGTGGTTGTTGCTCAGACTGTGCCAGCTGGGAGGAGTAGACAGAAGCTGCAAGGGGAATGGGTATTCTTGGGCACCAAAGTGTTCTGCTACAGCACTCTACCATCCACCATAAATGGGAATGTGGAAATCACCTCTATGCATAAGATCCACTAAGGCTTCTCATAGGAGTAAAATTCACCCTGAAGTTGTGTGTTGTTCAGCTGTAGATCTAAGAGTATTTCACTGAACCGTAGTGAATTTAGCCTTTCCCTGAAGGCAGGAATATACTACAGCCCTGTTGCAGATAGGTTAATTATTATTTAGAGGGGTAATTGTCCTCTGGAACGTCACAGTTCACAGCAAAAAGAAACCTTGTATTTGAATCTAAGAATCCTTACTCCTAGTATTTGTTTCTAATAGATATTTGTTGTTGGATCTTGGTAGCCAGATGGCCTGTGGCCTGTAGCTCAGACTTCTGGCAGCTCTGGAGCCTGAGCTGTCTCATGCTGGATATGCAATAAGGCATACTAGCATAGCATAGCATGGAATTGGTCTCTTCCAGATGTTCACCAGAGCACAGGGAAGGGCTGACATGACACAATCAAGGAAAGGAAGATGGCTGGTTCTTGTGTACAATTTCTAGATTCATTATATCAAGTCAGTGATACAGAGTGCTTCTTTTTAGCATGTATCAGTGTTCCTAAACAGATCCAGATGACCACAGAGGGTTTACCCTTTGAAGGAAGGCAGTACTGCAGCTCCAGCAGCTGTGAGGCATTATGTTTTCAAAGATATTCAGAATCATGTGTGGTCCTAAAGAATTTATAGCACAGCTTCCCTGGAGGTCAATTTTGATACCAGCCTCTATCAGATTGACAGATGGGGCTGCAGAAATACCTACCTTGAAGGCAGAAAGTATGTCTTCTGCAGAAAGTATGTCAGTCTTACCTGCTGTTATATAAATGACCTCCCTCTCAGAGCAAGTGTCACAGTGGTTTGGAACATATTGTTTTGAAAATAGTATCTGCAGATACTGTCTTGCCCCTTCTGCAGAAGAGTATCATCTGTGACTTCCCATCTGGTTCCTAATTTTGTCTCCTTCTAAGCTGTCAGCACACCAGATCCACACACTTCTGTATGAATCTTGGCTCCATCAGCACTGGAACTAAAAATACAGATATCAAAGTGGCAATATGTATTGAAAACTCAAATTACACAGAGGTTCTTTCTTGAATGTTCTGCCACTGAAGCATCTCTTCTAGGGTGAAAAACTTTAATACTTGCAATTGTTGGAATGGGCACAAACCTCATCAGGAATCTTCAGTACACCATATGTACATTATCATTCCTGACTGTCTGGGTCTCCTTGTGAGCCATAGGAATCCATCCCTGACCTTTTACTGCATGGAAAATATAAGATACTCTGAGCAAGATGTGGTGGCAGTAGAGACCTACTTTTAAAGTTCAGAGCTAAGCTGGGCTTTGAACTGAGATCTGAAGTACCACTGCAGGTAGGTGCGTGCCAGGTCTGGAGTCACTGTGGAGAGGGCTGGAAGGCTGGTCCTCAGCCCAGGGTTCTGGGAAGCACGAGGATGTGGCTGCTTGGGCACATCTTCCTCCTTGCGTAGTTACAAGTCTTTGGTTGCGGTGACATGTGCTTCTCCTGTATTCCCAGTATCCCTGCACCTCCCCTCCATCGCACTTGCCTGTCGCAAGCAATACTGGGAGGAAGCTGGAGCTACTTTCCATCCTTGTGAACCTCTGTTTATAGGCAGCAGGGAAAGGAGATCTGCTATTAATGGAAAAGAAAAAGCCAAAAAGACAATAAATGAAGGACAACATCTGGAACCTTTCCAGCCATAGCTGTAAACCAGGCTGAAAATACACCTGGGGAAAGTGACAGAAGAGGAAGTGAGCTCAGCAAGGCTCTTAAAGCCCTCTGGAGAGAAGTGGTTACTTGAAAGCAGGGAGACACTGAGTAACTGAGCCCTGCTCCCTGTGTCAGGAGGAGTGATGACTGCCCCTGAGATGTAGCTGCAAGAACTGCTGTGTGTGCCTATAGGAGTGTGGGAGAAAAGTCAAAGCCACTGAATGACTCCAGTACATCAGATTTGGTCTCATTAATTTACTGATTGCTGCCTTTGAAAACACTAATTTTTTTTTTAAAAAAACAACACCCCCCGCTAAAAAAAAAACCCAAAACAAACCAACAAAGCAACAACTCAAAATCTCAACTGCCTCAAAAAATACCCCTGAGGGGTATCTTCTGACAGTTCCTCAGGTGAGGCTCTGTAGATAAGACTTATCCAAATCTCTTAGTTGAGCAATACTGGGATATTTGCTTAAAAGCAAAATAAAATTTATTTGATTAAATTTATTCATTTGGGTAATTAATGGAAAAAACATTCCCCTTAGTGAGTGGAGTCTGGTGTGAACATCACAATGTACATTTTCAGTGTTACAGCTATTGCAAAGCACTAAGCTGGATAAACGGCTGCCAGTTACAGGGGCTGCTGGCAGGATTTTCAAGGACTGTACTTTGCAGTAAGGAGTTCTAGGGGATTTTGAAAGGTTGTCACCTGATTCAGTAAGAATGCATGACTCATTTGATGTGTTAGCTGATTAATTTTACGTTTTCTAGGGCTTCTGAGGAGAATCCAAAGATTAAACATTATGGTACATTTACAGATCCAAAACTTTAGTTCTCTAACTTTTTGTAAAAAAAATATATAAATAAACTGGGCTCATGTTGTTTTTGTTTTTGCATAGACCACTACTAGTTTCATCACAGGAAGGAACTTCTTTCTCACACTAATTTATACTGGTGAAATGGAAAACAGGTTAGTATTTATGTCCAACCATGTGTGAAATTAGTATCCTACAAGTGCATTGAAATGAATGCTTGTGGTAATAAAGTAGTAGTCACTGTTTAATTTTAATGCATGCTTCACTTTAAAATTGGTTTTCTGAATAGCTACTATGTACATTTACATTCTTCCCAAAACACTTCAATATTTAATACTTCCTTTTTCTAGTCTAGTTCTGTAACTCTTTCTGCACTGGTCAGAACTTGCCTGGGAAATTTCTTGGAATTTAGGAGCTCCTGGTAAATAAGTACTGCTCAGTATCACTGAGAATCTGGCAGAATTTCAGAGTCAGGATTAAATGTTTGCAGGGAACTTAGAATAAAATGTTCCAGCTTAACAGTGCTTAATACTGATGTTCTTTATGTACATAAAAGTACAGTGTAGACTTGGCCAACACAAGGTTCTCTTTTCAAGCCTGATGTATCAAACAGAGGCTGGCTGAGGGATACCACTTCTATGTTCAGATTTATTTCATTACTTAACAGAATCTGTGATCCACTAGCACTTATTAGCAATTTATTTAACAAACAAATCCAAATAGTTACCAAGGAGAAAAGGATTTTCAGTCACTGTTGGCTCTTCCAGATTAATATCTGTAAACTTAGCTAAGGCTTGTGTCTTCTTCCTGGATGCATCAGCTGTTCTGCTTGTTGCTAATTCAGTCTAAGCTTCTGTGGCCAGAGTGGCAAATGCAGTTCTGAAACTTATGGGGGAGACACACTTGTCTGATGATGCTAGTAAACCTTTGCATTGCCACAGTGGGAAAAATATTCTATATTTTTAAAATTGTTTTGCTAATTGTTATTGCTTTCTTCTGGGTGGGGTGATGTTTCTGTAGATAAGTTATTATTGCGCAGCTTTCTGTCCACGTTTGGGGAAATTGGCTCTGAAAGCAGAAGACTAGATGGCAACTGAGCAGACATTCCCACTTCAGCTGTGATCCAGAGAGGGAGGATACCAAGACTAGGGATGATACTGGGACAGAGACTTTGGCATGGTATTAGAGCTTACTCTATGCCTGCCCATACAGCTGTTCCACATCTGAGCAAATAGTAGAGCTAAGCCACACGTGTAAATGTGAATGTGGGTGCTGCAAAGCCAACCTTGATGTGTGCGTGCCGTCTGTTGAGCCAGAAGGAATCTCTGGCACATATATGGGCATTTGAGTCTAAGCATATGAAATGTGTCTTCTGCCTCCTCCATCCTGCCCTGAAGGCTTCTCTGAACACCGTTTCCGGGGACTTGCAGATTTTCCCTTGCAGGATTCCTGATAGTCTAGAATACAGATGGAAATTTCCACCCCACTGTGCCTGGTCCCATGTAAGAGCATAGTAATTTCAGTCTAATACCTGGACATAGGCCTGAACAGGTCTCTGGGTGTGAGAAATTCTTCTCTACATATCCAGAATGTAGCTGCAAATAACTTACTAACAAGGCAGCCCTAGGTGCTTTTAAGACTTATATTTTCCTGCTCTACTATTCTGGTTTTCTCTCAATCCCACCTCCTAATAACACTCCCTATTTAGATGTTGCTGTGTCACTGAATGGGAGAGACTTTCTGCACAAGCAACGGTCTCTGCAGCACCTTGCAGACTGCAGCTCGTCTGCTGAGCCTGGCAGGATGGTTTTTCTCCCTGTCCCTTTTGAATGACAACTCTTGGCCCATGTATTGTGTTTTGTAGCACTGGACTCCTGAGCCTTTGTGCAGGACACCCCTTTGCATGTGCCTTCTCAGAGTTCTGTTCTGATTCCAGCAGTGCAGCTGTCCTAGAGCCATCAGATATATTTCTCCTTTCTTGGATCTGCTGTCTTGGAAAGATTAATTTTACTGATTTCTTGTTCACATTCTTCTCCCTCCTCCCATCCTGTAGCATGCAAGTTCATGAGATTCAGCTAAAGAATGTTTCATCTCAGATGCTACCTATTGCCATCCCACTGGAAAACTTGGCTGTGGCAGAGGCCTTAAATCAAAAACCTGTGTGACAGTTTCTGATCTTTGAGCAGCTTTAGGGGCTGTCAAAAAGAAAAACATTCATACCTAGTTAAACGAAGTTGTTTGGTATGGATTGAGGTATTTGTCAAGTAGAGCCATGCAAAAGATTAAAGCAATGTCTGTCAGTGAAACTACTGTATTTTGGCTTACGTAATTCTACAGGGTTTTTTTCCATTCTCTGCTTGTCAAGGAAACTGTAGGTGCCTTCAGCATTATATCTAAAAAGGGAATTATACATTGCAGATAGTATTTCATTCTATATTAAACAGCTCTTCTTTGAACAACAAAAACTGTAAACTCATTGCTGGGACTTGAACTGAAGTCATGGTGGTTCCTAGCTGTTAATGATACTTTACAGCGACAGCCCTGTTCTGCTTGTTTTTGAAGAAAAACAGTAGCTCACTCAGTGTCTGGGTTTCCACTAAAGTTTACTGATACTGGACTGTAGTACTGCCCGTCCTGCATTGCCATGGTGTGTGCATATGAGAGGTGTGTGCAAAATGTGACAGCAGGACTGCTGCTTCAATGATAAAGCCATGAAAACAGTGAATATGTTGTGCAGCGCTTTCCTGGCTAGTGGAGCTGCAAGTAGAGAAGAACAAACTTGCTGTGTCTTACACAGCAGAGATGAGCAAGAAAAAGACAGGGCTAAGTCTTGATAGACTTAAATGAAAAACCTCTCCAAACATCTTTATTCTTTAAAAAGTGGAAATTCCCACTTGTTTTAAATTATGAGAAATCTGGGACCATTCATGTTCTAATGAAGCTTTTCTGTGAAGAAAAAAAAATAATTTGTTTTCAGAAGATACTGGTATTTTAAACAGCTGAATATGAGTATTTTCACTGGTTTAATCATTAACCAGCAATCTGTGAAGGTATTGGGATTAGTTTACCTGGTAAACTAAATGAACTACTCTCCCTCCCTTCAGCATTCTCTAACACCTTCAATTGCAGGTTATACAGACGAAAGTGCTTTCTGTAACCTATACGATTTCTACAACTGATATAGGATACATCTGCAGGGTTCCTAATGAAAGGGAAATATAAATTTCTCTGTCATGGACAACAATAATTCCCTTTGGATGATGCTAAACCTTCCTTGCCTATGGGTAACTCATGTCTAGCTTCTAAGGATGTTCCAGAATGCTTTAACTCTAAAAACCACCAGGTTGTACCAAATCCTGAGTGGATTCAAAGTGCTTCATGAGGAAACCACATTCTTCCCAGCTACCAAGCTCACACTCCTGAATGAACCTGTATGTAAGATTCCTGGAGAGCAAATCTGCTTTGGGCTAGTGAATATTCAGAGATGAGATCTTTGGATGGCATTCAAAATGGTGCAGCTTGCTTAAGCCTGGAAGGAGGAAGGCTTTTTTGCACTGTGCTGTGATGTGGAAGTAAGGGTAAATGGTCACTGAAGAAAGTCTGGTGCTTGAAAGACTGATTTTACTCAGGTGCTTGTACTGTGGTAATGCCCTGCTGCTGGCATGCCTGATATGGAGCTGCTTCTGGCATTCTGGTGGTCCTAAGGAGAGGAGCTCAGAGGCTGCACAGAGGTCTGTAATGGGCTTTGGCAGCCTGGACATAGCCTTTGTGGTGCTGCTTTCTGCAGACAGTTGTGAAATGACCTTTTTTAATCCATAAACATAAAAAGATAAATGGCTTCAGTTAAAACCAGCTGGAGGTAGGCATCAGAAATGGCACTACATGAGATATCAGGAGGGAGGGAATGAGGAAACTAAATGCTAGATGGATCTCTGTAGGATGTTTGCTCTTATTTCCAAGTCCCTGGGTATGACATATTCTGTTTCAATCACAGTAGTAAACAGTTAAGGTCAGAGGAGATGTGACTGGGATCTCTGTGCTCATCCTTCCTGGTCAATACCATTCTGACAGTTAAATTTCTGCAGGGAAATTTTCAGTCTTTTTATCAAGTGCAATATACATCCAAATCCAGCCTTCCCTTATGTTCTATTCAGAAGAGATCAGGTGGAGGAAACCCATGCTCCTCTTGCATCTAAAATAATCTGGGCTGAAACAGAAAAGGTTCTGCCAGCCTCAACTGCTAAACTACCTACAGATTGAGAACTGATCCAAACAGTGTCACTTACAACCAGTTGGCTCTGACACTTCTGCTAGCCAGAGTATTTTCTTCCTTATGATGCACTAGACAGATACCTCATTTGAAGTGCTCCAGTGCGTCCCCCTGTGCTGACCACGTTTTTGGAGAGGTTTTGTCCTCAAGTCCCTTAAACATCAGAGATTTTCAATGGCAAATGAGTAATGATTAGGCATTACCCCTACAGGATAAAGACACTGAGGCCACGGGGATGTCCTGGCTAAAAGACTTCTGTTCTTGAGAGTGATGGATGGGATTTTGCAGCAAGGATGGGTTATCCAAGGGTAATACAGCCAGAGGGGTCATCACAACAACAGCTGCTTTTTCTTTCTAATGGCAGAGGAAGCAAAGATGAACAACTGTGAGGTGTGAGAGTAACATTCTTGTTTTACAATGGTGGTTTGAATAGGTGAAAAAGCAACATTTCTCCTTAAACTCATTTTAGAGCTGTTGTGCAATTATAGAAGAATGAGGAGCTTGGGAAACTTCAAATAGGTGAACAGAAGGAGAAAGTGCCCAAATGGCAAACATCTGTCTTCGTCTATCTCTGCCTGTCTGTGCTTGAAGTCTTGATAGCTGGGCTCAGGGAAGAACATTTAACTCGGCGGCTAACAAAGTACAAACAAGTATTCCTCACAGGAACTCCTTTTGAAACAGCAATTATTGTCCCAAATCACAAATATTGGAGCTACAGCAGAGAAAGCAAAATCATTTAGCGAGCAGAATCAATGTCTGAGCTGGGACCAGGATTTTGGCTTTCCAAACTCCTTTTTGGCTCTCTAGTCACCGAGGACTGTAAAGAATAAAATACGAAGGCATACCTGCAACAACATGCAGTTTCGCTGATCGTTTCCAAAGCAATCGTGCCCCACAGCTCCTGAACATAAAAAACCCCTAACCCCTCTACCCCACCCCAAAACGAAGAATATTTTTTTTGTGTGTCCGTGTAAGCACATCAGCGTTCACTTTCGCCCCTCGAGTACCTGCCCAGCTGACAGCCGAGCGCCGCGCCGTGCCCCGGCGGCTCTTCATCAGAGGGGAGACATGGCAGCGGTGCAGCCCGGGGATGCACAGCGACACGGCTGCGGAGCGCACAGGGGTAGGGAATAAAAAAAAAATCCCTCCCGACCCGGCGGGGCGTCTGTGCCCGCACCTGTGCCCGGCCTGCCCCGNCGCGGAAGGGATGATCCGAGAGGCGCTCGGTTGGGCTCGCAGCTGAACGCGCCTCCATCCCTCCCTCCCTCCTCTTCTCCCTCCCTCTTTTTCTCTCTCTCTCTCTCGGCTCTCCTCCTCCCTAACTCACTGGATATTACCAGCCGCCGGGCTCGCCGCCGCCTCTCCCCCAGCCATGAATCCCGCCGAAGGGGCGGCGGAGGAAGGCGCTGTCCCTGACTCCGAGGTGGATGCTTTCTTCCGAACAGGTAGGGGAGCCGCGGGGAAGGGGCCGGGGCAGCGCCGGGCCCTGCCTCCGCCGCGGGATGCGGGGCTGGCGGCTGCGGCGCGGGCACCGCCAGCAGCGGAGCCGTGGGGAGGGGAGAAGAGGGGATGGAGGGGGTCCCCGCCTGCCTCCTCGCTTTGTCCGCCGTAGCCCCTCGCTGCGCCCGTGCCCTCGGTCGCTCCTCCCGCCCCCGGGAGGATGCTACTGCGGGGCTGCGCTCCCACAGCCTCGGGAGACGACCGGCCAGGCCCCCGCCCCAAGCATGCACAAAAGCCCCGCGGGGATGCTCGGGGAGAGCTGCCGCGTTGTCACCCCCGCGCTAAGCAGCGTCGGCTGGGCGCCGGCTGGGCCCCGCCGGGCCCCCGCCCCGGACGACGGCGGCCACCCGGGTACCGGCTGGTATTTGGAAGCGGAGCTGGCTGCCTGCCCCGCTCCAGCCGGGCGAAGCGCCGGGCGCTACCCCTGCCGCCCTCGGGTGGGCAGTGAGTGCAGAGGCGCCCTGGGCAGCGCTCGCCCGCAGCCCCGCTGCCGGCCGGGGATGCTGACCTCGCGGAGACGGGCTCGCTAAGTAGCTCAGGGCTGGATGAGAGCCCTATGTTTCACTCTCCCGATTCAGAGGATGCTGAAGTGCAGCTGAAGTGTAACTGGACTACAGCAGAGTGTAGGGGGCCTTTGCTAATGAGGCAGTGGTTAATTAAATTTTGTGGGCAATAGGTACGTGCTGGGGTCCCTACTGCATCATCACTCGTTTGTGTGGGAGCCCCCAGCTCTTAAACATGGTTTTGCACAGGATGAGCATCTCAGCTGAAGCAACTTGTGGTCTGCATGACACACCCCTCCTTCTCCCTCGCTCCCTCCCCCGTCAAAATCTTAAGAAAGTTTTATAATCTTCTTGGTAGATTTTTAATTAAAAATTTTAAAGGATTAAGTACTTGTTTCATAAGGGGATTGACTCTTTTGGGCTTGGACTGACACTTACTGCCACAGCTGTTTGTCAAGACTGTTTTTCAGCTGTTTTCCTTCTTCAACCTGCTCATTAGCTACACACAATGCTTTGAGCTCCAGTTACAAAAAAGCGATTATGTAATCACCAAAACTTTAAAGAAGTAAAATCCTGAAGGCCTGCAGCAGCTCCCTGCTATGGTAGACTGCACCCCATTTATGTGAAAACCCTTTGATCTGGAGGATAAGTATAATAAGGTCTGGCTGTGTGTATCTTATGATCCACAAGTCATTAAGCCATAGGATATTTGCCTGTTGATAGCCTACCTGGTTACAAGATGATTTCCTAAGTCTCAACAATGCCAGATTTGTTAGAAAAAAGAAAAGAAAAATAACCCACCAATTTTCCTCTTAAAAGGAACGTGTTAATTAAGGATCCCCCCTACCTTTTTGCCCTCTCTCCTCCTTCACCCAAAGCTGAATCATTTCTTTGTGACACTGCCTTCTCAACATAAGCACGTTAGCAGAATTGAATTTGGAGAGAGTTAAATCTGTCTAGCTTATATAAAAAAGTATTCCTAAATGAGGGAAAAGCACAGGGACCCATGTGGCTAGGCATTTCTCCCAAGCTGCCTCCTTCACCTGAAATTTCACCTGTAGATCCATGAGTACACTTGTAACCTGCATTCTACACTTAGCCCAGAGATTTCAGAGAGTCTCCTAACACTTCTGCTTCTTGAGGAAACAATCACAGGAACCTGGGCTTGGGAGAGGTGCCTAGGTCCTATCCTTGCACTGAAGCATGTATGCATAGGCCGCCCCTGATGGTTGTCTGCTTCACCTTAAACTTCATCAAAGAAGATGGCAAAATTCTTGTTTCTGCACCATTGCATTGCATCTTGTGTCCAAAAAGATGATGTGGAAAAAAACCCCAGACTATTAGTAATTAAGTTTGGCTGTCTGCTGTTAGAGTGGCCTGGCAACATCCCTGAGAAATGGGGAAAGCACAAGCACAGGTATGACTTGTGTGAAATGGCACTGTTGGTCCTCTGTGTTGTTTGGGGCCCCTTCGCTTGTGGGGTTTGTGCACTGCTGTTGTGCCTGTGCGAAGTTGGCTTTAATGGATGGTGGTGAGAACAGCTGATGTGGGGCTTGGGAGGACAATCCTGGCCAAGACACAACTGACTCCCACACCTCTCCGGCTGACAGTAGCAATCCTGTCTGAGTAAGGACTGTGAGATGGGCTCTGATTTGTAATAGCTACAGAGACCCGCATTGACCTAGCATTCTTTTTTCCTTGATACTAGATTTTTTCTTTTATACCTTGTCCTGACTTGTGTTCTGGATTTGTAAAGCATAACCATTGTCTTACATGCTCACATCAAATAAAAAATGAATCTATATGGTTTAAAGATTAGCTGCTCTAATAACTCAAGTGTATACTAAGCAGCCTAAACTCTTCCCAAATTCATTGTTACCACAATGAAAAGCATGAACTCATCATTCTCTGTTAAAAAAACAGAGCTGAAACAACTAAACCTCTTTCAGAGGTTTTTAGCAACCAGCTGGGCTTTGCACTGAGCCGCGAGGATCGATAGGCTGCTCCCTGGTACCGGCAGAGGAGGCTGATGCTGGGAGTGGCGCCGCTCTCAGAGCAGCTCCCCGAGCAGCACCCAAACACTCGAGGTACCCGTCCTTTATCAGCGGGGACACCTGAGATAGCAGGTTTCTGAGGTGTACCTGGAAAAGCAAGCTGAAGAAATTAACGTGAAGTAATAAAGGAAGGTCTGTTCTGGTGCTTATACTGATGAGAACTAGGAATGACTTTTAAGAAAAGGGTGGATTTAACAACTGTGTAGTTGATGCTGGCAGTCAGTTAAAACCTCCCTGGAGTCAGGTAGGAAAGGGACTATTCTAATTTTCACCATCAGATATATGCAGTAAGAAATTCAGGAATTCTCTTTTAGAGAATCAATCTCATGTAATTGGAATAAAAATTAACAGGCAGAGGGACATGAAGGGCAGAAATTACTACTGCTGTCTCCAGCTCCGATTTCTAGGATAACACCATCTGCTGAACTGTAGCAGCAATTTCTGCATGATGTCTGTCGCTTCTGCTTGAGCTTCTGTTTGAGTAAAAAACTGGATCTATGCTTAGAGATGCCTTACCAAGTTTCTTAAGTCTGTTTTTTTTGACAGGTAAAATACGACCAGGTTCTCTGGAACTCTTAATAGTCTGTATTAAATGTGTAGTGAAACTTTTTTATTGCATGGAATGGAATCCAAATAATTACAGTTTCAAACATAAAGTAAGTCACTTTGCAAATAAGAGATATCATTTGAATACAGACACAGAGAGAAAGCTTTAGCTTCCTGCTTAAGCTGCAGTGTGTTTTGGATACAGGGGTGAAACACATAAGGAAATTCTTTACCAAAAATTTAAATATTTATAGAGGTCAGTGACAGAACAATTTAGCAAATTATCCATTACTAGTAAAAGCAGTCATCAATATTTCTTATGCGCTAGCAGGTACTGTTTTATTTTCTAATTTATTTTTCTGGCACTTAAGTATAACATTGATTATGTCTGATATAAAGATGCCGACTTAGTCATTGATACTTCCTGAGAGTGAGGTGGAAATCGATGTCGTTCCATCTCCTTTGGATGCGATGAATTATTCTGTTTGCTCTCTGCTTTTCAGCCAGCTATACTTCTAGTGTTGTTCATTTGTGCACAAGTGACTGGCAGTTCTGCTATTAAATACCTTTGAAATGATTGGCATTGGCCAGGCTGTTTGATCAAAAGATGTGCTTGAAATGATGTCAGCAGAGAAGTGCTCCTCGAGGTTGATGGACTCAAGTGTCTTCTTGTAGAGCAGGTAAATTGATTCAATTGAGTTGTCACTAGGAGTGAGGTGTGTGTGTGATTCCTGGCTTCCTTACCTTGAGACTTTATAATTCATAAGGCCTGGTCTGCTAATCTGTGCTGATAAAGGAGGCTCTGTTGCAGAAAAGACTGTCAGGTCTGTCCTACCATTTGGAAAGCTCTTGTGTTCTTTGAGGTGATGCTTTTAATCAAAATCTGTACCATTCTCTGGAGGCTTTGACCTCTGACCCTGTCAGGAATATGAATTTTGTTGTTTTCTTTCTGTATTGTCTAATGTAGGTGTTTTTTATTTTTTGTTGTGATTGATATGGGGGAGGAGCACAGTTGTTTCCCTACAGGTGGGAACCCAGGTCCCCCCAAGCCTCTACAGTGCCTGGGGAAGGCAGTGTGGCTCTGCCCTGTGGTTGTCCCATCTCCTCCACCTTGGGACTCTGTGAGGCAGATCTGCTAGTTCAGGAATTTTCATGTAGACATGGGAAAGGACATATGGATGAATCAAGAGGTCTTGGTGGGAATGACTGTCCTCTTGCCTCTCTTGCCATGTGGTTGCTGCTGAGAAATGGGGCAGAAACTGCTGGATTGTGGGGCCTTGTGACAAAAAAGAAGGATCTCCTTTTGTCTGATAATGGAAGGAAGCAATTTGAATGAGTGATTTATGTTCAGAAGAGCATTTCCTTCCCATTCTACTTCTTTCCTTCTCACTCAGAAGTATATACAGGGCAACAGGGATGATATCTGATAGTTATTTACAATGTGTTTATTCTGGATGAGAGTGAATTGTGTTATAGGCCAGTAGGAAGATACTTATTCTATTTGATATTAATTCAACTAATGTTGAACATAATTACTTCCAGAGGAAGGGGCCTTTCACACCCAGCTTCTGTTCAGAGCTCATCTGTACTGAAGTTCACAATCCTTGATTTCCAGGTCAAGATGCAATAGGCTAAAACTACAGACATTAGTAAAAGGCACTGTAATAAGGCTTGATATGGTACCTACAGAAGTTATGGGGGGGGGACCTGTTGCCTACACTGTGTTTTTGTGTTGAAACTCTGAAAGAAGTGTAATCCTGAAGTCATCACAAAAGAGCAACCCTCCTAGTGCTTGTGTAGACCATTTTACCTGTGGACTTAGATGGCCATGTGAGTCTTGGAATGATGAGTGACATGGATACAAGTGAGTATCCAACCTGGCCAGGCAAATACAACTATCACTCTTTCCTACCACCTGCCTCCCATACTGTATTTTATCAAGTCCCATAATAATAACCTGCTGGGGAAACATGAGGTTTTAAAAATGGGAGCGGCTTTGATGGGTTTGGTGGGTTTTCTTTGCTGTAATTTCCAGGCACACCCCCATGTTAAGAGCCTTTGAGGGAGTCCTCTGTCTGCACAGGTGCTCTGGGCCTCTTGAAGGTTGGGAATGAAATATTCTGTTGTTTCAGCTGCTGTGACCTTATGGTCTCTGGAAAGGCTGATTATGGATGTATAGCAGCTTTATGGCTCCATGGTGACATGTACCATACAGTACCCAGTGGTATTTTAAGTACTTCATAGTTACATCAAAGAAAATACTTATGGAGTATTAGGCCTTATAAACCCATAGTGCTGTGCCTTTTACAGCTGGAACTTAAAGTCATGAAACAACTTAGAGGTATTTGTGCTTTTGTTTGATTTGGACTGGTGTCCTGCTTTTAATATTTCTTTGGATAAACAACTCCCGTTTTACAGCTTTGCATGGCTCACGCACCCTGTGTTTAACTGAAGGGACTCTGCCACTTGGGGAATTTTGCCTAGAGAGTCTGGCAAGAATAACAGCAAGTATTCCAATATACGTTTTGCAAAAGAGAGCTGGATATGAAAAGAGAAGTCGAATATGATTGTCTGAATGGAGAGCCTTAAAGTGTAAAGGACTGTAAAAAAAAGAAGTCATAATATTTTGAATTATTTCTTTCCCACTCGCTTCTAGGATGGATTGTGTTACTGCTGTACAGATCCAGAGAACTTCAGAGGAATTGCTTGGGAGTTTTCACAGATGTAACTGAAAACAGAACTTGGCCCAGGCACTGCAATGGCAATCGTAAATCTAGGTTTATGTCAGTCACCTGTGTGATATGTGGCCTGCAGTGTGTTGAAATGGGATTTAGAGCATTTTGTGCTAGGAATGGAGTAACATTTCAGCAAAATATCTAAGTTTTCATGTCGTATTTCATATTTGGTTGAGAATGATCCTTGTATTTGAATCCAGGGCAAAGACTTTTGTCTGTTTATAAGTCATTATGAAAGTCATTAACCTGTGTGATTACTGTGGATTCACATTCGTTTCAGTTGGTTTTAATTTATTTTATTTTGAACTATTCAGTGAACATTCAAAGTGATATATTGAACTATGTATGTTCAGTGCTGGAGTGTTAAATATTTAAAACATTTGTTGAAGTTTAAGTAATTTCTGTTACTTAATCAACGGCTTAGAAGATAATTCTGTTTCTACTTATAAATATTCATTTTGTTTGCTCATTTTCTTTAAAAAATCCTCAGAATAAATTGTGGTTTATTGGGGTTCTTTGTCTCTTATCAACGTGTGGCTTTCTTACTAAAATCTAGGAGTGCTTTTTGTTTCTTTCAAATTTTACAAAATGAAAACATTCAGGTACATAGGTCTAATTTGTTGCACTTCCACTTCAAGGCAACAAATCACCTTTAAAACTAAAAATGAAATTCCTTTTTTAGTAACCTTAATTATATGAACCAGCATTTCAGTTTCACTGATGGAACAAAACTACCATAATTAGGCACACTGTAGTTTTTAGTGTAAGGTCACATCATGCTTTGCTGAGAATAGTAAGAGGAAATGATCTTCAATTTAACATCTTGGTGACTGGCAGACCAGCTGCTCTGATAATTTCTTTTGGTGAAGTGGCCTTGGGAAAAAGGGTGAATGTATGTTGTTTGTGAGAGAAATTAAATTAAACTCATTACATAATTAGTACCCATGTAGACACGGTGGAATTTTCAGGTTTTTAAACTACTTTTTTTGGGTGGGGGGAGGGTAGTTTTGGTGTGTGGAATTAGCTGTGCTGAAGTGGTAGAAGACATGCCTTATCTTTAAAATAATAATAATAAAAACATAACAAGGAAAGATTTGACTCCAAGATGTTGCTCTCTTCTGGGGATTGTGACCCTTTCTTTGCCAGGTGACTGCTTGGTGAAGCAGTAAAGGCAGCAGGTCAGGCATGCTCCAGTCAACTGCACTAGAAAGGGTGGTAGTTGGCCCGGCTTGGTTTGTTACCTGAAATCAGAAAATATCTTTGTCTATATCACTCTATAGATAGATATATCTCAAAAAGCGCTTTGTAGGTTCCCCGGTAATATCGGTGCTGCTGGCATGGCTCCTGGCTCCTGGAGCGTACCCTGGTGCTCCTGCTGTTTTAGTGGCAACTGGCAGCCTACTTTGGGAGCAGCATCGTCAGCTGGAAACAATAGTGTCTGATTCTTGTTTGTCAGCAGGGACAATGCCCCGCTGATGGGCTGCGGCGGAGGAGAGGGGGCTTCCTTTGTATGGCAGTGCGGGCATGGCAGATGGCTAATTGGACATGATAAACCACGGGGGCAATGGGGGAGAAAAAGGAGATCTGCAGGGATTAGCGGCTTGTATCCCCCACATTACGGAAAAAATTTATTTTAAAGATGTTATCAACTTTAGTGCTTTGCCATGAATATATCATTCAGTAATGAACAAGGAAGACATCCTAACTAAAGTCTTTCCTCGGTTGATGTGAAGTCCACTTTATTAGCTGGGAACAAATCCTGTTACTGTATGGAAAGGTAGGTGAATGCATGGCCCCTAGAGGCACTGGCATGGCACTTAGGAAAATTAGCAGTGCATATTTTTCACCGGTCTTGTAAGTCAATGTCAGACCGCGTTGCCAAACAACATCCAAGCTGAACACAAAGGGCTTTGCCAGCTGTGTTTGTCACAAGTGGAAAGTTATGATCTACCATAGCTTGACTTGATAAGAAGAGATGTTCCTCAGTGATGGAGCACTGAAAGGCTAAGCTGATTGTCAAAGATGGAATTTATTTATTTATTTAAATGTATTTTCTTGGTATTATGAAGCCAAAGCCTGAGACCCTTGCACAAACAAACTTTTGCTTATTTAAAACAGTTTAGTGAAAAACAGAATTAAAGCCTTGAGGTTAGGTCTGTAAAAATGATAGAGGAGTTGGACATCTGTCCTATGAGGCAAGGCTGAGAGAGCTGGTGTTCTTCAGCCTGGAGAAGGGAAGGCTCAGAAGAGGGTCTGTTGCAATAAGACAGGAGGCATCATCTTTAAAGTAAAAGGGAGTAGGTTCAGACTAGAGATTAGGAAGAAATTTTTTATGATGAGGATGATAAAATCCTTGAACCGTTTGCCCAGAGAAGTTGTGGATGCTCCATCCCTGGAAGCCTGGATGGAACTCTGAGTAACTTGAGGCAGTGGAAGATGTCTCTACTTGTGGCAGGGGTGTTGGACTAGATAACCTTTAAAGGGCCCTTTCAGTCCAAATTGTTCTATGATTCTAAGGTATCCCAGGTAGTTTTTGGTATAAGATGTGTAGGCTTAGCTGATGGCTTCAGCGGCTTCAAGCTGTGAGCCCAAAGCTGTGCCCACAGCCTGGTAGTAGGAGTCAGAAGTTGATCCTAATAAATGGGATTAATTTTAGTTCATTTCTTCCTCTCACTGCCCCCTTCCCTACCCCTGACCAGTTAAACAGCAAGAGAAGGCACACCACAACTTTGGGAGTAACTTCACAGAGGAGCTATAAGAAGTAAGGCTGAAAGGGAGAGTCACAAGCATTGGTGGCTGCTGCAGTGAGCAGCAGTCAAGTCATTGTTGGCTGTAATTCTCTGCTCTGTAAAATGGTATCAAGTGCCTAGAATACTTTGCTATTTTAGTGCCTCCCATAATAATAATGTTATGGCATATAACAGATACATTTAAATTGTAGTAAAAATAAATCTGCAAGAGGTTAAAAATAATAGCTAGCAAGAAATATGCAGTTCTCTGTAGAAGCAGGTTTACTTTCTGTGGAAATATCTGGACTGTGTTTCTTTTCCACTGTTTACTACTGTCTTTTCCCACGGGACAAGTGTAGTGGAGACTCCAGATGAAAACTTTCAGCAAGTTGCCTTTGGTTTTCAGCAGGCCATTCAAGTGCTGTACCTGTCAGTCTGCACAGCTTTTGAAGCTGTAGGTGCTTGAGAATATTCGAAAAATTGTGAGTGAATGTAATAAAACTTCCAGTTGGGCTGTACTCCTATAGGACTTACGATATTGTCATAATGGTTCTCTGCCAGGGTTTATTATTTGTATTGCTGTCTCAGTCACTGATTAGTTCCTTCTGAAGCAGATACTGTGGGAGCACTGAACAAAAAGATGATCCTTGCCATTCAGTGTTTATGATAAAAGCTGTCAAGAGGACTGTGAATTAATTTAACAAAAGATTCATGTTTTACTTTTGTTTTTAAACACGTCTGAAGGACAAGCCTGAGGAGTTACGGAGTCAAGCACTAGGTGCAGAGCAGAAGAAATGGCTGAGAATAAGGTACAAGCAGAAAGATAGGGAAAAAATGAGAAAACTGTAGGGAAAGCATAGAGGAATGCCATAAAGTTACCTAAGAGAGCACTTCAGAACTGGAGGGCACTTGGCTGAGAAAGGGATCACAGCCTGCATCGTCCGTGGAAGGGAAGCAGATGATGTCAGTATGGGGAAGGTCAGAAGCCAGAGGAAATGACAGGAATGAGACAATAAGAGGTTTGATTGGAGCTTTTGGGAAAGAAAGCCAAAGGTAGGTTTTCTGACACTTTAGAGAAAAAAATGTAAAGATTGCCTGGGTACGTAGTGAAAGGAAGGAACAGGCAAAGCCTGTGCATGTTCCATGCCCAGACTGGGTAAGGCAGCCATAAGAACTATGACAAAGCACAGGAGAAATAGCAAGGTTTTCTCTTCTAGATGTCCCTCACCGTTGAAGACTATTATCACACTGCAGTCTTTTAATAGTGGTGTGCCAGATGCCTGCCTTGCTTTGATGCTGTGAAGAGAAGGCATTTTCATATGAAGACCCAGAGCCAAAATCTTTGCATGTTCTGCTTCATGTTTAATGCCTCTTGTTCACAGAAATATGTCATGGAGAGCCGACCTCCTTGGATCTGCCTGCCACTCTATTCGCAGCAATTTAACTTTCCTGCTCTGCTTTTCTGTGCCGAGGCAGAGAGTTCAGGAGTGATGCTAATTGAGTCAGTCTGAAGCATTCAGATAAATTTAGTCCGAAGGAGAAAGTCAGGCCTGCCGGGTAAATAGTAATGATCTTGTGAGCTTCGAGGACTTAGATCTAAGGTGTGCGAATCTCCTGTTAACAGCTTGCTCCTATTCAACTCAGTCTTGCTCGAAAGTTAGCTGGAGTGTTAAATAGGTCACCTCTCTCTTACAGATTCCTGCTAGTCTGCTAATCTGTCTGCTGCTTCAGGTTATTTATCAAATCCCTAATGAGATGGTCTTGAACTATTTGAGCCAGGAGAAAGTTTTTAACAGTGTCTTGGTTTAAAACACCTCTGATGCTAAAACTGGAGGGGAAACCCTGTTGATTGGATGAGTTTAAATCAATTGAAACTGATCCATGTGGTAATGGGAGTTTGTAAAAATGACACTTCTCAGAAAATAAGTCCTTATAATAGGAAAAGATTCTGGTTTTTTTTTTAAAGCGGATTGTCTTCATCATTGAGCTGTGCAGTAAGGTGTTACTGGCACCTTGGACCTGGTTGCTGTTATTGGGATTGATTTCAGTGTTTGTTTCAGCTTCAGCTCCATCATGATGTTTCAGCCTGGGGGTCTTATGATGCTCATTTGCAATAGTTCAAACCCAATGACTGGCAGATTCTCAGGTAGACAAAGGGAATGTTTCTACAGCATCCACCTCTAAAATCAAGAAGTGCTTGACATACAGCAGAGTGAAAAATAATTTCTTTGCTTGGCTCAGCCATCCTCAGCTCCTTTGGTGTGCAGTGGTAATGGAGAGAACAGTAATTAGAAATAATACAAAGAATTAGTACAGCATTTCAGAACACTTTCTTAAGTTTTGCAGTCTTTGTGTAAAATAGGGAAGTCTCACCTACAAAAAGGGGAAATCAGGCACAAAGCTGTAGTGAGTGGTTTTCTTGAGGCTGTATGGACTTGGTGCCCATGTTCTTGAGAAACCCATGTCCTGGTGGTAGAGCAAACCCTCACAAAGCACTTAACGGCTTCACCTTCTGTTAGCAGGCCATGGGCCAGGAAGAGCACACCAATCCCTTTTTACTGTAGGATTTTCAACAGTTCATGCTGAAGTGACAAGTGAAATCAGAGAGATGTGCAAACTCTGGTCTCTTCTTAAACCACTTGGTATGGGTGCCTGAATATGGATGCAGGTGTCTTACTTCAGACAGGTTGTACTTCTTGGCCTTAGTCCTGGAAATGAGATTAACACACCTTGCCTATGTCCACACCAAGAAGTCAAATGGTCTTAAGATTTTTATTACACTTGACCCTATTTTAAAATATACATAGGTCAGAGCCGCAGCCGGTATAAAAAATGGCCCAATGCCAGTGACAGCAGAAGAGCTACAGTAATTGACACAGGCGGAAATTTTGGCCCACGTTCAGCTGACAGACTTGTGTGGGGATGGGGCCAAAGAAGACTGGTAGCAGAGTAAGGATATTTCCAGTTCAATGTGTTAAGACATCCACATGATTTTGCTCATCACCATGGTACCCAAACACTGACAAAAGAAGGCGCTTGGGCTCTGGGTCCATTCTACTCACTGTTTGGTAAGGTCCCTGTGCCTTTTTGGTAATGAGCATGCTGCTGTGAAAGTTAGATCTACTAAATACTAAATGTAAGAGAGATTTAATGACATGCTATTACAAAGTTCCAACTACCTAAGAATGCTTTGCTTTCCAGCCCAGGTTTGCTAATGTATTCCATATTTCACAGAGATCTCTCCATGAAGAGAGTGCTGTCAGGAGCCATTTACAGCTCTGATCCTGCTTTGTTGTTGTTTACAAGTGCCAGGTTCCTTTTTTCTGCAGAGTCAGCCACCCTACCATGAAGTTGATGTTGTAGATGTCTCCTATGAGTATGTTAGTTACTTGGGGCATGGGTTGGTACCTCCTGACTGGTTCTGTAAAGCTGAGTTTAATAGAGCTATAACCATAGTATATGATTTCCTTTTCTCGGTCTCATTTTTCCTTGTACATTTTCCTCTTGGACTATATCTAGTGAACGTAGAACCTGTGTGTTGCTATTCCAAATGTTTGCTTAATGTGGCATTGTCTGGGGTAGAATAAATATTTGTGGCCTGCTGAAGAGCACTGATTGATTGCACATCCCACCTGTGTTTGCCCAGTAATGTTCTCCATGTAACATGTGAATGAGACAACTGCGAAGACTTCTAATTAGGTGCTACTCCAAAGAGTAATTTTCACACTGACAAACAGAAAGTCACGTTGCATCTTCCTTTGGGAATCTATAGACAAAGCAAAGTTTCCTCTTTGGAAGTTGTCTTTAGAGACAGAAGCTGTGGGAGGTATAGCACAGGCAGTGGACACCAGTCTGAGGCCTGTAGAGGTTCATGTGGGAGCTCTTTTCCCCCGTAAATGCCTGTAGTGGGTTGACCTTGGCTGGTGCCCATTAAGCCACTCTGTCACTCTCTTCTACAGGCCAGGGGGAAGAAAATAAGATGGAAAAAAAACCCCTCATGGATCAAGATAAAGGCAGCTTGATAAAGAAAAAGCAAAGGTTGCACGCAGAAGCAAAGGAAAACCAAATATTTTAATGTCTACTTCCCCTGAGCAGGCAATGTACCGCCAGTTCCCGGGAAGCAGGGCTTCAGTGTGCATAGTGGTTGCTCCAGAAGACAAGAGTCATAAATAACAAATGACCCGCTTTCTTCCTCCTTTCTCTTAGCTTTCATTGCTAAGCAGACATCATGCAGTATGGAATATCCCTTTGGTTTGTTTGGGTCAGCTGTCCTGGTTGTGTCCCTTCTCAAGCCCACTGGTAAGGGAGGGAATCTGGGAGAGACAGTGGTAGTGCTGTGAGCTCTGCTCAGCAGTAGCCAAAACATCGGTGTGTTACCAACACCTTTCTAGCTACCAGTGTGAAGCACAGCACTGTGAGGGCTGCCATGAGCTGGCAGTGTGCCCAGGTAGCCAAGGAGGTCGGTGGCATCCTGGCTTGTGTCAGAAATAGCATGGCCAGTGGGACCAGGGAAGTGATTAGTCCCCTGTACTTGACACTGCTGAGGCACCTTGAATCCTGTATTCAGTTTTGTGCCCCTCATGACAAGAAGCAGCAAACCCATGCCCTGGCGCTGTTTCCTAGATGTCCCCAATCCAAATGGGCCTCCAATTTGTTGTACTGAATGAGGGAGTGCTATGAGGGGAGTCTGTCACTCCTTTTCCTCTTGTCCTGCTCCTGGGATGTGCAGTGACCTCTGTTTGCACACAAAGTAGTTGAATGTCAAATGGTCAAGACAGAGACTTTATAGAGTTTAAACTGAAAATCTTGAAACTAATAGGATAATGTGGAGGGCAGACTAAAGGTGCATGCAGGACAAAAGGGGGTTTTTGGGTGTTTTTTGTTTGTTAGTTTTGGTGGGGGTTTTTTTGTTGGTTTTTTTTTGGTTTTTTTTTTGTAAATCTGACATGCAGCTATGTTAGCAGCTGCAGCTAATGACTTCTGGAGAGATCTCCTCTCCTGGCTCCCTTCTTCCTCTTCCAGTCTCTGTGTGTGCTTCCCCTGAGAAGTGTTCCAGGAACTGCATTTAAACCTCCCTAGACATTACTTTTCCTTTTGGTGTGAGGACACCTTGCAAACAGTGGCTCAGGCAGGAGCCTGAAGCAGCTAGATTCCAGAGGAAACCAACTAGCAATCTATTTTTAAAAGGTTATTTTGATGAATTGGATTTTATGACCTGATTTGAACTGGTGTTGAGCGCCCACATGTTACGTTGCTGCAGCCTGGACCACAGGAGTGTCCTTGTGTGCTGTTCTGCCATTACAATCCTATCTGCTTTCTGTGTCAGACAGTACCAAATTATTATTATTCTTTCCATTCTTAAGTCTGTGTTAGTAGTGGAAAGTTGCAGATCTTTTGCTGAGGAAAATAAAACTTGTTACATTGCAGTTTCTTGGCTGTCCTGTTTCCCTTCAAGCAGTGGGAGTCTGGGGTTGGGGCTGTCATCTTTCATGAAACATTATTATGCTTATTTTGACTATCCTTAAAAATTATTTAAAAATCCTCTATGACCAAAGATTTTATGCAAGAGTTTACATGAGATTCATGCTTAATTTTGTTATAGAGTTACATATACAGGTACTATATTAAGACCTTAAAACACCAAACATCCAGACCTCTCAGCTACAGCTGAGAATGAAATTTGAATGAAATTTGAACAACCTTGATCCAGAAAGCCAGGAGCTGTTGCAGAATCAGTCCCTGATGCCTTGTCTGGACAGGTCTTTGCACAGCTCCTCTTAACATCAGTGCCACGGGAGCTTTACAGTGGGATTTTGGCGAGCACCAGCCTGGGCTTGTACTTCCTTGTAGGAGGCATTCAGCATGTAGGAGTGAATATAAACCTTGTATTCAGTCTCTTAAAACTGTCTCAGTATTTCTATTGTATAATTCTACACAATATTTCAATTGTGCCGAAGGAACTTGAGTTGATTCTCAGTCCAGGAACAAATGGGAAAGCTGTGGATGGCTTTGGATTAGGTATTGATGATCAAGTAAGCTGTCTAAGTGACACACTTTTACACATGGATAAGTAAATGAATATGTTAATTTGTAAGTTTAGGACTTGCCATGGAGTTTTTTATCATACTAAAGTCCTGCTGAGACTCTGCTGACAAATGGGATTTTTAGATAGAAAGCCTCTATGGATGAGTAGGTGCTAAGGGCTCTGTTGTTGGCACCCATCCATTTCAGCCCCTAAGTGGCACTTAGATATTAGAAGTGCACTCTTTTTTAAGTTAAGGCTTGAGGTCCATGATTTTGAAGGTGTTGGTGCAAATAAGGCATTCCCTGTGCAATTTCTGGAAAGGAAGGGTGCATTTCTATGTCTTGCCCAGATTCCTCTGGGGGTAGGTATATTCTTCTCTTGCTTTTTCACTTTTGTACTCTGTGGTAATGCTTTGCAATGCTGGTGTGCATGAGTAGTTGCTGCATTTGACTGCATGAATTGCTGCATTTTCATTTTGAGAGGTGATTTGTATGTGTGACTCTTCCGTAGGGCTTCAGTGTGAAGACCATATTCTTAGCACCTCTGCTTGTCTTTACATAACGTCCCTTGCTTTAGTTGAGGTAAAATAAACAGTGTCCCTGGCAGCTGTGTGTGGAACAGCACATGCAGACACCATGTCCAGGCACCCCATCCTTCCCGGCTGCTCCCAGAGCCGTCCGGGAACACACGGGCTTCCCCTGCGTCACGCCCCAGCCTCTGTGCCTAAAGGAAACCTCCTTGGATCTTCAGCTCTTCCTGTCCAGCTGCACATGGGCCCAGCACGTCACCGCTCATTGTTTCAGATGGCAAAGTGCGCCGCGGTCTGCAGCACGAGAAGAGCTGGAAAATGTTATTTTACAACGATGTTATTGTTATTAAAGGACTCAATACATGGTTAAGCACCATGTGTTGGTCAGGCAGAGCTTCCTTACACTGCTTGATAAGAGACTTGTGAGAGAACACCTGCTATGAAAAGAAGGGGAAAGGCAGGCACTGACTGTCTCCAGCATCCCAAATCAACCGATGCTTTTTCTGGTGCTGACTGGAATTGAGTTCCAAATATCTCAGCCCTCTTCTGCTGTTTAGTGTGTCCTGCTCTTAAATTAGGGTGCAGCAGCTGAATTGCAAGCTCTTCTAACAAGAGCTCTTGAGCTTCTGCATCTGTATTTCCTGAGGCTCCCTGAGGAAAAGTCTGGCATGCTTTATCTGACAGACAGCTCAATTGATACTTCTAAGGATTTACTTTCCTAGTGTCAGTGCATCTAGGTGCAGCCAGAAACGTTCATCCTACGGTTGTGGGTATCCCCAAGTTCCATTTACAAGTGGCAGTGTTGCAACAGAAATGCCTCAGCAGTAAGGCAGTAAGTGGGCATAAAGCAGTAAGGAGTGCTGGATCCCTGTAAGGTGAGACAGTTGTACCTTTTTGGGTGGGAACCATAATTTGTATAGGGGAATCCAGGCTTTTATTTTTATGCATCTCACCTCTTCTGATCTATGCCAGACCAGAAGGTTCTTCAGTTACTCTTGTTCATTTTAAATACCAGTTATCCCCTTGCTGTGAAAACAGATCCATTTCAGAACAAGGATTTTTTTGCCTTAGAGTAATCCTAAGAGAAAAGATTGCTGCTGTGAAAAGTAAAGCTCTTGGTGTTCTTGTTCTGTGTTCCCCTTGTCATCATTAAAGCTTCTTGTGTTAGCCCGTGAGCAGCCCACATCATCACCGGCTTTCCCTGCTGCTGGAGCCTGCAGTGAGACAATAATCCTGCATTTACCATCACAGTGTCTTCGCATACAGTGTGATTTTACAAATGTAATATTATGTTTCTCTGCAGGAACAAGAGCAACAACAAGCCAGCAAAACAGCAGTGTTAGCAGAAGTAAGCAAGTATCGTGCCATCTGACAGTGCTGGACAAACAGCAAACTAATTTTCGCCTTGTAATACCAAGGTTGTAGATAAGTTTAGAGGATAATGTAAAATTCTGGAGATGAAGACCCTACTGCTGCTCTGGACTGCTGGATGACATTAGGCAACTAGTGTTGCTCCATGCCTCAGTTTCCCTCTGAGAGTTGGGTAATTGGCTGTGGATAAAAAGCCCTGTAAAATAATAGCACTTAAAGGAGTGCATATAACAGTTTTGAATACAGAACACTGTCACCATCTCCACTCCATAAATGTGAGGAACTGAGGCAGAAAATGGTTTGCCAAAAGCTATTGATGTAGCTGGGGCAAGAGTCCTCATTAGACCTCTGGAGCTGGCGGCTGCCTGCCCAGCCTGCAGGCTTTGTGCTGCTCATGGCCCTCCTGCCCCTGCCACCGAGCCTTGGGGGAATGCAGAGGGCTTCGGTGTGGGGAACAGATTTAGGCCTATTCCTTTCACTGTTCCTGCTGAGGGAATTGGAAAAGTAATAAACAAAATGGTTTTTATCTAGGAAAAAGGTTTTAGAGCCCTCTGTTTTTAACAGTCATCTGCTAAATAGTACAAAGTATATGGGACAGCATTGTCCTAATTAGTTTTCTGTCAAAATTAACAGCCCCTGAGATCAGTAGGAACAGATTTAGGCCAACATAGTGTCTTTGAAAAATTCACAGGACTTTCTGAATATGAGTTTGAAGCTTCAACATCATGGTACCTCCTCTGAGCAGAGCTTTACTCTTCATGTGAAACATTCTCCCTCCTTAAAAGCCTGCGTCTTAGTGTAATTTGAATCCATCTTATTTTAGGGTATATATTTAGTATCCAGCTGATTTTTTCCCTCTAAAGTTCTTGGATAGCAAGTCCACTAGGAAATCTCAGCATTGCCAAACCATTTTAAGACATTTGGAACTTCAATTACCTGCTGAACTCTTAAAAATAATTTGGTAATGAAAGCAGTGAATGCATTCTGCAGTGTTTAAGGATTGCTTACAAAGATAAAATGGTTTTGGCCGCAGGTCAGATAAATACTTTTATGATGAAGCATATGTGCAACCAGTTTTTCTCCTTTTTTTTTGAATGAATCTGAAGAGTCTAATCCTTCAGAATATCCCCAAACAAATTTTGGATTACTAGACCCTGTGTTCTTAAATGAAGAGAAACATTTAGTATTTTGCACCTAAGGAACATCTTTCATCTTGATATATTTTACAAAGCCAAATATGTTCAGTTCAACCAAGCTTCTGTGAAACAAGAAAACATAATTCCCCATTTTGGAGCTATGCTAGCCAGCAGCAGGACATGATCTGACACTCAAGTCAGATCAGGCTGGTAGCAGATACTGCTGGAAGATGATATGGGATGACATGCCTAGGTAAGAAACTTGGGGAACAGATTCTTGGAGTCCTGCTCTTTTTGAAATTGACTCAATTATAATCCTGGTCACAAGTCTGGTGCCTCTTGTGGGTGAACAAAAGAAGGGTGCAAAACTGTTTGTCTCCACTCTGAGTTGCAGATTATGTTTGCATGGATCCTTTAGGAGTTCTGCCCATGCCCATGACTGGGAAGCCAGACGAGGGCTCTGGTGTGTGTAACAGCAGCCAGTGTAGAGGAAGAGTAAGATCTGAACTGGCTTGCTACCATACAGGTGACACATGGAGTTTTTCTTGAGGGAAAAACTCCATGTTCTCAGCTCTTCTAGTGTGCTTCCACTTTAAAATTCACATTTCTGGAGCTGGGTGGCTGAAATAAATAGCCATATAACTCTGGTTTGAGAGGTGATTGAATTATCAGGGGTGCCTGTCTTGGTGTGTGGCTATGTAGTATTCACAAGTTTATCGTAGTCACCCTAAAATGAAGAATTTAGTTGAAAAATGAAGACCATTAGTACCAGAATTGGAGAGGAAAGGAGAGGGAGGTTAAACTGTGATAATGGAATCTGAAGCTGAGTTTCTGAGTTTCCTGTGAATCATACCCTAACTTTCTACACTCCATAGTTTATCTAGGACACTGAATGTAGCCTCATTTGCCATTTTTTTCCCTGAACTACAGTGTCTACAGCTGTGGCCAGATGTGCTACTTGGCTTGCAGCTGAGCTGGGTTCAAAGACTTTGAACCCAAGCCAGGCTTAAAGTGCCTGGGCACTGTCCCCACTGCTGGGGGTTGGTGTCTGCAAGCGTAGCTGCACATATAGTCCTCTAACCTAAATCAGTCAAAATGATCTGGGTTAAAGAAAACCCTCCGTGCTTTTAAATAGAAAGCCAACCTGGATCATTTTGACACAACCGGGTTAGGGAGTGACTGCGTACAGATATAGCGACAGATTGGAGGGGCAGAACCCAGCTCTGCTGCAGCTGAACCCTGAGTGGGACCACAGGCCAAGGAACACTGTTGTGCGAGAGTTCAGGAAGCTGCCCTGACTTTTGTCCTATACAATAGTCTTGTTTGTAGGAAATCATGAAATAGGCTAAGGGAGAGAAATGCAGCTGGCATTTCCCAGTTTTAGCCTCTGATGGCCAGTTTGCAGTGTGATGCCATCTATTGTAGATGTATGTTCCTGGCCAAGGGCCTGGTAGTGGCTGGGTTTTCCCTTAGAGGCAATTTAGAGCAACTTCAAAGTTCTGCTAAACTCTGCTTGCTTTCCTGGGCAGTAAGGAAGCTGCTACACAGGCAGTATTTTCTGTATAACATCAGTAATTTCCAGATATTTATGCACAATGGTGGCACATGTAATCTTGACATGAGAGATGCTCTGTGGGTTTTCACAGCGTTCTAAACATGCTGATAAGAGGCAGATACAGGAAGACTTTCTGAAGAAACTGAATGAAAACATTCAAGATTTTAGTTCACAGAGGATAGTATGCAAATCTCTTGGGCAAGTTTGTAAGTGTTTGTGTGTTTGACATTGGACTTGACAGTGATCTCATTGATTTCTGCTGGGCTCAGACTCAATTACTTTGGTTTAACATCAGTGCATTTGAGAGCAAAGTTAGGCCTGCTGAAAGTATGGATACTTTTTCTTTCCTCTTGGGGAATCTTTTGGCAGTGGTTATGCAGGTCATGTCCACATGCTGTGACCTGTCTGCACAACAAGCCACTACTCTATCACTTGGCTTTAGACATTTCAGATACCTTCAGCTATGAAAAAGCATTTTCTCACCCTGTCTTCCCTCCCTAGGAGATACCATCCCCTTGTTCCCATAGCACACACACTGGATTCTATGGTCCAGCTCCTCACCAGGGCATTGTGTTCTTGCCAACATGTGACCTGTCCTCTTTCAGTTTCTGATGGAAGCAATCATAGGAGAATCCTGGTTTTGTGTGTAGACTTGCTCAGGAGCATTCATATAAACAGAGGAAGCCCTGCTGCAGTGAGGTGAGTGGTGTAGGGTGGTGAAGAGAGATGGCTGGGCCATTGGATGGGGTGGTCCCCAAACACCAAGGCCCATGTGATTGACTTCAGTGATCCCATCTGGTGCATGTTGCAGGTGTGTTGATGATGACTTGTGACAGCTTCATGTCCTGTAGCCGTCAGGCTCATGAGAACCAGAAAGAAAAGACTTTCCCTCGTCAGCAGTTATTTCCAAATGCATTCACAGCACAACACAGTGCTTCCTCCAGCTGTCTGAAGTGAAGACTTGACCTCTCTTTGTTTCACCTCTTGTGACATTTACTCATAACAAACAGACCTAGACGTTGCAGTATGTTTTTCTGGGTCACTGAATGCATTGTATGCTTGTCCTTCAAAGAAGAAATACAGCATCTTTCATCTCAGCCCATTAGCTTGTTTTTTTAGTTTTAATTTTGTTGTAGTCTTTTAAACCCAGTCATTCTGGGGCTGTGAGGGGAAGCCATATGAGGTGTTTGGACGATACTCTTGGGCACGTGGTGTAACTCTTGGGGATGGTGCTGTGCAGGGACAGGAGGTGGACTTGATGGTCCTTGTGGGTCTCTTCCATCTCAGCTTATTCTGTGGTTCAGTCAATAGGCATAATTCATATGGGAGAAATGAACTGATTTGCACTGGAAACACACTTCCTTGTGCACACGCTTCCGCAGGGCTCTCGCATGAGGCAACAGCCGTGAGTCCAACCCCAAGGGTCAGCTCCACTGCTGTGCAGTCTCTGAGGGGGTGGAATACAAAATCCCACAGCAGTACTCAGACACCAGTGGGGCTGAGCTGTCCCAAAACAGAATGTGGCCTCAGGTGGTTGCATTTGGCTAATCTACAATTTCTCCTGTGTTTTGAGCATGTGCTCCCAGCCAAGGCTCTCCAATCTCCTGCTTGCTGTGTTATATGTAGAAACAAGTCTACACACAGCCTACAGGCTGTCTTCAGCATTTTGGAAACCTCTGTGCATGAATGGTTTATCTACACATCTGGAAATGAGCTTGATTGACACAAAAACACAGGAAAAGCTGCATCCCAGATGCTTTTGCTATGATTTGGTTGTGTTTTCTGTGAATACTTGGCATTTGTAGCACTGTCTGGTCTCCTTCAAATCATATACCTGCCTGGAGGCTACGACTCTCTGAGCTCATGGCTTGAGCTGGAATTGGCTACCTCCACCCTTAAACACTACTTTTCTGCAACAACTGTCTTTTATTTGTAGAATTTCAGTCCAATTTCATGGTATACAGGCTGTTTCACTTACTATTTCGCATGCTTTTTCCATGCCATCTCTGCATCCAGTAGTGCAATGGTCTCCACATAACCTCATCCTGAAAATTTTGGTGGTAGCAATAAAAATGTCCATAGTTATTGATGATTTCAGGAGAAATCTCTTCAGCTTTTCTTGAAAAAATTAAAATCAGATAATTTGACATGTTTGGACAAAACCAGTAATAACTGAAAAATTTTGCTTGAAAACTACCCCAAATATTGGAATAGAAATTATTAGCTAGTAAGTGCTGTACATTTCCCAACAAAAATATTACATTTTCTTTGAGAACATGGGGCACTTTGATTATTTTTCTGAGTTAAAGACATATTTCATAGTGAAAAGAAAGTTTTGCTGAAAACTCCTTGTTCAACCCTACTCCTCCAACTAGTTCCTTAAAGCACCTCCTAAAAAACCATTCTGTTTGTATCACCAGTAAACTGCCATGTTTTAATACTTTTGTTCAAAATGGGGTTTGATCACGTATTAACAAACAAACAAACAAGCAGGCAAGCCCCCGACCTGCATGTGCCAGAGTTAATGGAGCTGTCAGCTCTGTTCGTGCCACGGTGATTGATGGGTGCTCTGATGGAGTGGCCTCTTCCTTCTCTTTCTGTCTTGTCTGCATGTTAATGTCTCCACTCACTGAATAATGATGCACTTTAATACAGATTTGTCTTATTTTTGTTTCTGAGTGCTGGCAGGGCTGGGGTTATGTCTGTGTTTCTCTGAAGCACCTGTCATGCTTCTGGCCAGGAGGAATTTTCCCTGGAGATGAGAATGCCCTTGCTTTATGGGAGCACCAACCAGTAAAACTGGTTGCCAAGTTGTATTTCAGTGACTCTGCAGATTTGGTACCAGGGATAGATGAGGTCTTTATCTTGGAATATATGGGATTGCATGGATGTGCATAGGTATGCCTGGCATTTTGGGGTGGTTTCAGTGTGACACTGAAATGTCACACTGAAACCACACAATGAGGGGCACACGGCTGTTGGTGGGCTTCTTGCAGGAGTTTCCCCAGGCAGCTTGTGGGGGACACTCCTGAAAGTAGAGAGAGCAGACAGACAGATCTATGCCCATCTTGTCCTTGTGTCTGCTCCTGAGCCAACTTTTGAGGACCAGCGTGGACTCAACCAGTGCAGTTGTATGTGGTTCCCTTGTGGATGTGCTGGCTGAGTTATGCCTTACGTGATGGATTCACTTCACTTTGCACTTTATGTACATGCATCTGAAGCTCATGTTAACCATCAGAAGCAATGTTTCACTGTGTGGAGATGATTCCTTTTGGAAAGTTATCCATAAGGGTGATTTATTTTTACCCATGAACCACATATCTCAAATACATAGATTGCCAGTATCTTGTAGGAAGCTTTAAATCCAAGAGGTCTCAATGAATTTTAAATTTTTAAGTATTTCTATTAATAGTTTGGAAAACAGTTTACAAAGCGTAAACCATCACCCCTTTCCCCTCAAAACAACCCAAATTCTCTACAGCTTCCTAAAAGGAGGTTGTAGCAAGATGGGGATCAGTCTCTTCTCCTAAGTGACAAGTGATAGGACAAGAGGGAATGGTCTCAAGTTGCAGCAGGGGACATTTAGATTGGATATTAGGGAAAATTTTGTCACTGAAAGGGTTATCAAGCACTGTAACAGGCTGCCCAGGGAAGTTGTGGAGTTATCCATACAGGTGTTTTAAGACATCTGAATGTGACACTTAGGGACATGGTTTCGTGGTGGCCTTAGCAGTGCTGGGTTAATGGTTGGACTCTATCTTTGGGGTCTTTTTCAACCTACATAATTCTATGATTTTAGAATTTCAAGAGCTCAGATCTTTTCATTGTCACAAAGATGGTCCAGATCACTCTTTATTCACTTCTCTGTAGGATGAGGCAGACAGGCTCCCTGCTGCAATGCACCTCCCATTTGTCCTACTTGATATTCCTGTTCTAATATAGGCATTTATGGTAGGGCCAGCTCAGCATGTTATTACATTTATAAGCCCTTGGTTACATTGTTAGTAAGAATAAATATTTTAAAAGACAAGGGCAATTTAGAGATCCTGGGTTAGGTGTAGCAATTTAAGCAGGAAAATTCAATTGATGCTCTGAATAGCACGTGCCAAGACTAGAGATTTAACAGTGTGGAAGGAAGGGGGCTTCAGGGACATCTGCCACCAGTGTATATGGGATAGTTTCAAACACTGCAAAAGACCTTAAGATATTTGGATCAACTGTTGCTTTATGATTACAGTATGTGCAGAGGGTATATGAGAAGTAGACAAGGCAAGATTCTCACTAATAAAACATAGTTCTCCACATACTTTTATATTTTAAAAAAAATTTTATTTTGGGAGTCTGGTGGGTCAAAGTGGTCCCAGGGCTGCTGTCTTGTGTAGGATACTTGGAAATCAGTAGGCCTTAAGGGTGAGTAATTCTTTCAAGATTGCAAATACCCTCTCTCTCCTACTTGCTTCAAAGATAAGTCTTGGAATAAAAGAAAATTCCCTGTTTCTGTTGACAAATACTGGAGAATACAGCATGCCTATATAGTGAATGTTTCGGAAAGCAGGAATTTACCAGGTAACTGCAGTCAATTTTCATGCTATTTGGAAGTCAAAAAGTATCACAGTTCCAGAAGGACAACGGAGGCTGCAGTTTGCAAGCTCTGCTTGCTCCTGCTCTCGTGCAGTGTTTATCCACCAAACTGTGCAGAGAGCTGTTAGCCACCAAGGCGCTTGGGGATTTATCTGCCTGGCTGGCTTTGTTTCATTAAGGGGTATGGAGCTTTCATCCCTTCATCAAGCTACTCTGGAGGGGTTTAGTGTTATGAATATACCAGTGCATGGTACAGCTGTCATAGTCCTGCTGCTCGAGCAGAAATTTATGGCAAGAAAAGACAGATAGGTGTGGTGTTGGGTTATGAGACTGACAGATTTACTATCATGTCTCATAGCAGTTTAGGCGAGAAAAAGCTGGTTTTTATTTATTTTATTTTGTCATGGAGTGCAAAACTTGAGCAGAAATAAGAGATATTTAACAAGCAAAAGGAGCCTAATTTTCCTCTTGGTGTAAATGTGGAATTTTTCCACTGATTAGAGATGATTAAAAAAACCATCTCAGCTAAGTGATTGAGAGGAAGCAGACAAGGTAAAAGGCAGTGACAAGCACAACCTGTGGCATTCTGGGCACAGAGTCCTTTTTCTCACTTGGGACAGTGTGAACGGTGCTCACCTGCAACGGGTTTTCACAACTTTACTGAAATAGTTTTCATCTGTGAATTGCTGTCTTCCTTCCAGCAGCTGTCAAAACCCTCCCTTGTGTATCTTCTCAGAGCGGTCTGATCCTGATGCAGGAGGCCACTCGAGCCTGGGCCCCCTGAGAGGTTGTTGCACACGGCTGATCACACAGGAAGATGTGCTACACCACATGAAAATGAAGCAATTAGGAAAAAAAGCCTGGAAACTGGGTTTTAAGCCAAGATTTTGTATAGTTATTACCAACATCTTATATTTTCTGGCCCCTGCTGGTAGTTCCTGAAAAGGAGTTTAGAAACTGGGGCTAGTCCATGCTGTACTGCCTTTTGTAATGGTCTTTTTGTTAGTATTTATGTTTTGAGACCATATATATGACTATTTGTGTCAGAAGCTGTTGCCTTAGGTGAGCCAAGTAGTGAAATAAATGACAGGGGGTTTCCTTCTCCTTCTCTGTGCCTTCACAGTAGGTCTGCATGCCCATAACCTGTCCACTGAATGTGATTTAGGACGTCTAAGAGAAAAAGGATATTTTCCTGTCTGTATGACTGCATTTCTGTCTCTGAGGTAAAATGTGAAGAATTAAAAGGAAAAAAATCCATTCATTATGTAATTTCCTCCCCCACTTACTATACTTCCTTTGAAAAATGTAATCCCTATGACACTTGGATGTTCCAGTGAATTTGTTCTAAAAATCTTACAGGTGATTCCAAATACTTATTACTTCCTTACTGGAAGATCAGTTTCTAGAGACTTCTTGGAAAATGTCTTTTTTTTTTCTTTTCTTTTCTTCCTACGTCGTGGTCACACTCTTGTCTAATTTATTGTCCAGCTCTTTGGAAAAATAAATTAATCTGGGAAAACTGGGTTTATTTGCTCTGTGTCTGGTTTTGACTTGCTACATGGGCATGACCAGAACCATAGAGAGAACACTGTTGTGACTGAAAGCATCAGAAAATGTGTATCCTTCAGGCTGGGGTGATTCCTTTGGTATTGCTTAGAAGAGCTGGCAATAGATACAGCCAGGTCTACCCTGGGCATGACTTACATGGGCATGTTGGAGCACCTTGGCATTAGTGTGGGTTCTGCATTTACCACATTGCCAGGGTGGCACCATGTATTGCTATGAGGTGTCTTTTGTATCACAACTTCATTCTGGAGAATCTGCTGTCAGATATTTGGGGTTTTTTTCCCCTTACATATCTCTTTGTATCCCAAAAACTAAGCTGCTCTGTGTACAGATATAAACTGTACACAGTTTATATCTGTAAAATAACACTGCTTTTCTGATACAGATAGTCATCTAAAAAACCAACCCATTGTCTTGGTCCAAGATAGATGTCCTAAAAAGGAAAAAATATAACCTTCATGATTACTTTGAAAATCTTGAAATTCACTCAATTTTTTAGTGAATGGATTTCTTAATTGCTTTTGCCCACAGAGAAACCAGAAATTGAATGACTGCAATACTCGCTTCTTTTCATTATTTGTATATTTTTGGTACTTCACAAAGAAATATTGGTATGGAGAAAAGAAGCTCAAGATGTTTTTTCCTTCTCAACTCTGTATTTATCAAGCTCTTTTGTTTCAAACCTAATATTAATATGTGTTGAATGGTTTCTGGTGCCTTTGGTTCAATCCAGAAGCAGCTTGTATTGTGCCTTGGGTAAGGTATTTTGTTCTTAGTTTTCTGAAAGTTAATATCTGCTTTACCTGGAGTATTCCCTCAGCTAATGCAGCAATTTGTGGTGATCTGTCTTTTATCCTTTAGACCAGCTGGTGTTGTTGACATCTGAACACCTTTAAGTAAAATACGAAACCTTATTGCTTCATTCACTAGGCTGCTGAAATGTACAGATGCTGAAAAAAATCACTGTATTGCCGAGCCTTTAGTAACTAATATTCCAGGTATCACCAGTTCATTAAACAAAACCACAAACAAGCAAGCAAAAATCCCCACCAGCTCTGTTGGGTACCCAAAGCAACCCATTTGTCGGACATATCAAATATGCAATTTGTAAGCAAAAAGGTCTCATCTTCCCCATCATTGTGAAAATGAGTTTTCATACCAGAGCTTTATGGGATGCTTATGCTAAAAGTTCAGACTGCAGTTCCTAATATTAGACATATAAGTGCATTTTGGACTTGGATATGAACTGAGACGGCATTTTGGAAAAGAGCAATAATACAGATCTCTTGAGCTTCATCTGCAAATGAAGTCACTTGTTCAAGACTGTGAAGTAGGTGTCCAGTATGTTGGCTGTAGCTTTCAGAGTCTCTTGAGTTGCAGCACAGCTCAAACTACTGTTTACCTGGAGCATCCTTACACCCATGGTGGGGGCTGGACCTATGAAGACCAGTCTGTGGTGGTGCTCATGCAGCACAAACAACGAGGTAGTTTTGTCTGTTCTGAACAAGCTAAGAGATAGAAATACTTCTGGTCTGATTCATTAAAAGTGGCATGTTGGAGCTTCCACACCAAATAAGGCTGTGGTAGCAACAAAAGGTCAACTTTTCTGTGACTTGCTGTCCATAGTTGCTTTTATTGTTTATTTTGGTGATCAGGTGCTGTGATAGAGCAGTTCACAATGTCTCAGACATGCAGCCTAGAGCAGAGAAAATCTGAGAAGGAAAAATATGTTTTCTCTGAACAGTGTAATTAGGAACTTAGAATGATAAATGCAACTCTGGCAGTGATATGTTTCAGACCCTTCTTTTTGCCCCACTTTGCTCTTCTTGGGGTGAATTCACAAACAGCTAAAATGTCAATGGTTTAAGAAATTTTCACACTTTAAAGAAGCAAGAAGCAATACCTTTTTAGGTTTTAAAAATGTTAGTTAGAATTCAGGTTCCTGAAACCTCTAGTTAGCTATTTTCAGTAAATGTCCTTTCAGTAAAGTCAGTGAGAGCTTTGCCACTGCCTTTGGTAAGCTTAGGTCATTCTGCAGCAGAGAGAAACAGAGATTCAGTGATTTACTGAAAAAGCAGGTCTGCTCCAACCACCAAAAATTCCCGTTTTCTCTAGTCCCTAATCCTTTCTTTCATTGCTGTTCTAGCAGACATTAAAAGCAGTAGTGTAGCAGCAATATTGGAGGCTTGCTTAAATTCACATCTGTCTGCTGATGTAGCAAAGCTCTGTGCCTTGGTATCTGCAAGTTTTCCCCAAATTATAAAGTGCACGCACAGAGAGGCTTCCCTCTGCCTCTCCCCAGTGCCATCTGGGCTTTGCTTATCTGTGTGTGAAGTGGGGGGTTTTATGTAGCCTCCCTGTTGCTGCAGTGTCCTGGTGCACGTGGCCTGAGCTGAGTGGCACATGGGATGAGTTGGGTGCTGTGAGCCACAGCCCCTCAGCTCTGCGGCTTTCGCCAGCAAAGGGACAGCTCAGCCCCACAGGGCTCTGCTCCAGCCAGAATCAGCACCAGCCTCAGCTGGTTCTGAACTGCCCTCCAGGCCTGGATCCTCCCAGTCTTGAGGATGCAGTATGAACAGTTTGAGAGCTGTTGGGAAGGCAGCTGAAATGTCTGAGCTCTTATTTCGTGTTTTGTGCTCCAGTGAGCCTACATCTACTCTGTCCTTCATCCAGTTCCATCCACTGCAGTTTATTCGCAGTTGTGCCCCTACAAAATAGCCTATGACAGTTTACTTGAACTGACTCATTACTCCTTTCTGTAATTTTGTCTTCACACCAAGTCACATAGTGCTTTTTAAACCAATTGAGGACCAAAAAATAAAACAGAATGTTACAAGAGGCCATTCTCCGTGCATGGAACGAAGGGCTGCTGGTCTGTACCTCTCATCAGATCTGCAGTGTTGCTCATCCTCCAGAATGCCAGGGCTAAAAAAAGTGTGTTCCTGCTCTGCAGTGCTTTCTTTCTCTGCTGCTCCATGCTGGACTGGAAGGCTGCAGACGGAAAGTTAGAATTTAAATTTTAAATCACATTCCTACTAAGTGATGATATGGAAATATGGAAATGATATTTATTTGGTGGTTGTTCTTTGTTGACTATGGCCTTTTTATGGCTTTTTTTGTGGGTCCTTTCTGTTGGGTTTGGTTGGGGTTTTTTTGGTTGTTGTTTTTGCTTTTTTCTTCTTAACGATAAAACCCAACTGTGTTTTTTCCAAATTCTTTAATCTCCAGTCACACTTTCTTTGGAGCATAGTATGACCCAAACTGGACTGCAAAGGCTGTTCTTGTACAAGCTGTAAGGAGACCACATGTGGTCCCAAACCTGATCTTACTAGAGACTATGAGATGTCACTTTACCCCACATCATTCTGAACTGCAAGATTTACATTAAAGCTGATAAGAGAAATTTATTTCAATGGATTTCCTGCTTTTAAAGAATATTTGCATATTTTGCTGACATGGTTTGGCATTGCTGAAATTGTGAGAGAAGTTGGACCTTTCCCAGGGTCCCAGTTGTGGAGCCTGCCAGCTCTGCCAGCCACCATGGGGTTGGCAATGCCCTCTTGGGAGGGATGTGGTGCCAGGGCATGCAAACCGCTGTGAGGCCGAGGATCCTGGCATCACAGGATCTGTGGCTCAGGAGCAGGCTGCCAAGCCACTAGAGCCCCATTTTTCTTTTGGAAGAAAACCAGGTTTTTAAATACTAAAATGCTGTATTAGGCAACAGCCTTTTTATTCCCAGCTCTAGTTGTTCCTGACCCAGAAGGAAGAGAACCATCCCAAATCCCCTTCTCTCAACAGTTAACTATTCCTTGGATGTTTTCCATTTAAGTATTCATTTAATGTGGTCCTTAGATCCCAACAAAAGAAGATAACAGCCCAGACATCATGAGAGAAGTTCATTTAGTCTGAAATAAACTCGATGAAAACTTCCTTGGTTATTCCTTGAAATATTTCTGCATAAACTAACATGATTGCTTTTTTAATTTTTAGGATCTGCTATGGTTATAAAACTGTTGCTGATTCCCATTTAGGAAACTGAGTGGAATACATAATATAAACATGCACTTCATGTGTGCAGGCTTATCGGGTACAGCTGAAAGATGAAGGTTTTGGGCTGGCATTGTCTCCCATTGCAGAAGTGTTTAATACCAGCCCAACAGGAGACAGAACTGCAACCAGCAGTAGGTAGTGATACAGCAACATTCATTAAAACAGGGTGAAAATTATATATTGATTAAAAGTTTTGTCATACCCAAGAATGTGACAGATGGTTGATTTGTAGGCAGGGAAAGGTTATTGGCTCTCAACTATTTATTTATTTCAGCAATTCAAACACACTCAGTTGCAAGACCTGGAGAATACGTGCAGTAATTCATAAGTTGACAAAGAAAAGAGGTGATGCTGTGCATGTCCTGTGAGTGCCCATCAGCAGGACCGAAACACCACTGAGCCCTGGCGAGTTAATTCACTGAACAGCTGGGAGATGTGGGGGATTATTAACATCTCTGTTTTACAGATGGCACCAAAGCATGGAGAGGTGGATGAAATGGTGGGATTTGACAGTGGTTGAGAGAACAGAAATGGTTCCAATTTTCCCCTTCTTGACTTCAGGACCTCCTTTCTCCCACCACTGCCTCTTGTAAGAAAAATTAGACCCTGTGTCAGGTCCAAGTTTTGCTTGAGCATTTTGTCCAGTATTCTCTGAGTCAGTGGTAAAGGAGGACAGGGAAAGGCTTTCACAGAACTGGAGCCTCAGAGGGACTGCTGCCCTGTTAATAGCTTGGATTACAACCAAGAAACCAGTGAGAAGCTGGTCAGCCTGGCTCCCTTAAGCTTCCTCCTCCTGTTCCCTCAAGCAAAGAGAAAGCTGCTGGCTATGTTAGGTGAAATAACTCCACTGTCACCCATGGAGTGACCTCAGACAGGCTTGGGGAGAGCACTGGTCAGAAAAGCTCTCTGAGTTGGATGTGAGAACTGAAGGGACTGTACCTGCCTATTTTGGCACTTACTGCACATTTCCAACAGAAAGACTGTAGAATCATACCTGATGTACTGCTGCAGGTCGTAACAGCCTGAGCCTGCTTTGTTGCATTTCAAAGAGGAGAAACACTACAGCAATAATAGGAGCCCTTATGAGCACCTGCCAGGCAGTCAAGAAAAGCAGGTTTTCAGCACCAAGCGTTCACACTGCTGCATTAATGTCAGTGCACTGCCCTCCTCCAGGAGCTTACGTGCCTCTTTTTCCTCTAAATGAAAGTGGAACTCCTTGAGACCCTCACTGACAGTGAAGTTGTTACCCTGGTGGTTTGATGGTATTGGTCATTCAGGGGGTATGTGACAGACTGCAGCAGCAAGTGTTTAGCTCACTAAATGCATGAGGTGGGAGAGGTGAAGGTGAACAGTTCACCAGGATAAGCTGTGCTCTGGGGTTGCAGCTTTTTTTTCCTTTTTTTTTTTTAATTAAAAACCCCAAGCTATTTGGGTGGTATCTGTGTTTCCTGAATGCTGGCATTAGCAGCACATGATTCTAAACAATCACCACATAAACAGGAGGTAGTGATCTCCAGAGAGCTACATGCAAGTCTTAAGAAATAATAACTTAGCTTTTGGGGGAAAATGGACCATTTGGAGGGTATGACTGAAGTTCTGAAATTCCACTTAAAGCCAATGTTTTTATCCTTCCCTCAGTTATCTGGGATAATTGATTAGTGGGATCCCTCAATCCCCACTGGACTCCCCTAACTTTTCTTTGTTTTAATTTGTTGTCTTGTAGTGAGTTTCTCTGTATCCTGGGCAGCCTTTCTAACCCTGACGGTTTTGGAGGGTGTCTTTTTTAAGAATTGAAGACTGCCTACATATCTAAACAGCTCATGGATTAAGAGCTTTTCAAAATTTTTTGAAAGTGCTGAAATTCTCCAAGTTTTAGTTCCAGATTTCTCTTTTAGACAGTGATGGATGAGCTTTCTCATTCACCATTGCACTGGTGCATAATTCTAAACACAAGGCGAGGGGGGTTCACACTTTGTTGTTTTTCTACATGTGTGATAAACTTAATACCCATGTTTGTCATCTCCCAGCTTCAATTTTATAATTTGGAGTTAGTCTAAGTACAGTTTGTTCAGCATCCTCATCAGGTTTTTATGTTTATAACTGCTGATTTAAACAGATTCGGCTTGAAAAGGGCCTCAGAAATCTTCAAAGAGTGTTTACTGAAGGTCGAAGACAACACAGTTCTACTAATTGTATCATAAATTCAGTAGGGACGTTACACTGCTGGTTTCATGCTAAAAATATTATTTCTATGCAACAAAAGAGACACTTCCATTTGCACATCTATCAGTTCTTGTAGAGCACAGTTGTTTTCTCAGGATATTTCTTACCTGCACACTAATAATTAAACAAACAAACAACTTGTAAAATGGGCTGAGAAATTGAATTTCTCTAAAAATACAGGGAATGCCAGGCCAGCTTGTGTGTGGGCTAGGTGGTGATACCAGGTGGTGTAGAGGTCTAAATGGTAGTGTAACAGATCCTCTAAAATGACATAAAACAAAGGCACTCTTCTGATCATAATTCTGGAGGGATTGTGTTGCCCAGAGGGCAAGTTTCATAGCACTTTCTTGGTGCTAGGAAGCTGTAGCTAAAAGTAAGAGATGAAGACTGGAAGTGAAATTCCAGTATTTTGGTCTAATTTTAGGTGTAGAGACACACTTTGGTGAATTCAGAAAATGGGAGTTTTCTTGCTGAGTAAACCCAGGCTCTTCAGCACTATATTTTATTCTGTTTCAGCATTGCTCATCTACAGTGAATCCAGTTTTATCAGTAAAGTATTGAGTGATACATTAGAGCCACATTTACTGCTCTGGGGATTAAAATCCCACAACAGCACAAAGCTGAAAGGAGTGTGCTTTCAATGGATATGTGTATCTAAGTAGGGAAAAGCAGCTTTCTGTCATCCTAGAATTGATACAAACCAGCTTAGTCACATTGAAGCATCACTACAAGAAGTACAAACCCCATTTTGAATGCACATCTTTGCTGCGTTGGGAGGTACAACGGTGGAGTTAGCCAGAGGTGGTCATGAGGTGATACAGAAAAGATACAGTAGGGGAAAATAACTGAAAACAGGTAACTTGTTCCCATACACTTCATAAACGGTAAGAGAGGGATGGAGTGATGTCAGTAATACACAGTCGAAGTTGCTGTGGCTAAGATCCGTTCATACAGTGTCGTGTTGAAAAACATAGGTTAAAAACCAAACAAAAACAACACAACCCCCCCTCCCACCAACTTTTTAACCAGTTCAATCATATTGATTTGTATTGTGTTTGGAAATTACAGGCTTTAGCAACAGAAAGTCCTTTTTGGGCTGACTTTTCCGTATTTTGGTGTTGTAATTGAAAATAGATATGTAGCCCAAGAAGGATGTGACAGAGTCCTCTGGCTGGTTTGCAAACGTGAAGCTGTTTATCAGGTCTTGCATCTTCTGAGCTGAGTAGGAAGTTCTTCGTCATGTCCCAGTGAACACGGCAAAGATGTGGTGGTCACCCAGGCGTGATTTAAACCAGACAGTGGACACTACAAGGAATTCTCTCAAACCTGAGAATTTCCCTGTTTTACTGGGAAAGCTCAACAAGCTCTTATTGAGTCTTAATAACATTTGAAGCAACGGTCAGAGTGCTACCTGCACTGAGAAGAAAGCAAGGGATGTTACAGGTGGTGGCATCTCAGGGAAAGCAGAGCAGCATCTGAAGTGCATTTCTTGATGATGACTTTGGCACACTGCATAATTGTCAGGTCCCAATAGGCATCTTTTGAAAATTGGTCCTTTCAGTAGTTATTTTGCATAAACGTATAAACAGGGTTTGCTTGTCAGGATTTTACATGTGTTTCTCATAAACTCCATGTGCAGGTATCTAAGGAACAGTTTACAACTTAGCAATATGTGAGAATGGAAAATATTATTTTTGTTGTAAGTATTACTGGCCGGATGAGTGAAGTTTCTCATAAAAGATGCAGTGCTTCGGAGGTGCCTGTGTCCCTGAGGAGCCTCCATGCTTGGAAGTGGATATATCTTGTGGTTCAGGACTGACTGCATCCCACACTCTGTAGGAATTTCAAATTTCCATAGAAACTTAAATGCAGTATGTCATTCAAGCTAGACAAATTTTGGCCTTTTGAAAGTTTTCAGCCTAGGTCTGATCCTGCTCTTATTAAGGCTAATGAGAACTTTGCCATTAACTTAATAGGAGTAGGAAAGAACCCGTCACAAGGTGTGCCTATCCAAGCCATGGATCATTTTGCCCAAGTCAACGTCTTTGCTTTAGTTGATTTTTTTTCCTCATTGTTATGTTTTTCCTTATTATTTGTATAATATATTTTCATTATTATTTGACTGAGCTTAAGTACGCTGTGCACTGTACAAACAGGTACCTGGAGAGGAAGCTTGCCCCAAAGAGCTTGTAATGTAAATAGGAAGATAAGGGAAAGCTGGCAGGCAAAGAAAGAGAGCTGTGCAGAAGGGACACAGCTTGCTTGAAGTGGCAGGCAAGAATGAGGAGTTCAGCCAAGTCTCTTTGGTCCAGGTTCAGTGCTCCCAAGCACACTGTTCTGTTCTGTGCTGGACTAATTTTGGATCTGTTCTGATGGGATTGAAGGAATTTTCAAATTGATTTCAGCTGGAGCACTATCTGCCCCGTACTATTGAAGGGCAGAAGGAGAAGGGACAGACTTTTGTGTGTTGGGGAATTACAGTGCCTGTTATCATGGGGAATAGAAGCCATGCTCAGCATTTCTCTTTGGCTTATCTAGTCCCATGAATAACCATTTGCCTTCTCAGGAAAGTTGTCCTGATGCTGAATAATTAAATGTGCTGCCTGGTGGAGTGCTGTTAATTGATGTTTTTGCTATTGGTGTTTCAGAAATGCCCGAGATAGATCCTTGATAAAACAGGAGTGAAGTGGGTCTCCTGGAACTAAAATGCACCCTTACAGTTGGTCTTAGATGTTTTCATTTGCGTTTCTTTATTCATCCGCTTCTGTTGGAAAGGAGGAAATGTATATTTTCATTTGTTTCATTATTACTAAGGGTTCCTTAATTTTATCAACTGCTGTGAAGTTTATTAATTTCATTCCTGTACATGTATTTATTCTCTCTGCAGCTCTATGGTTTATGTGTCATAGAATCAGAATGGTTTGGGAAGGAAGGGACCTTAAAGCCCACCTCATTCCATCCCCTGTCATGGGCAGGCACACCTTCCACTATCCTAGGTTGCTCAAAGCCCCATCCAGCCTGGTCTTGGACACTTCCAGGTATGGGGCACTGCAACTTCTCTGGGCAACCTGTTTCCATGCCTCACCACCCTTAAAGTGAAGAATTTCTTCCTAATATCTAATCTAAACCTAATCTCCTTTTAAAGCCATTCCTCTTCAGAAAAGGAGATTTCTGTTGTTTCACAGGGGCTGGTGTGTATTTATTCCTTGGAACAGGCCTTCACCTGTTGAAGAAATGAATTAGCAAAGCCTAACAAGTTCTGGATTTGTCTCGACTAATTCATCTGCTCTCTTCTGAGCAATATCCCAGGCTTTTTTTGACTACAGGGCAAACATGGTATCTGTTTAGCACAGGAGAACATGAATTTTTCCTGTGAGCAAAGACTACATTGCCTACACAAGTATATTTATTTTAAATATGTTGGTATCAGACTTTATGGCAGGATAAAAATCCTCTTCTGATTTCCAAGATACATTTTTGTGCTAAATTTTGAGTGACATTAATTCACTGTTGCAATAAGAAATACTAAAACCTAATCTGCTTCCTCCATGTAGGAAAAGCCACCAACATGTACAGCATCACAAATTGGCATTTACTGTTATGAGCTTTCTTCTGTATGTGATACTGTTTGAGAAATGGAATGCTATGGTGTATTGAAGGGCTGTGTTGTAAAATGCATATGCACAGAGGGTAAAATTAAGGTTGCCTGGGTAACCTTAATTCTGGCATTTCCTGATTTTTAAATGCTATTTTGTGCAACCTTCTCACTGCCTCAGAGTGGTGCTTGCACTGTGTTCTATTTATATGCACAAAGTATAAACAGAAATAAATGTTTTGTAATGTTAGTAGTGGATTTCATCTGGTTATTTGTTCTTGATTTCATGCTGGAGTTGTTTTGTCTTTTGTTTTTGAACATTTTTAACAGTTAATATTCAAAGGAAAATGTTATGGAATTTGTCTTTCCTGTACTGAAGTCAGCTCTTTCCAACTGAACCTGACCATGTAGGGGTGAATCAGAAAAGAATTTTGCTCAAGTGATTTCTATTTTCCTTTGGTACTTTTCTCCCTGTTTTGCAGTAGTTCTGGATGCAGCTTTTCAGTGAGCAATATGTTTCTCCTACAGTTTCACTTTACTAGAGAGATCAGGATGGAAAACATAACATCCAATCAAAGTGATGTAATCTCCAAGGGAAAAGTTTCTTCAGCTTGCTATAAGTAGAAATTACATTTCTTTTTAGCAGGTCTCCTGGATCAAGCTGTTTAGGGCTTCTAGAAGGGAGTGACTGCATCCAAATGGATTCTCTCCAGAGTAAAATGTTCTTTTTTTATTTGGCTGTGCTTTTAATAGCAAAAGTTGTTTTAGCTCTCATCAATTTCTAAAAAGATAGAAGAGTGAAGTTCACTGAATCATCTAAAAACGTAGCTGATAAGTAATCAAAAATCAAACAGAGGAAACAAGGACTGGAGTGTAACCTATGATGGCTGGGGACCTTGAGGAAACAAAGATGAATGAAGTGTTTTATTGAAGCTGGGAGCAGGAAGGAAGCAGGTGGGTAGAGCTAGCTCTAAATCAGATAGCAGTAAATATGGTCCAGGTTATTTTTAATATTACAGCTCTGTTTTCTTTTAATGTTGGGGAAAGTATTTTGGTTTTCTGAGGTCTGATAATTGAACAGTGAAACAAATGTTCATGTTTGCAGTCAAGACTGATGGTGAAATTAGAGTTGCAAGATAACTAAAGGAAGAACCTGGTCAGTAATTTAATTCCTCTTGACTATCAAACTCAGTAAATCTCATTGCTCTTTGGAACATGAGGAATGAGGGCAGGTTTACACTTTACACAAAACACTTTACCAAAGGGGTGGTGGGGTGCAATGCTGGGGTAACACCTCCATCACTGAGTTAATGACTTCTGGCAGCACTGTGTCCAACCCACCAGATGTGATCTCTTTCTAAAAATGTCTGTTTGTACTGTGATTTAAAATTAACATTCCTCCCCAGCACATCGTATGATTTTCTAGCAGGGGTAGAGTGAATAAGAGTGCTCAGGACACTCCCAATATCAGCTGTTTTAATCTAAGTACAAGTAAGGAGTGGTTTGATGTCCTTCAGACCTGCTTTCCAGGCTGGAACATGCTGTTCCTTTTTCCCATCCTGACCTTTACTGCATACTTTGGACCAAACTGCTGAAGTAAACACCCGGAGTGCCATTTGAGTTTATAGAATCCCAGACAGGTTTTCCTCCCAGTTGGGGCTGGGGAGGGTGAGGGAGTATTTTATCAGAACTTCCCCAAATTTAAGCACTGCAATCACAGTGAGTTTGAAGTTTAAGAGACACTTAAAATAAATCACTGTGATATAATATGAAATGCACAATTAAGTCAATCAGTCTTTATACTAATGCCCTGCAGTAATGTTAAATGTATGATTAAGGAATTTAAGTGGTTATGGTCCTAGAATACATGCAAATGATTATGAGGCACATTTGAGTTATTTCTTCTTCTCCTGGTATCTTGTAAGGCAAAGACAATTCCTGTAAGGCAGAAGAATTGAATCCTTGATTCAATTTGCAAAATGAAATTCAACCTAAATATTGATTTGCTCAGAGTGCTGTCACAGTGAGATCATGCAATGACTTGCAGCATTTTGTGCCAGCTTCTGTTTCCATCAAGATCGCTGGGAACTTTGTCACTGACTTCCTTGGGAGCAGCTCTGGGCTGTTCACGTGTACGTGTCACGCCAGCACTCCCACTTAGCAGGGCCTGAGGATAAACTGGTCTTGGAGGTGATGGTTCAGTGCTCAGAAAGCCAGCGGGGAAAGATGTGAATTTTTTGATGTGAGGTTTTCAGTCACTTCCTGGACTATTTGGAGCCTCAGTGGCATGTGGTTGTCACTGCTGAGCTCCTTTATCCCTCACAGCTCTTCTGACCAAAGGCCCTTGCACAGATGCACCTCTACCAGAGCAGCTGTGCTCACCCTGTCCTTGAAAAGACTAGCATAAATCTGTCAAGCAGTTTTACCTTTTTTGCTTAAAAATGCTGCATCCACAGCCTCATCAGCACAGTTGTCCTGGTTTAATTGCATTGACGTGAAACCCTTGCAACCAGCACAGGTCTGTGAGCTGGACCAAAGATCTCAGCACATCCCTGGCGGACACAGTGTGCAGGCAAAATTATGTGGGTATTTCGACACTTCCTCTGTGCTGCTGTAAGCCTTCCTTGTTTCCTTTTCTCCAGGCCATGACATTCCCAGTGATTAAGATACAGTTCTCTGTAAAGAAATGACATAGACTGCTCTTGCCCTGGACATAGTGAAAGTCAGGTCTTGGGTGTTTGTTACTCTGCTCTACAAGTCCAGCCAAAAAACCTGAAAGTTTCCCTTGTTTCTGCACTGTCAGAACTACTGTTACCTGCATTTACCTTGCAAAGCCACCTGTATAAGCTTCTTGTCTTCAAATTGTGCTCCCAGTGACACATGTACAACCCCAGAAAGGAAATAGTGTTGGCCAGATGACACAGGAGAGATAATTAATGAGTAATAGATTTACACAACACTGGACCTGAAGGGATTTGTATTGTTACTGATGATGCATGAGCCAGAAAACAAAAAGAATTTGACTTTCAATTTGAGGTGAAGTTTGCAGTGGTGCTGTTTTCCTTTTAACCTCAGTGTCATGTTATAGTGGTTCTTAGCAGCTGTACAAGCAGTGTACAGGGTTGTAGAGAGTCACAGTGCAGGGCTGACTGACACCGCGCAGGGAAGATGGCAATCCTGAACGACAGGAACGCTCTCCCTAAAGACACAACAGTCCTCTGATGAGGAGAACAAAACTTCTTGTTTTTTACCCCACCATGAAAGTATGTGATGGAATCTGAAAGTCAGGAATTCTTTCCATCTCCTAATTCACAACTTTTAGATCAACATCACAGTATGTCATGTTGGAAAAGTAATAGCTTCAAGCTGAGTTTTGTCACAACATCCACAAGTTGGCCTTTACAGCCCAGCAAAAGCACAGACAGTGCTGGTTAAATTGTTTTCCAAGGCAAGTCTTCCGGCATATTTACTTCAGCAGTGTTTAGTTACTAAATATAATTTTAGGGCCTAAATTTTCACTGTTTACACTTGGATTTACTCTGTTATAGTTCAGTTGAAGCCAGCGATGCCACACTGTCATAAGAATGAAGTAAAAGAGAAATCTCTTTCTTCAATCTAAAGAGTTATCGGGTGCTAACAGTTATGAGGAGAAAGGGCCAATATTTTCAGCACAGCATTCTAGAAAACTTAGACATTTAAATCCATATATGGACGTGTCTTTAACACATGCCTACTTTCAGACATGCTGAATCTCTGCAGTCCTTGTTTGCATAAATGGAAATCAAGATGTTTGTTGCTAATGCTCGTGTAAGGCTTTGGGTCTGCTTTGCACATGTGCATGCCCAGTACTGGAGCATCCAGAACTTAGAGCCAGATGCTGAGCTCCCAGCTCTCTGGGCTCGGTGGGCTTGCCATTGCCTCTCTTTTTTTGGATGGACTTCCTGTACCAGCCCTCAAAATCAGTGAGCAAATAAACCAGCTTGAAAGCACAGAAGACTATGATAAGACTTCCTTCAAGTCTCATCAGTGCTTTTCCTTATCATCTAGTTTCCATTTTCTAGACCCCAAGATCAGGGCCAAAGTGGGCTATGGTTGAACAAGATGAGATGTACCTTCTTCTGAAATAAGCAGCTTCTCTTGCCTCTTGAGTATCCTCAGCCTCAGGAATAGCAGACAAGGACCGTTATTCAACACTGCTTGGCACAGAGATGCAGTCACTAAGCTTCCAGGCTGGCTACAAGTTGGTTCAGTTGAGCAATTTTATAGAAGGCCGATGTAATTCTCTCTTTCTTTGCTCGTAAGGGAAGAAAAAATTAATATTCTTTGGGTTTGATTGGAAGTTAAATGATCCTCACTACAGTATTTCCCAAACTACCATGTAATCCAAATAAGTCTGGATTTGACTGAACTCCTGTAAGGGGCTTAGTGGTATCTGAGCCATTGTTTTAATTTAATGCTGTCTGGTTGGTTGATTACACCTAGTGTTGTAATGTTCAGAGGTTTGTTTTGCTTGTTAAATTGTGGGTAAAGAAGATGAGATTCCTTTCATCTCTTTTAGAAATTAACAAGTCCAGCAATTGCTCATGTAATGATTAACAGTTTGTGGCGTGTCTCACTGCATGAGCTTTTCAGGTTGTATTTCCAATTTGCACTTCTGATCAAGGATCTCTATGATTTTGGTGGAGCTGTGTGCACAAGGCATGATGATATTTTGGATGTTTCTCTTCTTTGTTTTAAGAGCCTCTCTCAGTGGGGGTCAAATTCCTCACTTTTCACTTCCGCAAATTTACTGCAAAAACTATCTAGTATAACACATCCATGCTTCCTCTTGTAATGGATGAGATTTACTGGCATAATTTTCCTTGTTTGTTCTTGGCTAGCAGTATGATTTGCTGAATGATTACCTGTAGCTGCCAAACCTGTATTACATGCCTGCTTACACCTTGCGAAGATAAAAACATGACAGAGGATCAGTCGAAAATGTCTACTCTGAGGCTGTTGTTGGTAAACTATAACTGTCAAATGGTGTAATACTAGAGACAGAAGAATTACTCTGTGCAGATGTGGTATCATATAGGAAAGAAATTTTCCCCCAAACTTTACCATCAACTATCAGCATCAGGAGAATGTTACAAATTGGCATCATTAGAACTGCAGTGCCCAAGTCATGCTCCCACTCAGATGTAAACAACCAGGGCAAATTCACAGCATAATGATGGAATTTTTAAACACTGAGCCAGATTGTGTCCTAGTTATTACCTTTGTGAATTGTTCTGATGAAGAGGCGATTCTGAGGGGAGCCACGCACCCCTCTGGTCACATGGCAGGAAAAGCACGTGCCTAGTGCCTGTGCAGGGCTCCCAGCATCAGCTGTGTGTCCTGTTCTATGCCAGGCCTGTCCTTGAGATGCTGGATGGAAAGCAGAGACAGTTTGGCATCGTGAGGGCTTGAGAATCACAGAGTGTTTAATTATAACATCATCTGGCCAGGAGAGATTTGATACCAGTTTGACAATTTAAACTGAAAACCAAAGACACTCTGGGGAAAGAGGTGAAATTGATTCCCTCTTGTCATACAGGTGTCTTGTCTGATATTTCAGTGACATTTACAGTGATTAAATAGAGAGGATGTGTAAACCTATGATTTAAGGTTTTTAAAAAAACTTATTTAAAACAAGTCATTAGGGATTGGGAAGAAAGCTTTTATGATCTCCTTAATCAGTTGGGGAAGACTTGGTACTACACCAGCTCATGAGAGTCTGGCTTCATGGCATCTCTTTTCCTGAAGTAATAACTGTTAACTATATCATCTATAATTCGAACTAACAAAAAAAGTATTGCACACTGGGGAATTGCTCTCTCCAGCCTCACTTCTTTCTGTCCTTTGTATGAATAATGCTATGTCATGTGTTAGCATAATATATTTCCCAGGTCCTTGCCTTATTTTGAAACATCGACTCGAGTTCTCTTTTTCACTTCCTTTATAATTTCAGTGCTGTTGTATTCCTGGTGTTCCAGATCAATCCCAGATGAGCTAATGACTGCTGGCAAAGTTATAATTACGATAATTTAATTTCTTTATCATTTGGTGACACCAAAAGCCTTAAAGAGGGTCAGAGGTCTTTCCCAGGTCCTGTACAGGTGCTTGTTGCCTGGCATCCAGATGTGGAAATGTATTTAAGTGCCAAACTTTTCTTTTCGGTCTTAGGTCCCTACAGAAATGAGTAAGAATTTAGGGTCTAGATGCATCAGAAAATTAGACTTTTATTTTACACTGATTTCAGTAGCCAGAATCTCATAAATAAATACTTACTGAGCCAGGCAGTGAACATGAAGTAGATTGTGTGGATGCAGGTTATGGAGTGAGTGCTGTAGCTTTGTAAGCATTTTGGTAACTGTCCATGAGTAAACCCTTAAATTAGTGAGTCACATGTCAAAATGCCATTTGAAATCTGTGCTTCACTGCATTAACTGCTGCAGCTGAGGTGTACAGTCCTCTTGATGTGGCCTGGCATCAGGGGGACAGCACACCAAGTTGTGCTTATGTTGATCAGGTACTTCCAGAAGCTGTAGGGCTTTTCTTGCCAAAATTATAACCCCTACACCTGGACACTAGTGCTGTTAGAGCGTCAATAAACACACATGAACCTACTTTTCCAATTGGCAACAGCAGCCTATTTTTATTTGATGGCACTTGAGTCCTAAGTGGAGAACATGCTATTAATAATAATTTACTAAAAATATTTTGTAGTGAATTTATCATTAATGCAAAATGTATTTTTCTATTTTTGGAGTAACTTCTCTGATTGCTCATTGCATACTGGTGGATATGGGAGCAATGGCCTACGTAGAAACTTGGAACTCGTGACAACAATTTTTTCTCTGATGACTTCGAAGCTGTTACATTGGAAACTTAATGCTGGTTTACTTTCCCCTGCCTTTCTTGGAAACTTCAGCCTGACTCCATCCTGAGCTGGGAGAGGAGCTGTGGCCTGCACACAAAACTGATGTTTCATATTGACAAGCAGGGCTGAGCTGCAAATGGAGTTAAGAAACCTCAGCAAATCTCTATTGATGTTTTTCAGTCCTAATAAACACTTGAATACAATTTCTCAGAGTGCTGATGGGAGGAACTGAGATGGAGCTAGCATACAGCCTTGCACCTTTAAAGGGAAATAATAACTAAATGTGCTCACTGAACCAGGCTGATACCCAAATGCAGTCAGTTCAGTGGTTAAGGAGGGCACTTCAGTTACATACTGAATCTCTTCTATGTCTGAGGTGTAAATTCACCTGCAGTAGCTCTCAGATAGGTTCCTGTGCCATCAGGTGCCTCTCAAAGCCTCGTGGTAGTTTTGGTGCCATCACAGCAGGGCAGTGGTAGCCACACCAGTGGGGGACACCTGGGGCAGCCTCATCAAACACAGCCTCAAATGTGCAGCCTGGTCGTGTTGGCAGGAGAAACAGACTTGTAAGGTCCTGTGTCACTCCTTCATGCACTAAATTTAGAGAGTCCCTGTGTCATTACAAATAGATTTATTATTTTTAGGCAAAGGAGATCATTCTGGAGACCTCTCCTTTCCACAGATGTTGTTTTTTCATTAATATCTAAAAGATTATTTGTGCTTCTCAACCCAAACATGGGGCTAAAGTGATAACTGCTCTTATGCTTACAAAATACTTCAACCAGAAAAAGGAAATGTCTGAATTGGTATAGTCCAGTTTTGAAAAAACATTGGCTTTCCCTTTAGAAGAAGAAAGATTTTGTGTTGAAGGAGAAATGAAAAACATTCCCAGACATGGGTAAGTCTCTTACATAAGCCGTCCTTTCTTTTCAGATGCCCAGCAGTAAATGATGCAAATGAAAAAGATACAGTGTGGGGAGTACTATTTCAGTGTAATCTTCCACCTCACGACTGATGCCTGAATGATTTTATTATAAGAACAACATGGTTTGGGGCACAGTGTCAGAAAGTCAGCTCTTGCCTGGAGCACACATTTGAATGTCAGTAACCCCTCCATTGCCAATTGTCCAGAGAAATCCCTCTCCCTTATATTGTAAAATTTCTTCTATGCTGAATACTACCACTGAATTTCAAACACAGACCCACTGAAAAGGCAAAGGTTGTCATGTGGACTGGCTTTTCAGTGGCATTACTAAACAGGCTGTAACATGTGGACAGCTTCCTGTTAGTGTAAATCAGTGTTAGGATGCAGTGTTTGTAGTGTGACTACATCTTACCAGCTTGTCACCAAAAGGCTTCACCGCTGTCAATTGCTTCAGGAAAAGCCTCCAGATGCTCTTTGGGAGGGTGCTGTGTTAAGGAGAAGCATGCATGGTGGGCTATAGCAGTGGTTTACAGCATTGCAGGTGTGAGGAGGTGAAAAGGTACTGCCCAAGTGACTTGGTTTCAGCTTTCCCCCGGGAAGAGATTTTACTTCATAGAAGAGTGTGCTGTGTTGGTACTGCAGGAACAATTTTCCTGCATCAGGGAGAGAAAATACAGTCCCAGAGAGAATGTGGAGAGATAAATGAGCATCAGTGAGATTTGCCTTATGTAGACACACCCTAGGCAAACTGTCATTGCTTTGTAGTACGTGCTCTCCTGCAGGGTCTGTGCCAAGTCTGTCTATTTTGGGAGAAGGACTTCCCATCTCGACCCATTGAGTGCCAGTCGTATTTAGGGATATAATTAATGTTTACTGTGTGGTCAGTCCATAATATATTTTACTTCCAGGCCAGTGCAGAAGTGGTGTGCTGAATTACAGCCTCCCCCAGGGAGTGCCAAATGGGTGTAACTTGTGGAAATGATAACCTTCCTAGGACAACACGGGGCCTGCTCACCTGCAGCAGCTTGGGCAGCCTGTACTGCTGCCTGCCTGGGACATGGACATGCTGACCTGAATTCTCGCAGCCATTGCTCATCATTTTATTTCATTTTATTTTATTCATTTTTATTACGCTGAGCTTTCTGGAGTGGATGTTGGCTTTGCTGTGTGTATGGTGGCCAGCTCGAGTTTAGTTGAAAGCTCCAGCTGCTGCAAACAATGTTACAAACAATAGTAAAAAGGCAAAGAGCTGTGGCTGGGAGAAGGGCAGCCTGTGCCACTGGCCTGGAGCAGCAGTGATGGGGAAGTTGCTCTTCCATCTGTAGGGATTGTGTGGACCCTCAAGAGGAGAGCAGCCTTCCTCACCCAGCACCATAGCACTGGTCCTTGTTTTCTGGAAATCCAATAAACCCCAGGGTGCCTGGGATGAGAGAAGCAGCAGCAGGAGCACAGTAAGGAGCAGGAAGGGTTCAGCTGGTGTACGAGGAAGGGAGACAGGGTTTACCTTGCCATCAACTGCACGTGAGGATGGCTGCAGTGGAGCAGCTGCTGCAAAGCTGAGGGCTTTGGGTGCTGAGGAGCTGGGGAGTTCAGTGATGCTTCAGTGGCTGTTTTCTGATATTTAGCCCTGCTCACCTGGCTGTGCTAGCTAACAAAAAACTTGATGTTTTCTCAGGTGTAAGCATATTTGCTCCACAACTGTGTTTTCTTTCCCTTTCCACTCTCCACCTCTCTTTAGTGCACAGCCCCAGGCAGCAATTGATTCCCACAGCCTTGGAGATGAACCTCTCAGCACTTTTCAGCTTCTGCACTTTCGGACTTCACATTGAAACCTTTACTTTTGGCTGACTATGTAGGGTGCAGCACATTTCCCAAGTCTGAGGGCATGCTGCATGACAGGGAAGCATTGAAGTGGAGGAAATAGTTTTTCTACCCAACACATAATTAATCTAGAGAATTCTTTGTCACAGGAGGTTATAGGGTTCAAAATTATAAATGGATTCACAGAGGAATTAAAGGAACTCCAGCAAAAAAGTTTGCAAAACAATTTAATTAGAATTTGTTTCAGAGAAAACAGAAAACTGTTTGCTGGAAGAGCATCCTGGAGAAGCATCACTTGTCTGGTGCCTGGGTCTTATACCCCCTTCTGTGAGGGTTCCTGGGGTTATATCAGTCCTTCCTGGGGTCAGGCCTAGGGTTGAACAAGTGTAGTGCTCCAGTATGGATACTCTCCAGAATGGTTCTTGTTTCTTCATGACTTAATTTTTTTTTTCCTATGGTAAGTATGAGGATAAAAATGAAAGGATTAGTAGGATAAAAAAAAGTGAGACATGTGCATGTATATTACTGCTGCTCTCTAGAAACCAGCACAGCGAGTCCTCTCTCAAAAAACAGAAATAACTTCTTGGGACCCGTGAGCACAAGTGCTGGGGATGTGGGCGCTCTGCTCCTACTCATGGCTCTTCGTGTGTCCTGTGCAGACTGAGCTTTGAAGATGGTATAGAAGCATTTTTTTTTTCTGCCTTGACTCACTGTATGAGTATTTCTTGGCTTAGAATTAAGCAACAACACATTTGAGAAAATCTGCAAAGTTTTGTTTATCTGTAAACAAAATGAGATACTTAATTTGGCAGGTGAATTTGTTACTCTGAAGCTTTTGCTGGTCTCAGATTTTGGGCCAGGTAAGTTTGTTTTTGTAGCTGATATTGCTTATGTACCTATTTAAGTTTCATCATGCCTTATTGAACTCTAAATGTGTCACCTATAGTAATGTGTACAATGTGTTTTGGTTTTTTATCAGACATTGGAAAATACTGATGCATAAACGTATTGCAATCTTGATTTCTTTTACAACTTCTTTAAGCACTTAAAAACTGCAAAGCCCCAACTTCAAACACTTCCTGCAACTACTTAGGGATTCATTTGAATTAAGATAATTCAGATGTTGGCATGTAACTATGAGTTGGGCTTTAAAAAAAAAAAAACTTTGCAAAATGAAAGGATTTAATTTTTTTTCCTAATAAAAACAAACAGCTGGGTCTCCCATATGGTATTCTCTTGTAAAATATTTACATTTGAAAGGCGCCCAGACTCTTTGCAGTAGAATACAATTTAAACAATGAGCCTAAGTGAAAAAAATTCTATTGTTGTTGGTTCTGATTGCAAAGGTTTTTAGCGTACACCTTCCTCCTTCTGACCCTTCTGTGCTGAGCATTAGGCTGTCATAGTGTTGGAAGATTTGCCTTGTTGAGTAACTCAGTGTTTCCCTTTCTGAAGAAATAGTAATTTTCATCAAAGCTCAACCTGATCCATATCAAAGGGTGTGTGAGAAGCAGGATGTTTTGAAGGAATTGGGGGGAAAAATGATAGAAGGGAATGAACTAATAGTTCATGAAGTTCTTAATGGTTCACTACTCTGAACTGCAGAAAAGTTGGCAGTAGGAGAATGTCCCTGGAAGCACCATCTCTCCCTGGTTAGTGGAAGCAGTTTCCTTGGCTGCATGGCTGCCAGAGTCTGTCTTTTTTACCCTACTGCAAGGATAAATGTTAACTTTCCAGCTGGAATTGCTCTGTTTGCTTTCACAGTGAAAACAGAACTAACCATTCTGGTAATGTTATTAAAAAATATTTGTCATGTCAAAAAGTCTTGCTGCCTGTAATTATGTTTAAACATCCCAAACTGAATAGCAACATTCAAACTCAGCTGAAGTATTTGATTAGACTCAGTTAATAGTTACTAATGGCTGTGCAGCTTGTATGTAGGACTCAAGGGAGAGAATGGGGGAATTAATGGGAAGCTTATTTGGAAAGCAGTGAATGACTGAAGAGCTATGAGGTCTTGAACCTTGTCCTGTCCATGGAGCAGGGCAGGGAAGGCTTTGGCCAGGCCTGTTTCATGAAGCAAGAGACCTGATTTTATCAGATTAAGGCAAGATCTTAATAGAAAACAAAACAGTTTTTATGTCTGATGAAGGCAAGGTTGATGGGAGTTTCTCTTCTCTTGCCCTTTTTTTTAATTTTAAAAAAGTTTCTGTTTTGTCTCAAGCCCACAGCAATCTTTGCTGGCTGTGTGTGTTGCTGATGTTACACTCTGCAGAGCAACAGGGACCTCAGTCTGTGGTGTTTCAGCAGCAAACTGATTACAGCTCATTGGTGGTGCAGGACACATCATCTGAGTTCACCAGACACCCATGGCAGTTTTCTAAGGCCTTCTTTCTTGGGGAGCTGTATCACTTGTAACACCACCAGTGCTACTAAACCAATCCATCACTCCCTAATGCAGCTGCAGGTTGGAGTTAAAGGTGCTTTTCCCAGAAAAGGTTGATGCTCAGGGGAAATTCTGCCTGCGTGGACAGAGGTGAGCACTGCAATCATCCCATGATGCCACAGCAGGGCTTACTGTGGGAGGCTGCATTTATAACTGTATTTTATAAAACCCCATCCCTCACTAGCAGTTGCACATGGAGGAAAACTGGGTACAGACCTGGCTTTGGTATTTAGAGAAATCCATGCAGTTTTACTTTTCATTTTATGTCACTCCAGTTTACCAAGGCCTCTTGGTGTAAGCTTCCCTGCAGTCCATGAGGACATAGAAGTATGTTAGAAGGAAGCTGTTTTACCCTGTCAGTGCCATCATGACATCTTGAAAAATTAGTTTCCAGCACAACTTTCTCCTTTCTCCTGGTTTTTTTCTGTACTTCCCATTCTGAGGGTGTGCTCTCCTAGTTGTAGGAAAAGAGTATTTCCCTATTGAATTATTTATCAGCTTCATCCAGTGCATGTTGTTTCTCAGAAATAAATATGAACTCCTAACAGGAAGATAGTTTTATGCTTTTTGGCAGTAGCCACAAGATGGTGAAAAAAAGCTGCATCTTTTTATTATATGCAATGCTTGGACTTTAGGAATATGTTCTGTTCAGAATTAATGTGTTGCCAGCACCTTGAGAAAAGCCATGAGACTAAAGAATGTTTGGTTTTGTTACTTAAATAAAAGGTTGTAAAGATAATGTTTATGACACATCTGATGTTTGAGATAAACTTGTTATTGGGGTGTGAAACAGTGTGCTGGTCTGTTGTTTGCTGTTTTGAATAGAGGAATTCAAAGTTTTGGATTTATAAATGCATTTTTTTCTTAATTTGAAAAAGAGAATCTCAGTAAGTCAGAATACAAGAGCAGTTAATTTCAGTGCAAAACTGATGGTGTCTTTGAATAAGTCCGGATGATGCATTTCTGACACAAGTGCTAGGAACTAGTGCCCATTTTAAAAGCAACACAGGAAAGGCACAGCTATTTTATACTGGAAAGGAAAGCACCTGGCATGGTTACATTGAATTCAGAGACCTACATCACCCGCCCATGTTTTTGGACTGGTCTGGAGGAGATGACAGGAAGATAATAGCAAGTTCAAGGGGTGCTGCTTACAGCAAAAACCCCCAAAGCAAGGTTTTAACCCCTTGCTGGCTGCTGCTTTTCTCCTTGGCCATGTGTTGCCCTGGAACAGCTGTCGGCAGCTCTGAGCGCACCAGGCTCAGCGCACACAAAGGCTCAGCGACACGGAGGTTATGACCTAATGTTAATGGTGCTGCCATTTATTGTGTGGCTGCCATGGGACTTCCCCTGCTTTGTCTAGGATCCTGCCTAACCTAATATTCTCTTTAAAAGGCTTCCTTGCACAAGGAAGAATTATGAAATCAAACTTTCTCTTTTATTGTAGCAGCTTGTGTTTACTCTTGACATGCTTGCTCGGAAAAGCTATTTTTGTCACCGCTGGGGAGAAGAGAGTAGGTTCCTGAGTGTCCCGTTTAATCAGAGTTTCAAATGCTTGTTTTCTAGGGGACGAAAAAAAATCGGGTCAGCAGTCAAGGGATCTTTTTATGTTGACGGTGACAGTTTTTATTCTGCGGGAGTTACAATCTAGATGCGAGAGGCAAAAGTACTTGGGGACAGATATCTGGCTCTGTAGAGTAAAAATGTTAAGTGTTGCTGCAAGGCTGAATGTAAGTCTTTTTCACTCGAGTGCTTTACTGTAGCAGTGCAATTTTGCACCATAGATTTTCCCTTGTAAAATCTGTGCACATCTGCTTTAAAACTCGCCGTAGTTTGTTGCTCCCTACCAATTGGATGGTGGGAGCCATTTATTTATTACATGATTGGGGCATGTCTGTGGTGTTCCTCCAACAATAATGTGCATAAATACAGCAGATCAACTATGATTAATGATGATAATAGTAATAATTAAAAATATCAGTCCTTAGATATCTTTCTTTCTTTCTGTCTTTCTATCTTTCTATCTATCTAAATAGAAGATCTCTTATCTGCAGTAGGAGATAAGTCTCATTCCAAAAAGGCAGCAAGGATGGAGCATTGTTCTCCAATTCCAAGAGCACAAGCCCTCTGCTAGCAGCATCTGTTCAAATTTGTCTGTGGTTATTAACTTATAGCTGACCCGTAGTACATGTTAGGGCAGTCCTTTTTGGGACAGTGAAGGGCAGCAGAGCTCACACATGCCGGCCAATTCATTATAATTAGTTTTGCAAACTGGGAAATCTAGAAGAGCAAAGGTTGATTAAGCACAGGATAATCAGAGCTGCAAAACTCAGTAAAATACTATATGATTCCAACTGTGCCCAGGGGATACCTAGGGGAAAAGCAGATTATAGATACATCATGGCAGACACAATGCTATACAGTCCTGTCCAGATTTATTCCTGATGTTTTTATTCAAGTATGCAAGTATTAAACTTGCCCTTTGGTTAGTCAGATTTAATTTGAGATTCAAGTGCCAGAATGAGTAATGTGTATTTCAGGTTCTTGTATCTGTTGTTTCTAGCTGGTGCCTAAAACTGAGATACCTGAAATAACTATGTGCTTGTTAAAGTCTTTGTTAGATTTTAATTCAGAAAAATGATAAATGGATGGGCAGGAACAGGAAACATTTAAATTCTTTGAACATAAAAGCCTCATGTGGCAGTAGAAACAGAATAGAGGCTTTTTGCCAAATGCCTGGGACAGACGCAGGGCCCTGAGCACCCCCACGTACTTGTGATGCCAGCGCTCAGCCACATGGTGAAATTCTAGCTCGCCAACTTTGTTTCATTACTTGGAGAATCTGTTTCAAATTTACTTACATAAAAACCCCACAACCTATTAAATATGGCTCATTACCAAGTTTAAAGGATATCTGTAATGGATATTTTTCGAACTTGCAGGTAATGGAGGGTACCCTTTGGAGAGTTACCTAAAATGACCCTTTGCATGTTTAAAACATTTGCTACCACTGCTGCAAAATGAATTATAAGGATGTTTTAAAGGAAACACGTATTGATTAAGAGACTCCTGGGATCCTTTAGTTGTGGTTCAGATTTGTCACAAGGATGATGCTGTCAAGTGTCTGATGTTTCACAGCTGGGTGTTGCATAGTTCCATGTTTTATCTCACCAGAAGCACGTGAGAGCCCAGTGCTTTGGACAGGCGACACTGGTGTGGCCTATTGTTTGTCATCAACATACCACCTTTTGAAATGCTGCTTGCCAAGGTTGGGGGCATGTTGTGTGCAAAACAAATCAGAGAAAATATGGACCTCAAGAGGTTGCCCTTGCCCAGTCTATCCCCTACTTCATGGTGGGGACGATGACTCGTGTTTTACCTGGAAGCTCCAGCAAGGAGATGGCCACAGCTCTTGCAGTGGCGTCTGTTCCAGCACTTCACTAATGCACTGTTTGCACGTTTTTTGCTAAAACTTTATCTCATTTGCAGAAATTGAAACAGAAATCTGCAAGTTTGAAGCTATCCTTTCATGAATTTATTTGAAAACCCTTTGTGTGTCTTTCCATAGTCCTCTCCAATGAAATAACCCCAGCTCTTTCATCTTTCCCAGGAGTTCGTGTGCTCCAGACCTCTGCATATTTGTATCTCTGGGGAGGGTTTTTTCTTTTTCCTTTTTTTTTGGCTAGTGGCAAAGTTGCAGAGTATTTGCAAACAGTTAGTTGGGTAAAATAGAAGGCAAAACTAAAGAATTAACATTTCATTGTTCAACTAATTCAGCTTGTTCCAGGTGGCCCAGTGCCAATTTAATGAATTTCTTGTAATTCTGATACAAGTGATTGGGATGGTTTCATTTCCTGAATGTTGTAATTCACTTACTGTCTCTTACTCTCTTCTGCTTCATTCTATAGTAGTTACTTGCTGCTAGTTTTCAGGTGGAATTTTTGGGTAACTGAGAATGAAACGAGGACATCCAGCACAAGAAGGTGGAAATTTACTGACTGCTCTGTTCCATCCCATCTGCACACTGATTTATCCCTTTCTTCATCTGCAAGCCAGCTGCCCTCTCTACTTTCTGATTCAGGCCTCCTTGCTGTTGTTGCAGTAGTCTGGGACATAGGAAAACTTCTCTTGTGTTTCCCTGCTATCCTAAGACTGTTGAAATTCTATCTTAGCTTTTTCTGTGTTCAAGAACAAAAAATTCAGCCACAGAAATAATCTGAACTTAATTTTTCTGTGTTTTGTGAATGTAAATCTTGACTGGCTGTTTGCTGACACCAGCCATCCTCATGGCTGTAAATGAGAACAGAATATGGTCCTGCTTGTTTATAGAAAAAACCAAACCCACATACTTTGGACTTTCAGTGATATTGTCTTTTGGTTGCTGATCTGTCCAATGGTTTTCAAATTATGATTTCTAAAAAGTTACTCATAAGGCATCCGCTGAAGGATTTTTGGCCTAAGCAGTTTGGCAAAGTGCTGGTTTTATGGGATGTCTATCAGGGTTCTTGACTGTTAGTGCTTCTACTGACTTATCGTTTCTATGCTGATTTGCAGCTCTGAGTTGTGGTTACCTGCAGTAATAACTTTGGCCCTTTCCACTGAACAAATGGCCCGGATTCAGCACTGGAGTTGCAGAGAGGTTGCAAATCAGGGCCACATGTATAGACTTAATATTTGCAGGAATATGGATTGAAGGCGCATTTCTGTCAGGGGAAGCAGCCAAACAGGATGGAGTCTCGTGGAAGCCAAAAGTTGGGGTTGTGCAGTGAAAATGCTTGAGTTGCAGTCATGCTGAGATGGCTTGGAAGAACAGCTCTTACCTAAGGTGGCAACAAGATTATGAAAAACCATCTCAAAAAGCACAGCCCTTTAGGACAGAGGTAGCAACCACAGCAGTTGCTCAAGCCTCTGAATGAAACAACCAACAACCTCCTGTGATGGCTGCATGTCTTCTTCAAGTATTCTTGGTTTTGTAGCAAAATGTGAGAGAAATTTTTATTAATCTAATACTGTAAAATAAATTGTCATATTTGTGTGCAGAAAAAAATGAAAGGATAAAAAGCACTGAACTTTCCCAAACTCAGAGCAGTGTCTTGGGATGATGAAATGGATGATGGAGACCTGTGCATGACCGTCCCCTCTTCTGCAAGTTTAGTAGCCACAGGGTGCAGTGTGCTGACAACAGGCATTTCTTGGTTGGGCCTATAATTCTTAGAGCAGAATATTTTTGCATGCCTCAAATACATTAAGATCTGAATGTCCTCTTTTTGTAGCTGAAGGAAACCACCTCTCTGACCAATCTTTTTGTTCACTTGCTAGCTGTCCTCAGCACTTTCCAATCCACAGTCATCTAAGTGACAGAGAATAGTTAGCTTGGACTTTCAGTGTTGAAAAATACATCTTGTGGAAGGGATCACATTCTGTTCCTGCATTTGGAGCTCAGGACACTCAGAAATGCTGAGGAATTCCCAGCTGGTACATACACATTAGTAAATAATATGTAAGAGGGGGAGTGAATCTGCAGCTGAGAACTGGTCGGTGTGAAGGAGCTGATGTTCGCACATTGTGTATTTCAACTGTTGCACTTTGGACCGGCCCGTTGGATGCCCAGAGCACCCATTTGTGAGGTGTGTGTCAGTCATTTGACATCATCCAAAAAGATGCTCTTTGGCTGTCCATAAGCTCCCGTGGCAGCACGGATCAAAGCAGCTGGGAGATTTCTTCAAAAGTGCATTCTGGACCTGTGCTGAGGTAGCTGCACCTGCTCTCACCCTTGTGAGGTGAGGGGCTGCTGCTTTTTCTCTAATCAGTGATAATTACTACTGTGGCTCTGAAGGATGAATGCACATCCAAAACTCTCCCTCTTTACATTGTCCTTCCTCAGTGTGGCACATTTGTCTCTGGCACCATCTGTAAATCTCCCCTTGCAGTACAGCCCCTACTGCTGTCCGTGGGGGCTCTGCTGTGCCCCTCAGCCAGGCACCCAGCTTCCCTGCCTGGCCCCTCCACCTCCCTCTCTTCCAGGGAGTTGTGTGCACACATCAGCACTGCTCCCACTCAAGTGGTTGCTATTTTGGAAAAGAGCAGAGAGGATATCAGCCCCTGTATGGAGCACTTACTGGAAGTGCCTCACTGACTCACAGCAATTACTGGGGTATCTGAGGTTAAGGGAGTGATGAGTAATTGAGGTCTTTTTCACTTCAGGGATGCCAGATACTGTCTCCTTGTGCACCCAATGGAGAGAAGTAATTTGCAAGCCTTCAGTAAAAGATTTATAATAGATGGAATATTTTTTTTTTTACCTCAACAATACTATCAGTGTCTCTAAAATGTCCCTTTGCATTGATTGGGGGTGTCAGCAAGGGCAGAGGGTGTTGCACACGGCATCCTCTATGAGAAGGGTGCAGGGCTTTACTCTCTGCCAGACCTGCAGAAATTGTTCTGAGACCTGACCTTTTCCTGCATAGCTGCTCTGAAATTCGTTGTGTCACATAGAACACACGGTTGTGCCTAAATAAGATTCTCGCTGATAATCTTCCAGGAATGCTCTGTGTCTCTTCTTTATCAACTGGTGAGCCACATCCCTGGCAGACTAACGATTGATGCCTGATAGCAGACATTCCTGGGAATACAAATCCCCATGCTGCTGTGTTATGCATTCATGAGGCAATTATCAAAATGGAGGTGATCTTGCTGAGCATATAATTTGGATGCTGAATAATCTCTACTCAAACGTAGTATCAGTGCTGAGTGAAGGATCTGTTTTTTGTGCCTGAACATGTAAATCTTCGAGCACAGAACACAGCCCAGCAACTCTGGTAGCTAAAGCTTGTCGGGACTCTGCACCCACAGTCCGAGTCCATTTACTGCTGTTGCTTCACCTTCCTGAAGCAGGTTCTGTTGCAGAAATGCTTAGCAATTATCTGACACTATATATTCCTATGGATTATTGCAGTTCCATCAGATGTACCAAATGGTTGCTCCTCCTTTTCTTTTTAGACTCAGTGTAGTTTTCCATGGGCTTTTCCATGTGTTTGTAAAATTCAGAGAAGTGTGGCTGTTGTTCATCTCTTGCCTGCCTTCCATCAGCAACTTTGCTTTCCTTTGTCTTGATGCCTGCTGTGCCATCTCCTCCTGGAGGATGCCTGCCACAAGGGACTGGAGCTACAGCCCATACACATTTAATTCTTGAACTAAAAATGCAGAGATGTCATTCCAGTCATTTCTACCCTGAGGCCAGACAGGCTTGTGGGGTTTTTTATCATGTAATGAAATGCTTCCAGTGACACAGTCTAAATGAAGAATAATAACTTATGCATCTTGTAGAAATTAATTCAAAACTGAAATATAATTAAAATTGCTTTTAAAGAAGAACAAATCATACTGAACTAAAAATAAAGAAAATTTCTTTTTAAGCACTCACTTTTCTGGAGAATGTTGGGTTTTGGTCTGATTCATTGAAGTAATGAGAGCTTCCAGAGATCAGTGTTTGTCTAAAGAATATTGGCTTCCAGTTATGTAGACTGTATGCAACCAGAATGAATGAGACCTTTCAGAGGAGAATAAGTTTTGGTATCACTATTTAAAAGCAAGTAAAAAAAAGAAAGCATTATTTGAATAAAACCCTTCATCCTAAACTCTGGACAGAGTAGGTATGGGACTGAAGAATGGCTTGTAGGGTCACAGCTTCACCCTCTCTTCTCCTCAGGATCAAGGCAAAGTGACCTGTGGCAGCTCCTGGGTTTTGCTGCTTTACAGGGCTGTGTAAAGTGTGGGTTCACCAGGCAAGCCTACTCTGGCATCACACTTCCCAAAACTTCCAGAACCTGGAGAGTGTCTTCTATCACACTCATAAAGCTTCAGATCTAAACCCAGAAATGAGCCAGATCAAAGCATTTTTTTCCTTGATGGTTCCTGGCTATGCAGGGTGGGTTTCTGACCCTATGTTTTTGGGATTAAACTAGGAACGCCTCATGGCCCTTGGGTTTTCCTCAACCCAAGCAGGGCACTAGGGCACTGACCCTGGGCAGACCCAGTTTTCTGCACCAGCGCCCATTCAGCCAAAGCCTGGTAATTGTGCAGCCAATTAGTCTTTGTTGGGAGCATCTGTGACAAAATACACTTTGTTTTAATAACAATCATTATTTGAAAAGCCCCTAAAAATTAAAACAGATGCAGCCATTATGTAGCTGCTTACATTTGTGTGGCTCTACCGGCTTTCTTCAGTCATGAGTGAAATTGTAGCTTGTTCAGGGAATATGACAGACCCCTAAATATGGAGATCAGGCAAAATATTTTCACCCGGCTGCCTTCACACAGAGGAGCTCACACACGCCTGTGCTCCCAGTGGCTCGGGGTGAGACAACGAGCTGACAGATTTCTGAATTCAAAATAAATTCAAGTCAGCCTCAAAGACAGGGATGAGAGGGAAGCCTGTCTCACTCTCTCTGCCCCTCTTCACTCATGAGTGTTAGGTCTTGGTAAACCTCCAAATTAAAACATAATTTGCAGGTTGTAGTTTTGTGAGTATTTTTGTGCTTTTGAAAGATATTATCCCAGGAACTCAATTAAACAAATATCTTTCCTCCACCTTCAGTTGTGAGAGTGCATTTTCTGGTAAATACAGTACCAGCAGTTACTGTTCTTACACTGTTCAGAGACCCTGCAATATTTGTCAAGGTAAGAATCCATAAGAAAAAAAAATGCATCAGCTGAGTGGTACAGGAAATACTGTTTGAAAATGTCTAAGTCATGGCTAAGAAGACAGCATTGTCTTCTCACAAAGCCTGGGGTTATATTCTTCCATTTTCTTAACATGTTTATTACCAGGTAATGGTGCAGTGGTCAGGTATCATATCTGCTATGAGAAGTAACGGGGACTTGCTGAAAGTTTTCAGTGTATATTGCCTGAAGAGTATGAGAGGCCAGGAAAGGAGTTAAGTGAGAGAGATGTCTTAGTTTAGTACATGCCACACTTGCTTTTTCCACACTGGCCCTTATTTGCCCAAAGTTCCCTTCCTTTTGCTGCACAGTCCATGCCATGAGCTCACATGAACAGCAAGGTCTCTGTTCTTCATTTGCTAAAGGGAAAAATGAAGAGTAATTTATTTTTCTAAACTTCATCTCTCACATCAGAGCCGCCTTCAGAAACTGCTCTTCCTTATCTGTTCCTATTGCCTCCCTTTTTCTGACTGTTCCACGAAGTTACAGCTCAGTAACAACCGCTAGTTCTGGACATTGTGCATCACGGGGAGCACCAGGATAGGTAAAACCGGAGAAACCCTTATCATGATCTTTAGCTTCCCTTCATTTTCCTTTCTTGATATTTCCTGCTGTGCCATGCATCCAGTAGTGGCCAGTTAAGTCATTACCTGAGAATTTCCTTTAAAATCACAGGGATGAACTGTGTCAGCAAGAACCACTCACCTGAGGAAGAACTAAAGCATGACACTGGAATTGCAAATCAGATCTCCTTAGGCACCTATTGGCTTTATTTCCACTTTCTTATTTTTGTAAGGCTTAATAAAAGTTGGTGATATCAGGGAGGTTAAGTGAGGAGATCACACACCCAGGCAAATGTGAGTGCTGAATTTGTGGTGCCCAGCAGCAGAACACGGAGCTGATGTGATGGGGTTGGTACCAGGTGTGTGCCAGGGTCTGCCTGAAAGGGCTGCCAGCCACAGCCTCCTGGCAGGGCTGCCCAGTTCAGGGACTCATCAGCCTTTTGTGCCGGATCTTTGCAGTGGGAAAGCAGCTTCTCAGTTGCTGTTCCTCTGCATGTCAGTGCTTAATCATGACATTTATTAATTAAAAACCCCAAAATGCAATAGATGAAGAGATACGCACGGTGCATAACTTTGGAAAGTTGATTAAGCGACAGTAGAAACTGTTTTATTAGAAGGCCTTAAAAGTGAATCACACAGGCCTTTAAATAAATAATTGATCCTAACCATAGTTTTGTAGAGGAAGTTGCTGAGTAGAAACTTTTTCCCCCATTTTTCAAGTGATAATCTGGGATGCAGTCATGTTAGTGGACTCGTCCAAAACTCAGACAGACGGTTTCAGAAGGAGATTTAAGAGAGCAGGAATTCCTGGCTCTTGGCCCTGCGTTCAGACCATTTGCCCTAACGTGGAAGAGGAAACCACAACACACCAGGCACTTGGTTGGAGTACACTCCATTGAAGAGAATACGAGACTTTTAAATTCGGCTCTGTTTCAGCAAGGTGCTCTCAGCGTGCACTTAATGTTGTGTGATTTATGCAATGACTTCACATGTTTTCCATGGGGTTACTCACGCTTAATGTTATTTGTTTGCTGAATCAGGGCCTAAATCAGATCTTCTTTTAAAACTTCCTAGTTAATTAGTGATCTCATATTATTTTGTGCCCAGAGCAGTTCCAAACTGGCATTTTAGAACCTGTGGGTACACTTAGTTTAAAGTAATCAAGATAAATGTTAGATTTGGAATGCTATTCCTATCCAAATTACATGTTAACTAAAAATACTGTTTGCATAAGCACAATTGAATGCAAATAATATTAAAGAACTGAACCAGCCCATGTGTGAAATTTAGGAGATGCTGGAGATCAGGAAGAAGAGGGAGTAAATGAGAAAGCTATTGGCATATTAAAGAAGAAGTCACTGATTTCTGTCAGATTTGTGACACAAGGTTTTGCAGTAACTAGGGACCAGTATATTTCTCCAGCTGTTGTTACTTGGCTTAAACTTACAGCCAATTTTTCAGCTGAAGTAGAGGCATAAGATGATGGAGGAAGAGTGGTAATGTGTTTATACTACGTGACAGAAAGTCTGTGTTCAGTTCTTGTCCTTGCTATAAATGTCCTGTTGGACCGTGGGCAAATCTCTATAAAGTTTTGTGGGGCTAAGGTCTCTGTTTTCTGCTTCATGTTTCATTTACCCATTGGTTGCATATCCAGAGTTTGGGCTTTCCAGAACAAGAGTCCAATGTCAAAAAGCTGAAAAAGTTTCAATATTGCTTCTGGTATTTTCATATCCCAAGATCTAAACACATATTTTCCATCTAAACAAGCTTATTTTAGATATAAAGAACCATGGCAATGGATAACTATGAGACCTACAAACAAATCTTCCCTAAGGGCAGAACTTTTAGAAATGTAAAGTGTTGTCCAATGCATACACGAGAAAAATCATCTGTTTTACAACTCCACACATGATACTAATTACTTTTACCATGTAATACTTGCTTTAAATAATAGTGACATTTCATGCTTAAAAGCATTTTGAACAAGACCAAAGGGCATATTGATCATGCTTAAATCCTGTGAAGCAACATACAGTTTGAGCTGGGATCTCAAACATCCATGAGGTCCTTGGTGAGGTAAAGCCATGGAGCACTGCATCCAGCATTGCAGCCCTGAGCAGTGTGGGTCATTGGAGTGCTACCAGGAGGAGCTGGGAGAGCTTCAGCATCTCTTAAGGGAACAGCATCACTTCTTGTAGGACAACATTAGCACAAAAGAAATGAAGCCAGGAGAGTAATTTTTTTCCCCCAAATGAATAAAAATGACAGAACATTTTAGTTCATATAACTTTATGATTTGAGTATTGTAAATTGCATGTTGCTTTTTGTGTTTCAGAAGCACCTACATATATTAACCAGATGTAGGACCCAGTGTGCTAAAATTGTATAGTTCTGTAGGACATCTGACTTGCCTATCTTCTTGCCTAGTCCCTGTGTAGCAGGGTTGAACCAATGTACTGTTGTTTGGTCTTACCCTGAAATGCAAAGAAAAATGGGCCCTTGTCATTTGTAAGATTGCCCATCTCCACTGTCTTTAATTTTGTCCATAGGAGACCTAACCTATAAATAATAAATAATCCAAACATACCTTAGAAGCACCACAGAGTAAGTTCAAATGAAATAGTTAAAGAATGAAAGCCATCTTGTCATAATTTTAATTTTTTTTTATATAATTAAAAAAATATATTTATTTGCTTGGTGTTGGCGCTGGCATAATACTGTTGTGCATTAACACAGAAAGAATGAGGTTGTGTTTAAAGTTCATCTTTTATCAAGCAGTGTTTCAGCTTCACTGTGATGTAGCTTCCAAATCAGTCAGGAAGTATGGAAAAATTTACTCACTAGGTAGAATTCATCAATTAATTTGAACTGCAGTAGAAGTCTGTGGAGATGATTTTAATCTCCATGCTGCCAGTAGTTCTCTGTGGTGGAGTAAGATGACATTTTGTGATCTGCCAAAGTTGCTTGCATTTTTGACACAGATATATGGCATTACTAAAGTTAAGTGAAAAGAACCAGAGGGAATTAAATATGAAAGATTATTTAAGGTGGAGAAAACATGTTCCTAATATATGTAAAATGACAGCCACCCATCATTCATAGTCAGAAGTTGCAAGAGATGGACTTTTTTGTTTGAGTCCTTGCAAAATAGTCCTGGAACTGTCCCAGAAGTCTCTTTATGAAAAGAATCAAAATGTGTTGTAAATCTTGCACCACTTCTCAACCTTAAACATTGCTAAGGTATAGAGAAGGAATTTCCAGATATCCTTATTGTCAGCCTACCTTAGCCTTTTTGGTTGTTGAAGCTTTACAAGTGATATCTGAAGGAAAGCCTGACCAACAAAGAGCTCTGAATGCTTCCTTTTCTTCTTATCCAGCCAACCTGTAGGTGATCCCAGTGCTACCAGGTCATGAATATACATTCAACCCTGGGAACAAACACCAAAAAACCATTGCATAATGCATAAGGCATCACTGAAGCTCTTGAATGCCAGTGAATCACAAGATTTTTTTTTTTTTTTACTAGTCAATGAATAGCCATTTCCAGGGGTTACAATACTGGGGCTGTAGTTATTTGGCCAGCAGTGTGCACCTCACTGATGCAGAACCTGAAGTGGGATTTGCAGCTAGAACTGGAAAAATTAGTCTCTGGCTTTTATACCTGTATATTAATTTGGACATGCAGATACCTCATTTGTAAGCTCATTCAAATACAAAGCCAGCTAAATGATACCTCCAGAAGAAGCTGAGGGTGTAAAAAAGTGCATAATAATATTCCCAAAAAATACAGAAATAAACCAGATACCTGGCTAATACAGCTGGAAGTTGTAGATCTTCAGACTTTGCCTGAAAGTCCATTGAAGTTGATGGAGGGATTCTCCTTGAATCACCTAGGGCTTGCTTCTGACTGCAAGTGTATGCCAATATTTCAGAAGCATAAAATATGAATAATTGTCAAAGCAGCACATGAAGATACAGCAAACAGCCTAAAAAGCTGATGAACAGGTTAATTAAGGGGATCCTCCACAGATTCTCTATGTTGTGTTACAGTGCTGGGAGTTTGGAGATAATATTAGGTGAGGTTATAATTAAAGGGCTTTTCAATTTAATGCGCCAGAGTTTGAGGTCTGCATGGTACATTATCAATCACTTAGTCTGGATTTTATTACGTGCCCTGTGCAGCTCAACAGCTTCTGAAGAATACTAATTTAAATGCTCTGCAAATGAAGAATACAGTATTGATTTGATATATATCCTGTTTGATTTGAAAACAGAGAGCAACATTAACCTTTGGTCTTTCCCCTGGATTCCTGTAGCCAATACATAGTCCCAGCTATGAAGCAGTCATTGAAATCAACAGTTTCATGGGCAGAACAAGTACGGGGTCCATGGTGCTGCATCCCAAGGGTCTTCCTGACTTTCAGGAGATCAGTACTCCATTCTGCTGGCATTACCAGTGGGGAAAAAATCCCATTCCCAGTTAAACACATGTAAACCAATTGATATCAGTTAGGCTAAAGGGGATTTAACTGCATGGTGGGATTTAACTGCAGGCAGAACTTGGCAAAAATGTGAAAATTATATAAGAAATAATAAGTTTTGAGCTCAGGAATAACTGATGAGGCCTTGTAAGCATTTGATGGAAAATTTTCATTTATCAGTCCCTTTTTTCTCTCTTATAAAGATTGGCTATGATGACTTGTGGATTTTTTTTTTTTTTGGCACAAAAGAATTTTTCCCTCAACTGGTTTGTACAATACCTTGCTGAACTATTTGTACCAGGGATGCTCCCTCGCACAGGTAATGTTCAGATGTCAGTGCAATTGAACAGTGAAAAATGCATCTGTGTTATAGGAGTGGCTCCAACCAGATGTTCTTTTATAACTCATGTACAGATCCTTCTCTTGAATTTAAATGCTGTAAGGTATCACTAAGAAATGCAAAAACTTGTTGCCTGTAGTTACAAAGGGTCTTCTGTTCCATCATGGGCTGTTCGGACCAACAGAGTGGGATTTTCAGCATTTCCGTTAATGAAGAAGGGGTTATGGAAACCTGTAGGGTTTTGCAGGCAGTGTTTGCTGCTGCCTTGCAGTGTGCATATGAGCACTCGAAGCAGACTATAGCAAATCAAAAGGCTTAGTGTGAAATTTTGTTTGATTTACATGCAATAAGATACAGGAGGTCTCGAGCAAAGTGTCAGTGTTGAATAACTTAATAGTCTGTGGGAAATGCAGCCAAACAGCTTTAAGGTGTTTTAGGGCAGCTAAGGAGGTTGTCAGCAATTGAAAGAGTTGGGAGGTTTTAATCACTGAGAGATGTGGGTGGGACTGTCTTCACCAGTCACTGCTGACCATAAAAGCTCCTTCCTGCAGCCCTTAGGCAAGGCTTTCCTTGCCTGAAGTAGCTGTATAATCACACCTAAAACATCTCATCAGTGTTAATGTCTGGCAGGTCATTTCACAAAGCAGCTGTTGGTTATAACTATGTAAGCATATTTGCACTCCCGAAAACTCAGCGTTATTATTGGCTGGTGGTTAGGAGCTTATATCTTGTGTTGCCCAGAAGAGGCCAAATGTATTTACATTTCAGCACAGAGAAAAATTATATTGGGATGGTTTGGTAAGCATTTATAGACAGGCTAACAGCTCCCATCAAGAACCACATTAAAAGGCTGTTTCTTGGCATGGCCCACACAGTTATGTTTGATGAACCTGAAAATGTTTTGTACAGAGAGACCTTGCAATGTTTTGTCTAATTGTCACAAAATACTAATGATATATCCAAGTTGCTGTTGTTTTCCAGAATACAGTGGTAATAATGAACAAGGAATAAAATCTTCCCAGCAGAATGATGTAATATGTTTAAATATGTAAACTGTGTAAGTGGCTCTCCAGATGACTTGAAGGAAGCCTATAAAAAGCAACCAAACATTACCTTTGCTTTCCATGCAGCAGAGGCCCTTGGGTGTGCTCAGGGTGGTCACCGGTGCCCGTGGGACAGCCCTGGCTGGTGCATAGGTGCAGAGCTGGTGGATAACCTCCGTTTCTCTGAGGCAGAGGTCGTGGCTGCTCTGGAGTGTCCGTCAAGTCACAGCCTGGCTGAGCGGGTGATGGATGTTCCTGAACAGCAGTTTAGTGCTGGAGAGAGCCCCGAGGCTGAAGTCATTTATTTATGCATGGAGCGTCCTGCACACAGCAGCGCAGCCTGGCCCCGCGTGGGGAAGCACCCAAGGCTGCCGGCATGGGGCCAGCTGTCCTGGGCATCCTGGTGACTTCTGACATGGATGTGTGCCTGGAGAAACTGTCCAAAGGCCACTGAGGCTCCTCCCATCCACCCGTGGTGCCTGGGTCAAGCTGGGAGGATTCTTGCTGGTGGTCCCTGTGGGTGGGGGACTGAGCCACAACCATGCTTCCAGCTGCCCAAGCACCTGAAAGGGTGGCTTCCAGAATGCAGGAGTTTTCCGTATCAGTGATGGCTGGAGTGGGCATGTAAATGAATGGCATGAGAGATGTCTTCCAAATGAGAGCAAAAAGTAAGGGTATCTGGGAAAGTCTGGGAAACATGGGTGCTATAGTACAACCTTACGGCAGCACAGGGATTTTGCTTCCAGGAGAGATTGGATAGACTTGAGCTGGTGACATGGAAATGACTGAGCATGGGTTCCTGTGCCCTGATTTGTCCACTCCACCTCAGGAATTGCTGTAATATATATTACATTTATTGTAGCTGCTGGCAAACATTTTCCTAAGGCAGGGACAGACTGACAGAGCAGTTAATTTATAGATTGCTTTTTTCTTTGTCCAGTCCATATTCTGGTTCTTTGAAAAGAAAGATGTTTACAATCGGGCTGGATTACCAAACTGCTACTGATGCTATCAGGAGCAATGATTTAGGATTTATTTATACCCACCCAATAGGAAGTGATGGACAATGCTGTTTCTGGCAGTCCTCAGCCACCAGCTCTTAAAGGAGCCAGTCACAATTTCATGTGATCAGGATTTCTTGTTGTTGTCTCAGAAAGCAATTAGAACTTTAATTAAAATCAGTACTGTCTTTATTGGCTGCAACTGTAAATATCCTAAAATGATCAGACATGTGTCTGCAGCCTTTGGAATCATGAATAGTGAACAGTTGCCAAAGGTTGAAATGAAGGAAAGTGTTGGCATGCATTTAAAACCCATATAAATGCTAAATTAAATCTTTTAGATTGGATAATAATCTCCATATTTATTTAAAACTATTTTAAGTATATTGGTCTCAAAATAAAGCAAGGAGGAAAAAGGAACGACATATACTTTAGACAGAACAACATTACTCATCAGACTTTTAACTTCAATGATCACAAGGCTTTTAGAAGACTCTCTGTGCAATACTGTAATGTAGAACATATTTTCAGCTGGATATTTAGGACAAATAGAGTCAGTTGCTACAAGTCAGAATTAAGCCTCCAAGAATGAGCTTTTTAGAGGCACTGGGACGGCACCATAGTGGGGAAAAAGCTGGTGACTTCTTGTACAATTCTCTTCTCCTCCTCATTACTGGAGTAGATTACAAAGTTTGTTTACTTTTTAAGACTGCAATAGATTTTTGTTGTATTCATATTTCTTCTATTTTAATTTATGTCCTTAATTTAAGAAGGTTTTGGCATATATTATAGGCAAAGAGTCTTGTTCAGGAGAAACATTGGTTTGAGGAGGAAACTCTACCAGCGTGGCCTGGATCTAAGTGAGTCCAGTTGTATAGATTTAAATGAATGTGAATATGTCAGAAAACTGTCCCTATTTTGCTCTTTAAAGGTTAAATCACAGGCTCAGAAGCTAACTTCTTGAAGGTATAGAGTCAAGGGATGTCTGCATTCATGAGGTATCAAGCTGTCAGCAAAATGGAGAAAAGAATCATAGAGAATATAAAAAAGGGAATCTTATTTTAGTGTCCCTTCTGTTTTGCATCCTTGAGTCTGACAGTCTCACCAGGCCTGCAGGAGAGGAGTGTCCTTCACTTTCTAACAGAACCTCAGTGTTACACAATGGATCTCACCCAGGATGTTGGAAAAGCCCTTATAGTCCATGTCCTGGTATTTCAAGCTGCAGGATGCTGAGTGTTTGCCTTGTTTGTTATGGGTTGTTTTCTTTCATGCAAAAAGGAAACCTCAGAAATGTGCATAATTACTAATTCTAAACAGCCAGTGTGCAGTAAAAATAACATGAGATCTTGGTGTAGTTGTAGCTGCAGAGCTGCTCTTGCTGGTAACAGCCACATGCTCAGCTGCTCCACCAAGTTATGTCTGCCAAGAGTCCAACCGACTGTTGTGCAGTCTTTATGTACATAGAGACTGTTGCTGTGGACAGAGGTGTTATTAAAAAGGCACAGAAATGATGTTTTCTGGTTTTTCCGTCCCACATGGAAAATGCCCTCCCAGTGCCCATTGCAGAAGTTGGGTGAGAAGTCAGAGGTGCAGTGAGGAAAGAATTTCCATTTTCTTTTCTGTACATGGGTGCCCTGCTCAGGACTAGTGGTTGATTGCAGCACTGAAGTTCTTCATGCTAGAAGGTAATTCTTTGCATTAAATATGTGCCTTAATAGGCACAGGACTAAGTCCAGATATCCTTCTGTCACTGAGACAGGTATTCTTCAAGTGTAGCCATTCTTCTGGCCTGCTTTTGTTAATCACTGTCATAAATAGTCCTAAACAGGCCAAAAACCTCACCTCTCAGAAATGAGAAAATAGCAATGGTTCCTTTGGTCAGTGATATGTAGGAGGAAACAACACATCAGGCAGTTTATTCCCAGAGAAGTGTTGCAAGTGAGCTTCACGCAGTAAGTTTGGTTAAGCATAAATTTGATAAGCATCAACAGTGTCCTGGTAAAAGCAGTAAGAGTAACAGAATAAGATGCCCAGTAATTGAAAACTTCAAAATTATCTTCAGTCCTCTGTACTTACGGTTGTGAATGTACCTAAATTGAACCTCTGTTTCTCATCTTCCTGTCAGCAAAAAGGTATCACCAGGCACAAGGTTGTTTAGGGGTGCAAGGTTTCTCCTTCCTTTCTGGCATATGATAGGGATCATTTGATCAACTTAGTCAGCTGGAAGGCTCAAGCAATGCTGTGAACCTCAGGCTTTCAAAAATTGTGGGTTGGATTCACCAATGCCTTCAAAATGAGATTTGCAAGAAGTATATCTTTGCTAGCTTTTTGTATATGTATCCTGGTCTTAAGACCTCTAGGATCTGTCCTTTTAAAGTTTGCATTGATAACCAAGTTTCAAGGGAAGCTTCAGGAGGTTTGTGGTAAAATCAGGAGCAATCCAGTCTCTATTTTACAGTATGTTAAGTCCGATGTGAAGAGTAATGGAGAACTGAAGTTTTATATCATATTCTCTTACGTACAATGTATGTACTTGCAGACGTGACACAAATGGGACTTGTTGATATTCATCCAACACGATGCACTGATCGTATGCAGTAATATTTCACAGATTTTACAGAGACAAAGTTTTAGAGTTTGGAAACAAATTAGTCTGGCTTATTTGAGCACATTTAAATAGACTCTCTGGGAACCTGCAGATTTCTGGGTGTTCTCTATTTCTTGTAAGATCTCCAAAGCTAAATTACAGCAAAAGGCATCATTAAAAGGCCACACAACTGCCACAATTGTATCTCACCAACCTGTAATTGCAAACAGTTCCCACCGATTTGCCTCACTGACCTCCACTGAAGGCAAATGAGCATTTATTTGGCACTGTGTTGCAAATTGTCCTGTGTGTTTCTTGAGGTATGTTGACTTTTTTATTCTTTCCGCTTTGTGTCTTTGTTTTTGGGGAATCACCAGTCGGTAGTATTTTCCTAAAAGTTGTAAAAATAGGAGACAAAACTTTAAAAGTGAAGAGGGAATGTGTTGGCAGAAGAAATCCATTTGAAGCCACTGTAGAATTCCTACTGTCACTTGAAATGGCTGTTGTGGGGGGAGATAATATAAAGGCCTGGATTTTTAAATGTGATTAAGATAAACAAGCAGTGTTTCTTATCCTTGAGCTGGTTACAATCTAATCCAAGCAGCTCAGTGTAAAAGTGCATTTTTGGCCTTAATTGATATTTTTAATAATGTCAGTGCACAGTCTGGAACGATCACATTTTGCTTTGACAGCATAAAGCATTGTGTAAGTTTTCATCTGTACCACTGAACTATAAACATTGCCTGAGCCAGCCCAGCAGAGCTTGAACGTTTGAACTGGAGCCGGCTTGCCTCAAGTGCGGGAAGGAGCCACTTCTCTTGCCGAGAGCAGAGTTGTCAATGGTGCTTTGGGGGGACACCAGCAGGGGCCACTTGCAAGAATTTTAGATTATATGGGTCTGATCCCATAAACTGCCCGGCCCTGAACTCTCAGGGAGCAGAAGTTGTGTGTGTATATATGTGTGTGTGTGTGTGTGTGTGTGAGAGAGAGAGAGAGCCAGGTAGGACTTGACCCTGAGATGGTTTTGGGTTAGCTGCCTGTTTGTGGTGCAGTTTCAGTGTTAACAGTGAAGAGAGAAATTCCTTAAGTACCATTGGATGCTAAAGCCCTTGCACAATGGCTGTCACGATATATCCTCCCTGGTTATTTGCTTTAAGGGTGTTAAGTCTATCTTAGTCCTGTGTAAGCCTGAGACAGAAGTTTTTGTTGGATCCCTATCCATGAGCAATGTCTCCACTAGTGGTAGGTTATCCCTTCTGGCCCTGGAGAGTGCTCACCTCCAGCCAAACATGACTTTAGCCAGAGGATGCTTCCCTCTTACTCAGAGCCACATTGCCCTGTGCTTAGAGGGGCAGCAACAAAAGAAAGGATCTCAAAGAAAACATGAATCCTTATTTATTATATCCATGGTGCAAATCAAGTCTTTGCCTGTTTGTTGCTGTCCCCAGGGTGTGGGGAGCAGATGATGGTTGGGGAAGCTGCTTTGGGTGCTAGGAGCCATCCAGACTTCTCTGTGTTTAGATGGTCTTGAAAAGCTTTGGGTAGCAGAGCATTTGCCCCAAAGATTGGACCTCTCTGCCCTGGACCTGGCTAAAATGATGCTGCCATAGGTTATAATATAGTGTAGTACAGAGAGATTTGTAGGCTTTCTGCAATGATTTCCATCACTTGAATTCAACTCTTCTATTTGTCACCTCAGCTTCTGCCCTGTCCCCAAACCCAGGAGCAAAGAGGGTGAAAATCTACAGGAGGGAAAAACTACAGCTTTTCCAAGCAGCAGTTATGTTTTGATTTAGGAATGCGTGGAAAAAAAGTTCACTATGAAGTAATAACAAAAGCAAAAGAAACCAAAGCAGAATGCAACAACATAAAAAAAATTCCAACAAACAAAACAGGAAGAGAAGATAAAGTAATTTTCTGTTTGCTTTTGAATTTAGAAAAAAACCCCAATTCATAATGCTATAAACCCATATCAATTTTATCTTACTCAACTCATTTTGTTTATTTGGAGTAGGAAAAGTTTGTCTTTGTATTTGCTCAAACTAACTTATTTTTTATTTTGATGTACATAGTGTTGAAGGCGTGTGGGATAATGTTGGTGAGAGCCAAACACCACATGGAAACAGTGCAGGGTCCCCATACCAGCAGTCAGCAAGGGCCAGGCTCTGAGCCACACAGGACATTTATAGCTCCCACTAAAGTCATTTAAAGTTCTGCTGTTCAGTACCTTCCACCTATATTGCTTTTCCCTTTAAATCTGTTTGCAGCCTATCTGTCTTCATCCTTTTAAAATAAATTTCTCAAAACTCCTCTTTGTTTTCAGAAGCATGAGATCATTGTTTTTGATGGTTAAGGGTTTCAAAAGAGAAAGAACACACTCATTTGCTTCATGTAGTTTGTTTACAGAAATGAGCAATGCATTCTTTTTGTTATTTCTGCTTCATCTGAAATCTGTATCTCTCCTTTGCAGTATTTAGTGGCCTAAAATTATAAATAAAGTTTTAAAGTTAGTTTGCCTGTGGGAAAATAAAACCTGGGACAAGTTGGCTGGGCGATCTTCAGACCAAACCTACAGCATTGAATGAGAGAGCTGAGAGCAAGTGTTGGTGAGCAAAAGGAACACAAATAAGGCACTGTTGAAGTTGGAAAACCAAAATTGGTTGAAGTGTCAAAGCTGCTGCTCATGAGAGCAAATGGGAAATAAGATGCGGAAAAGCCAAACCTCTGTGTTTTCATCTTGACCCAAAGAGGTGACACTGACAAGACAGAACACATCCACATGTGTCCAAGGATGGTCTGTGCAGGAGAGAGCACTGGGCTGTTACCAGCTTGTCCCCTTGCAACCTTTTCTGACTCTGTGAGAGGAGGAGAGCTGTGGTCATGGTTGGCCCCATCACGAGAAGACTCGTAGCTCTGAGTGCTGAGTGAGCTGGGATTTTTAGAAAATGAGTAGTTTAGATCTATGTGTTTGCATCCAGGGACTGCTATTGTTGATGTCCTCCTTTTACCTCTGTCTAATGCTGTAAAGCAAAGGGATGCTCTGAGTTTTGTCTTAGTTCATCACTCCTGGTGTACAAGTGCTTCACTTAATTCAAAATGTAAAGTCAGGAATCTCTCTGGACCAGTTCCTCCTTGCTCTGCTGTGTATATAGGAAGACAAAGAAAAATTGGTACTATCATGTGAAACACGGTGTCTGTGCTGACTCTGCATCACCAGCCGGCTGGCTCCTCAGAAAGAATTTTAGTCCCCTCTGAAACCTGTGAAACACTTCACAAGTTCACACAACCTCAGTAGCCAGATCTTACCAAGGTTGGCTGGGATCCACACCACCCTGCATGTGGGTAGTTCAACATGCCAGACTCCTGAACAGTGTATTTGGAGCTGGTTGATGATTTTGTATTTGTCAAATAAACCTTGTCTGACTATATTCATTCACATCCTCTTTGTGTATCACTGTCAAACAAGATTCACCTCTCCTTAGTGTCCATGACACACATCTGCTCTGGGATGAGGAGCACGGACACCTGTGCACAACCATAAACACCTCTGGTGTCCAGCTAAAACCTGTCTCTTCATGTGATATTCCTATGTCCATCTTATCTTCCATGCTAATGAAGAGCTCATGAGGGTGAAGTTGCTGCTGATGCAGAGATCAGTGGCAACATGACTAAGATGCTGACTGCACAAGACTTAATCCATTGCACCAGATGCTGGTTTATTTCTTGCAATTTCCCTCCATCCATTTCTTGCAATTTCTCTCCATTGATTTATTGCGCCCTCCATCTCACCAAACACATGTTGAGTGGCTGTTTTGGAAGAAGGAGGTCACAAATATTCAAGGCATCCTCACCAGCAGCAGAAAGGGCTCAGTTATGAGCACTTACCTGGCAAGGTAGGAAAGGATTTCAGTTTGGCTCATTGACATCTTCTGTCTCTATCCAAAGCGTGGACCCAAGGTGTTTTGAGCCCACCAGTGGTGAAGCCAGGCCTCCCAACAAGATTGCCAGAAGTTCTGTTTTAGAAATGGTCTGGTTTTGCTTCCTGCAAAGATAAGAGTTTAAAATATTCAATAAAGAAACGTGCATCTTCCAGGGCCCATAACTCAGTCTTGATGGGACTTCTGAGACAAATTTTGCAACTGTCGTCATTCTTTCCATTCCTCTTAGAGGTGAATGGAAGAGCTACAAAGCTTTAACAGCAGGGCTCCTTTCCAATCTTTTTTATGTATATATCACACAGAGACCTCACAGATCTCTATCAAAAGTGATCTCAGAATTACATCCAAATTGGCCAATATATCCATCAATATTCTTTCAAGAACTTTAACATGGAAAAGCTGAATTTACAGGACATTTGGGTGCAGTGGATTTTATACAGACATGCATTTTAAATCCACTCCTTGGCTTTTTCCACCTGCTACAAAAATAATAACTTAAAAAAGCATATCTATGTCAGCATAAGGTAATCTTAGCCCAGCTCAACTTGCATTTTGGAGACAACCTTTTCACAGACAGCTTGTGGCACATGTAGAGCTCTGCATGGGCTGTTCAGAGGAGCAAGTTCATGGTCTGTCTGCACTGGGTTTTTCATTCCTCAGTGTCCTCTTTTGATGACAGCTGCAAAGAAATGAAGACAAGAACTGTTAAAAGTTAAAATACGTCTTTGTGATGTTTCAAATTAACACTTCGTTATGAATTTTGGGGGTTGGGGTGTTTGGTTTTTCTTTTTTTTTTTTTAAGAAATCTATCAGATGAGCATGCTTGTTAAGTGGTTTTTATCTGTGATCTGTGATAAAAATGAAGATTGTGTTCTTGGCTCAGAATCAGCTATGGTAAACTTCAACAATGTGTGTATATGTGCATGAGAAAATAAAGGAGATTTTGAGAGAATGACTTGGAGTAGAGAACTAGAAGCTGTTTTGGTTACAGTACAGTAACCCTTTTGCTTCAGACAGAACTGTGGAGGCTGGTTAAGGGTAGTTGATTGAAGACAATGACACTGAAGTTACTGAAAACATCCAGCAGGTGGGTAACATCTTTGTTCCTGGTGATGCATTTCCCTAAATCAGTTTGCTCAGAACGAGTTGTCTGATAAGAGCTCCATTCGCTGTTTGAATGAGAAGTGGGTGTATTTAATTTGTGTCATCAGAGGTTAGATAATGCTAAGTCAAGGCAACTGTGCTGACAGATGGGAATGCTTAGTCACAGCCAGCTCCTGGAGCCTGTAAGATCTAAGATTAATAAGGACCAGTACATTTGTTTTCTTACAAGTGATAAGGGAACAAGAGACCCTCTACAGAAGCATTGATTAAGTCTTATTTTCTCTCTGAATGCCCTAAATTTATCTGATCCTTCGTGAGAACTTGTGTCTACTTATCCTATTTAATTTATTGAAATACTTTAAGCCTTTCAAGTTATCCACAGGTAGTACAGAAAAACTGATAGAAGTGTCTACTTCAGCAGCAAAACTTTCTTATTTTACCGAGGTTTGGAGGAGAAATAGATGCTGACACCAAGAGAAAAGCCCGCTGGTATGGCGGATGCATTCATGGCAATTAGTCAAGGAGCTATCAGCAGGAATCCTTACATTTCTGTTGTCTGTGACATCTTGAGATTATCCTTTCCCAAAGTACAATAAACTTCAGGAGGCAAAGAATGCTACAAGGAAATTTCAGCTATGAAACACAGTGTCTCTTCAGTGTTATACTGAGGAGAACAAAGGGGCTTTGTTGGAGCATGGAGACTAATAAAGATCAGACCAATAATCCCTAGAAGTGCAAATTTCTGTACTTTTTAAAAGATGTTTTTTAATATTATTTTGCTTTTTTTGTGTAATTTTTATTTATTTCCTCTTTGCTTATTGAGATAGAAGTGCATATCTATACACGTTAAAAAAGCAGTGGTGCTATTTAATTTCAGGATGTTACATTTGTCCCATTATTTTCAGTCTATTGGGTGGAACAATTTCATAGCATGCTTTGTTTGCAGCAGATATTGAGAAATGGACATTTCTATCAGCTTTTATGTCTACTTCTTTTCTTTAATGATTGCAATGCTCTCCATTGAAACTCATTGTAAAACCAACTCGATCTTAGTGGAAATAGAATTTCACCTAATGTGTTGCAGAAAGGTCTAATCATGTAGCCTGGGACGACGCACATTGACACAAGGATAGGATTCATAAGGACAGTCTCACAGAGGCATTGTCAGTTTGGGTCAGAATTTGAACAATTTGAACTTTTTTGAACTGACATCTTCCCTCCCAAAAGCCACAGGAAAATTTCAAGGCCAAATGATTTGTCATGAAAGACTGCATCTGGCTCAGGGACTGGAGTCTGGGCTTCATTGAGTCAGGGTTGCTTAGGGGTCATGAAAGCAAAGAGAAAATATCGTCCGTTGATGGACCTTTTCAGGGGAGCAGGAGTGGAAGGGAATTTGTCTCTGGGGAGGGGGAGTTTGCTGGAGAACAGAGGAGGGAAGCAAGTGAAGGAATTGCAGGAGGAAGAAAGGGTTTATCTATGGAGTTTGCGGTCTCCTTTGATGATGCAGTTAGGGGTTCACCACTGTAAAAGCTGTAAAGGGTTGGTGGGTACCTGAGTGTCCCTTGGCATATGCACAGGTTGGGGTGGAGCCCTGTATCCAGACGCTCCCAGAGCAAAGGACTTGTCCTTTGTTACAGTCCTCTGAAGACTCTGCTGCCGACCGAAACGGTATTTGGGTTCATTCCTCAGCTTACTCTTTTGCAACCTCAATTAAGAAAAAGTTCAAGCAAGAGCTGTGTACTGAACTCCCTGAAAAAGTCACTGTGGCCTTGGATCTTTCCTCCCTCTTCAGATGTTGCTGGGGATGCATTCTTTCAAATGCTGATATTGTGTTGCTTCCAGACTGAGCCATTTTAGGATTGTGGTTAAATATCATATTGTTGAAATTACTGCTGTTGATATTAAATTGGCTGGATGGTGACTCTTGCTTGGGGTTACCACAAGAATAAATTCTTTCTCTAATGACTGCTTTCAGGTTCAGTGCCACTAACATTGTGCAGCAAATCTGTTCTGAATGTGCTTAACTAAACTTCTTGGCATTAACAGATGCATTGCTTCCACTGGTGTACACAAAACAGATCTTGCAGAATTTCTTTGTTTCGGGAAATCTGGATTCTTGAAATCAAAGGGGTGAATCGAATGTTTAGAATAGATTTATATATGTTTTAATTCTTGCCCTGTGAAAATATTGTACCATCTCTTAGATGAGATACCTTTAGATTTATATCCTATGCTGTTGACAAGAAGTCTCTTAGAATTTGACATCTGAGTAGAGTGCCACATACTATTTCAATGTGGAATATCTTCCCCTCATTTTATATTAATTTAAAACCTGCTAGTGCCAGCAAAGAACCCCTAAAAAGTAGTAATTCTCTGCCAAAGTAAGCTTGGAGACACACAGTGGATAGAGCATGAGAAATGCAATGCTCTGCTCTACTATATCTCATTTGCTTGCTAGAAGCACCATTTCCATCTTGGTTCTTCTGTTTGTGTTCCCTCATGTATGTGGATGTGCTATGTATTTGTTAAGTACTCATCATATTCTCAACACTGTATGAGATGCAAATATTACAGTAGTCCCTTCCTCAGGTATTTCACAAATTAAAAAATACAAAAATAAAATATGCCCCTGAGTCAGGACACTGATTGGTCACCCAGCCTTACCTGAGGGGACAGCAGCCCTATAAAAAATGTTTAAGTGAAATGTGTGTTCTGATTTTGGAAAAAAATTGAGGTTTTTGTAGAGGTCAGTGTAAATGGGGAACATGAACTCTCTGTGCTAGTGTCTGGGTGACAAGGGAACTGCTGGATTTTTCTTTGCTAGCAGCTGCAGAGCATGAGGCAGCGAGGCAGACTGAGACGGGAGAGGTGGGACCTCTAAACGCTGCAGTTTCTCAGGCACATGAAGTGAAAGCCAAGGTGGTAGGTGGGCAACTCTCAGTGGGCTGGTGGGAAACCCTCTGGAGATGCTCAAGGTTGGGTGTCCCTGAGATGGTGGGTGGTGGGGAGGCCATGGCTCAGCCCCAGGACCGGGTGGCCGTGGCCAGCACTGGGTGTCTGCCTTAGGCAGTTCTTTGTGTTTAGCTCAGAGTCCTGTGAGGGGATTTGCAGCCTTGCACCTTCCAGTCAGAGGCCCTCTCTTCTGAACAGAGAAAGGCTGGGTTGGAGAGATTACAAAGCTGAAAGTAGTTTATTTTTATGATGGCTTTGTGACTCTTGTTTACATGGCTGATACATAAACTCTCCCCTATCTCTCTCCTCACTTTCGTGCCATCTCCTGCAGTCTGCAGCATCTAAGTGGCACTAGTTATGTTTATTTAAAGAAACTTTTATGTTCTGTCCCTTGTACAGCTTACTTCAAATCTCTCCTTTCTTACTTGAACCATTACCTGTCTGACTGAAAAGGGGAAATAATCTTTAGAATTACTCCTGGTGCCTTCAGGGACAGTGTGGGAGTCACTGTCTTAATAGATCCTTCTGGAGACTAACAAAAAGCAGTTGCTTAACTGGGGGGACTCAACATGTACTCTATGCATGTAGAGCAATTTTAGGGTGTTCCCTTAATAGGGAAGATTTCTTCATGACAAAGGCTCTTCCAGAGGAGTTCACTGTGCATTGAAAAGTATCAGATTTTTATTTATAATGTGAAACTGAGTAATTTTCTCCCTTCATTAACCTGTAAAAGTGCAATTGCCAGAGGTCTAACAAAATCAGCAGAGCTGAGGCCTCTCTGATAATGACAATCAGTTTCTGGCTTTAACTTATGAAAAAGAAACACGATAGTATTATGTGCAAAGCCATTATTAACTGCCTAAGTCTTTGTAATTAATTTTCTGCCTTCTTTAAACAGTCTTTTTGCCTTGGTCATTTGCATTATAAATCTTTCCTGCTATGTCATGGGTTTAAATTTTTAAAATTGAATATAATTAATGCATAAATAAGTTCATTTGTGTTGTAAACAATGCTAGGAATTCTGACTGAATAACTAAACAGATCTTTTAATTCTTCTGTTGTTACTAGACTACCAAACATTGTCAAGAACCATCATCCCTAGTGATGGATCTGGTATCAATTGCTAGACAAAGATCTTCTTAAACTCTAAGTTTTCAGTTGTTTATATAGTCCTAGTTAGCTAATCACATAGCATAATCAGCTCAGCTAAACCTCTGGCATGTTTAGAAATACCTGGGATGGGATGTGCAAACTCTGATATCTATACAGAGCAGAAGATGTAGAAAAGGCTTTGCAAAACATTTTGATAAGCAACTGAACAAATTCAGTTTGTTCCTTAGCCCAGTTTCTGAAAGGCCACCACCACTGTGGTGATTGAGATACACTGACAGTTCTCTGGGTAATTTTTGAGCCCAGTGGGAAAAGACTGAGTATGAATTGAGTTATATCATTGTTAGACTGTAGAGAAGTCCTATTGTAAAGGGTGGTTCTGAAAGCCAAGCTGTAGAGAAGGCTTTGGATCAAAATGTGTCTTACACCCCAGGGAACTCCTCCACAAGACAGAAACCCGTAAGAAATGGGCATTGTTAATGCCAGTGTTGATTGCACTTCATTAGAGCATGAGGTTGGGAAGCAGTAAATCTGTCTGTTGGTTGGGGTTTTTTTCCTGACTCTGACCTTGACTTGCTTTAACTGTTTGGGTGAATTTTTTTTACCGTCTTGGATAATCATTAAAAGGATTAAAATGTTTGGCCCTCTGTTCTACTCAGGGTGGTAAAACTGCTTTACCTAGAGAAATGGCATTTAGCCCTTGTGTCATCCAGACCCACTTTTCACTACACTGTGATATTCTCATTAATGGGGATGTTTCTGGAAACTCTTATGCAGCCACAGAAGCAGGGCAGTGTTACTGACTTGGATACTTAGAAATTATTTCACCTTTCAAGAAGCTTAATCTAGCATTGGCATAAAGCTATTTCAGAGATTGGAGGGGCCAAAAAATGCTCTTTTGTGACACCATATTATTTCTAGGCAAGCGCAAACAGTGTTAAAGTTAGGATGAAATCATTCCAAGTCAAATCAGTGGAAGCTTTGCCAACTGCTTTGGAAAGCCCAGGCCTTTAACATAATGATTAATTAATGAGAAAAAATCCTCACCAGGAAACTCCAGAAGCACACTTTCTACCTTGAAAGTTCAAACTCAGTTTACACTTTGATGGAAACAAGAGTATGTTAAAGAGTTTGGAGTAAACTGGAAATCAACAAAGCATAAGCCTCTCCCTGGCTATGCTTTTCATCCCCACTTCAGGCTGTTAACCTGATAGGAACTCATTGATAAGAACATTAAAAACTTATTGATAAATTGTTGAGAGAAGCCGTGCAAACAGACGGGCCTGGGAAGACTCCCTTCCCAGCTGCATATCAGTTTGCAGATACTTTCCAGCCTTCTGAGCAACCAATCTGAAAAGCTATTTACTTTCAGACATATCAGGTTGGAGTTCTAGCAGCTGGAGCTGAGTGAATAATTACTTCAATTAAAATACATTCAGCAAGAGGTCAGTGGATATTTTGTGTAACAACATACCCAGTACTTAGCAGCTTAAATGTGTGCAGATTTTTCAGCTGTGCATATATACAGTGTCACTTCGGGCCAGTTGTGAGAAGCTCAGGAGAGCAGCCCAGAGGTCTGGTTTTTACTGCCCTGCTGTCTGGTGGTGGTGGTTGTGCTGGGCTGTGGGGCTGGAGGTGTGATGGGGGGCAGCAGCCACAGGGGACGTGCTGCCCTCCCTGGGTCAGGACTCAGAGAAAACCTCCGCTGGTCTTGGGCTTGGAGTGCAGACTTACTGACACCCGAGACATGATATATGAACACTGAGCACGCAGATGGGCTGTCCTCTGTTGTTATTATTATGCAATAACTGCATAAAAATGTTATTAAGCTAAACATGAAATTAATTGAACATAATATGGAACAGACCCATGAACTGACTCCATGGTCTGTCTGAGACGCCGTGGTCTGGTATCCACAAATACGGATTTATTTCTAGGTCTCATAACGCATTTTAGTTGTGACAGGTAGTTAAGGCACCTGACAGGGTGTTCAGAGAATAGCATGTCCTAACTCCTTGATGACCTGCTTGTCCTATTTGTGAAGTGGAGATATTAATTCTACCCATCAAAAAACCATGGAAAATATTCTTAATTTAGAAGCAATTTCCTTTCCTCTTTTTTTAGCCTTTCCATATGTGTATCCGTATCTGAAAAATCTTTACTCCTTTCCCTCCTTTTGTCTTGCAGTTGAGTGGTTCAAATTCATTGAGCCTTCACCAACTGAAGGGCAGGTGGGTGCTGCCCAGGTAAGGGGCCCAGGCCTGAACTGCAGAAGTGCACCAAGTTCCCACTGAGACATCAGGGCATCTGCTGTGACAAAGAGTGGATCACACCACTGAGCTTTGCTCCTGTGTGAAGTAGGGGACTGTGGGTCAGGGTTGATTGCCATGATGGGTGCACAGCTTTTTAAAGGAAAATATTTTACTCAGCCACCTGAGGCTTAGCAATTGAGTTAATTTGGGTTTTTTTCCCCCTTTCTTTCTTTGTTGAACAAAATCCCATTTAATATAAAGATAGTGACAACTGGAGAACTGACATAGGTCTTCCTAAAATCAAACCTATGGTTAGTCATGCTCTTTATGTGGGCTTTTTCATCTGATTTTTTTTTCTAAAACTGGCAGGAGTTAGACCTTGTGATGCAGTCAGATGCTTTATTGCTGGTAAACTATGTAAATTAAGCTTTTGAAAATCTCATTTTAGATTTTGTTTTCTAAACTTTGATTTTTTATGGCAGTTTTTGCATCACTTTCAAAATTTCAATCTCACTGTAGCAATACTGCTCATAAGCTACAGTAGTTTTCCAGTTCTTCTTACAGTTCTCCTTTAGCAATCCTCTGTTTTCAGATCCCTTTTGTAACATCACTGAATAAAGAACTTGGGTTCAGCTGCTGTAGCTCATTAACCTAAATTCCTTCAAACTTGCTGCCTTCCAGAGAAGGTCCCACTTTCCCGCGCCCTTTGTTTCTTGTATCATTTTTCACCTTGCTTTGTAAAAATACACGGTTTTGGAATGGACTCCCAAGCAACCCAGATTGCTGCTGTACTGTACTGTCCTGCCTTCATCACTCTTTGCTGCTTTACCAGGCCTTGTATAAATCAGGCATTACAGTAGTAGCAAAGTTACTTTTACCTCCTGAACACTGATGAAAATATTCTGTGGCTTCAAGCATAATAATAATAATTCCTGAAGAAACCTCTGCAAACACCCATCCTTCATGTGCAGTTTGAGATCTGTTAGCCAGGTCTGAGTTAATTTAAAGCACACTGCATTGGTAAACTATCATGCTAATTTTTAATATTTTAATATTTTAATACTAATTTAAAAAATTTATAAATAGATAAGTGCACTGTGCCAATACAACCAGACTTAAGTAGCCACATTTTGCTGGCTCATTAAAGAATCAAGTCAGGTTTGTTTGGCAAGATTTTTCAGTGATTGAAGTATGCACTGAAGTATTGACCATATTTATCTTTATCAATTGCTTTTTGTATTAACTTTTACATTCATCTCCCGGCAGTTGATGTCAGACTCTATAGTTTACAGTTGTCCTAACTCTGTGCTTGTACTTTTTCAATGTTGGCACAGCATTAATTCTCTGCTAAGGATTTTTCCCTGGCTTAATTTGCAGGCCAAACTTCTTAACTGGCTTTAAGACCTTTGGGGGTTGCTGCTTTTTGGTTCTGCTTTTCTTTTCCATAGATTCTGCCTGAAAATGTTTTCAGGTTTTGATTACCTGGAGAGGAATTAATCATCTTTGCATGATGGGAATTCATTGTCCCACTTCTCTCAGGGCACAGTGCTTTTCTTCCTGGTAACAATTCAGCTTCTGGCATCTAGCAAAAAGGGTCTACATAATTGCTAGGATTATAATTGCTGTGATTTCTTTTTCTGTAGAAGTTTATATAAAAATCTAAAGAAATATAGCTGAGGAAGAATAATTTACTGTAGGAAGTAGCTGAGCACTCTGCTCTTACAGAATGCTCAGATCTAAAATGAAAGTTCAACTTGGCTTCTGGAGCAGCATGCTGTGTAGTTTTCCCTTTAAGGACTTTTCCACCTTTTGCAGTGAAACCTTTTCATATAGGGCTTTTCTTCCTTGAGAAGATCTCACGCTGGTTAATGTCAGTAGATACACCCACGGCTACTCAGGAGGGAGATATCAGAAAGGCGTCCTGCCAGGTTTGGATTCCCGAGGCAAGCTGGGTGCCCTGCTCGAGAAGGGAAAGAAGCTGAATGCTGCCTCATGCAGCAGTCAGTAATTTTGCCTGGTTAAAATGAAGCTTTAAATACAAACCCCTGTATTCCCTCCCCCAGAAGCCTAATCAAAATACTTATTTCTTTTGTTTAAAAATTATAAATCACTATCATTTCATGTACTTGTGCATGGCATAAACTGAAGCTACCTACTTTTTCATTATAAAGACTTCTATTATTGTAACCTGTATTATATTTTCTTTTTGCTATTTGAACTTTTAGTCTTTGATGTTATTGTGGTCTGTAACAGCACGGCCAGTAACTTGTGTTTCCTCCTGTCCTGTTCTATCCTATCCTATCCTATCCTATCCTATCCTATCCTATCCTATCCTATCCTATCCTATCCTATCCTATCCTGTCCGACATTCATGTCCTGTGCTCACCATATCCAGAGCTGACTGTCCTCCAGATGTGCATTAGACAATCCCAAGAGCTGAAACACATGACAGCATTACCACAGCTGAAATAATTACTGTGCTTTAATGGCTAACTAACAGCTACAAACACACAATACTTCCAAGCTCAATGTAAGATGCTATTGATGAAATACTTACAGAAGCCTGGAGATCTCTATTAAAGAAAGGTGTCAAAAGGGCTACTAGGATGATCAAAAAAATAGAGAAGATATGTATGAGTACTTGTTGGAAAAAAATACTCAAGATGTGCTTGTTTATTTCTCTAGAATAATGAAGACTGAGGGGATATAAGGGTTGTTTTCCTGTAGATACAGGAGGAGATAATCTATTATACCACCACTAAAAGAGATTGAACTCCATCTTCTTGTCTAATACAGAATGTCTCTGAATTTCAGGTCAAGTTAGATGGGGTTAGCAGCTGGAAATTTTCTATGAGTTTTTTAGGAAACAGGAAGTTTAAACTTGATCATCATTTGTGAGATTGTTAAGAGCTTCTTCTAAGGTCCAGATAGATCCTTTCAAATCATGACCATTGTCTGGTGAACTGATCAGGTGTCTTGGGGTAACTTAGTTTCCTGTGACTTGCAAGCATCGTGTGAATACTTTCACTGATAGGCAAAAGGAGAAGATGGAGGGTCCTGTGACCAACTAAGGTCACACATGCACCAGGTATGGCACTGCATGGCTGGAATGGTGTCACACCATTGCTGCAGTTAGCCTGTGCAGGAAAGTGGGAGACTCTAGGAACCATGGCTAGCTATTACCTGAGGGAAAGGCAAATCCTGGGTTTTGGCCAGTCATCATGGCCTGGTCCTCCCGTTCCTACACGGCTGGACCCTGGATCTGGAAGCTCAGTCTTCAGGGAGTGTGACTGATGTTGCTCAGCAAAGGCTGCAGTTATGGCAAGTCCTCTTGTACTCCTTCAATCCCTACAGCTCCTATCACCATTGGGAACACAGAAAAAACAGGCACAAAATTTCCAGTGAGAGCAGCTTTACAGTGCATTTAATTGTCATACAGGTGATCATCTCCATTCCCCCCGTGTTTTCTGACTGATCAGTAATTTGATAGATTCAGGATGATCCTGAAAATATGAGTGGAAGTCTTTTTGTCTTTTATTTTATTTTGTTCAAAGAGAAATAATTAATTCCCTTCCTGCTGAACTCAATTCTGTTGCAACTTAGTTTTTATGCCTCATCTTACCACTTGACAGGCAAAATATGTTTGTGTAAGAACTGGCTTAATTGTGGATGATAGCCCAATAAACCAGAATTAAACCCATTGAATCCCAGTAATATCCTTGCCTAACAAAAAACCAAATCCCATGCAAGTGTCCTTGTTTATTGTTCCAGATTACATAAAAGTTGTGCCAGCCAGTGATGGGAAATAAACTCTTATTTTTCTTTTTATATTTGAGTTTGTGGGTAAAAGAAAAGAGGAAATATTCAGCTCTTTGAAAAGAAATGCCATCTAACCTCAACCCATGAGGAGGTATAGGCCAGATGTCTGGATGCTGTCTTTGTACCTATCCTGGAGGTCTGTGGGAGGGTAATTTCAGGGCAGAGACGATCTAAATTGTTGGGTGCTGCAGATCTGGATACTGACCACAGATATTCAGTCACATTTGGATGGCTGATGTTTGTGTTATTCTGAGGGTAGGTGTTTCTTTTTGGTTTTTTTTCTACTGCCATGACTTTGCTTTTTTATGAACATCTCAGCTGAGGGGGAGGAAGAGTTGTTGAATGCAGCAGGTCAGCAGCAATTCCATCACTTTGAGTAGTCTCAGATTGTTCAGAGAGAATAACCTTCCTTTCCCCTTATTAAACACTAATAGCACATTGGCTTTTGAAAGCCTTTGCTCAGGTACTTGGTTGGTATCGGTGAATTGTGGTATTTTATGGAGGTGGGTTGAATATTTCAGTAGCTGCAGAGTCCTGTGTTCCCATAGCAATGGAGAAATCTTAGTGCCTTGCACAGGCACTTGCATGATTCACAGGTAGGAAAGGCAATCAAGGGAGAATGGTGGTAAAGCCTACACAGTCCTAGTTCTTTGGGACAGTTTGTTGTGTATGCGCCTTGCTGAGGAGGAAATGCTGACGTGGCAGTACTGGATGAGTTGATCAAATCACGCTGAAAAGGAAGACATCTGGTATTATTTCACATATTGGGGTGACAGTGTTCACCTGGATATTTGTTTAGTATTGTGGCTGTCCTGTCCACAGCTGACAACAGGCAGGGTTGTCATGTGGTTGTCCTATTTGTCTGCCCACCACACCTTTCCTGAGGAGAAGGAATTTGGGTTTGGGACCAGCATTTTCCTGGTAGTGCCATTCTTCACTCAACCTTCCTTTTAATCAATGCAGAGTGAAGAATCAGTGTCTTGTGAATACCAAGGCACTGAGCTGTTGAGCAAACAGCTGCAGGATGGTTTTGCCAGCTTTCAGGAGTAGCCAAATTTGGGAGAGGGCCTGACAGAAGGAATTGAGAGAAAGAAGTATCTCAATATATTTTCTGTAAAATAATCTTCTATTAGTTTTATAGTTTCTCTGCTTGATAAAACACAGAACTAGAGAAGTAAGGAAAAAGACAATCTGGATTGTATAGCCAGATTGTCTTCTTCTGAACAGTGGATCTTAACAGATGTCCCTGTGCAGGCTGGAGAGTCACTCCAACTTCTCCCTTAACAGGCTCTGTCTCTTTGGGCTCAGAGGTCACAGTGTATCAGCAGGGTTTGGTGGTGGAAGGGTTTGCTTGGACAAGGACATCAGGGACCGGATGCCATCCAGTGCTTGGATGCGGGTTAGGCTGATTTGTGCCCCATCAGTAGTGCAATGGGGCTGTGCCAGGATACATTCCTTGGGCCAGCCAGGCAAAAGCGACCATGGGTTTGCCTTCGTGAATGTGCAAGGAGGAGCTTCAACTGCTTGTAGACAGCACATCCTTGAGAGTGCTATTTTAGTGACCTTCCAGACCTGATGTGAAAACAAGGCTCAGAAATGCCCTCTGGATACTCAAAGGAAGGCACACCACATTAAACAGTTGTTTAATTAGTAGGAAGAGGCATTCTGAGATCCTCTCTCTGGAAGCTGTAGTCAGCTAAATTGAAACAGGAAAGATGGGTGACACTTCAGCCATCAGGGTTATGGCATCTGCAGCAGCTTACCAGCGGATGTTGGAAGTTCTTAATTACCTGCAATATTTCAATAAGGATTTAATATCTTTCTGATGTAAATGATCTAATGTGACCACAGCATGTAGCTTTGTTTCCAAGAACTGTTAAGGAATTATCTGCAGCTTGTCTGAAGTGGTGGATATAAATTCCTGTGCTTGTGATAGTCTCTTCTTGCTTCAGAACACAGGTATTCATGCTTTAATTATTTCTGCATATACCTAAGCAGTGAAACTAAAGAGGTTGATAAGGCAATGGATTAACACCAATTTTTGACTTTGTACTTTTAGGCTTAAAGAATTCTCAGGATGAGTTTCAAAACACTTTTTGTGTCAGGCTTATTTATTATATATGTCTTAACTAATGAAAAAAAAGCATGCTGAAGTAAAGTGCCTTGATTAAGGTCACACAGGAGGGCAGTGACATTACTGAGACTGGAAACGTACCATGATTTTTTATTTTTTTTTAATGTAATTTCTTTCTAGGGCTGAGGAGAGCCCATAGCATCTGTAGTGGTATATTCTCTCCAGTTAAATTAGGTCACTTATACCAATACTTGGTCTGGTGATCTGGAGAATTAGACTTCTCTGTCCATTGCTGAAAAATAATGGGAGGAAAAAAGCAAGACAAGCCTCATTCATTTTGCATCCCATTCCTGAGCTGAAAGAAGGGTTTAGCTCATGAATTTAAATAACTGTTAGCAGATACTCTTAGCTGGGTGGCTGAAAGAACCTTGACAGAAATTATAGTAAAAGCAGATGAGAGACACTGAATATTTTTCACTACATATAACTTTTGACCATCTATGTGGTCTGCTTATGGATTCTGGCAAAGAAAATCCAACAGAATAATAATGTGCTTGCCATTTTTGTATCTAATGATGTGATATTCCCTCTATCAGATCAGCAGAGGTGAAGTTTGAAGCTCTTTCACAGGCTGCCCATTATGTTTCTAAACAAAGAAAAATGCATAATTGTGCCTTTATACTACATTAATTAATAAACAGCAACACAATGGTTATATAGTGCCTTTTATGTCTCAACTTTACAACACTTAACAGGTAAATAACATTTTCAGTTCTTTCAGAGGAAGAAAAAGGCGAGGGCCATGTAACTCAGTGAATCAAACAGTGCTAGAGCTGACAACAAAGTTCCTCAAGTTCAGCTCCATGTACAAGCAGCTGTCAGCTACCAATAATCAACACTTTCAATCATGACTTGTGGCTTCTGGTTTATGATATGACTAATGACAGTGACATACACAACTAGAGCTCATTTTTAGAGTCTGAGCCATAAACAGTTTTAAGAGCAAGTCTTATTAAATGTCTCTCAACATCACCTGCTAGTTTTAAACATTCAGATCTGTTTTCATGTAAATGTTGCTGATCTCTTTGTCTTCTCAAGAAAATAACATGTACTTTTAGGCTGATTTCTGAGAAAAGCCAAGCTGTCATAATCATTCCCTCTAGCAGAAAGAAAATGTTGTTCTCTGAACTATCAGAGGGATGAAGTTTAGCTTTTTGAAAAATTTGATCTAAATCTTGAAATGTATCAAAGATTACAGTGATTTAGCAGAGCTTACCTGAACCTTATGAAAGTTCTCCTTTAATGTTTTCTCTACCAAACTTCTGCTTCTGAAGGTATTTGAGATGTCTGAGAACTTGCATTCTCTTTTAACAGAAACCTCTCTTGATTTAGCCCATGAGCAACAGCTGTGAAGATCAATAGCCCACTGGTGGCAAGGAATAAATAACATTGGCAGGATTATTTATCAAAAAGGGAAAAAAATGGTTTTAGAATAAAACTAGAAGGTTGATAACGCATTTCTGCTGTATTTATAAAATTTTGTATGAGCTTATGCATAGCTTTGTATAGACAGATTGCTGTAATTCTTAACCCAAGTGAATATTAGAATAAATATTTAATCAAACCACTTACAATGTGAATCACAGAGTGAAACATAAATCTCATGTACAAACTTTCTATTTCTTGCTCTGAATTTTGATGCAATATTTATTGACTAGGTCAAGTTGAATAATTTAGACTAGCATGGCTGGAATTCCCATTGCTGTATGTACCCAGCAATCCTCCCATGGACATACCTTGTTTGCCATCTCTCCTCCAGGAACAACTGAAACTATAAATCTCCGTGTGTTTTTGATTTCTGCATCATGAACTTAAAAGGAGTAAAACTAAAAGCAGAGGCGGTGTCAATAGGTTGCTCAGTAACAAAAGGGGAAGAAAGAAAACCCAGCTGTAATCCACTGACATATTTTTTGTCTTGAGAATCTCTTCAGCAGGTTGGTTCTGTTTTTATAGGCTGGCTGTGCAATGAGCAGCATCAGTGATATAAACCAATGCATACTTGCATTGTTATTGGACCAGAGGGACTTTCAAAATGAGTATTTCAGGAGACTGAGCTGTCCCCAAGCCACCTGTTAGAGAAAATAGGACAGCTTGAGCATCTGATGTGTGCTGGAGCAGAGGTTCCTCTGCAGCCCATGATGTGGACTGTGGTGAGGCACATTGTGCCCCTGGGACACACTGCAGCAGGGGGATGCCAAAGGAGGCTGAGACCCCGTGGGAAGCCTGTGTTGGAGCAGACTCCTGGCAGGACCTGTGGATATGTGGAGAGAGGAGCCCACGCTGGAGCAGGTGCTGGCAGGACTTGTAAACCTGCAGGTGACCCACACTGGAACAGTCAGTTCCTGAAGGACTGCACCCCATGGAAGAGACCCACACTGGGGCAGTTCATAGGAGACTGCCATGGGAGAGACCCCACGCTGGAGCAGGGGAGGAGTGTGAGGAGTCCTCCCACTGAGGAAGAAGGAGCAGCAGAGATGTGTGATGATCTAACCACAGCCCCCATTCCCCCTCCCCCTGCACTGCTGAGGGGAGGAAGGAAAGAAATTAGGAGTGAAGTTGAACCCAGGAAGAAAGGATGGATGAGGGGAAAGTGTTTTAAGATTTGGGGTTATTTCTCATTATCCTATTCTAATTTGATTGATAATAAAAATTGCACTCATTTCCCCAAGTCAAATCTTTTTTGCCTGTGATGGTAATTGGTGAGTGACCTCTCCCTGTCCTTATCTTGACCCATGAGTTGTTCATGATATTTTTTTGTCCCCTGTGTAGTTGAGGAGGGGAGTAATAGAGCAGCTTTGTTGGACACATGGTGTCCAGTCAGGGTCAGCCTACCACAGGATCTCAGATACCAGATTTTGACTGGCAGAGTAAATCTGTGCTTTATGCAGCTCAAGCATACAGAGCAGCAGTGACCAAAGAAAAATGAAATCTGTCTCTTGTCACTGAATTATAAATAATACCTAACATATGCACGTAATTATGACCAGGATTACATACACACACAGCCAAGTGAGAGCTGTAACATGCTTAAAGAACCAGCAAGATCTTTCCAGTCCTGTAGGGATTATGTGACAGCATGTTCATTTTACAAATATGCTTGTGGTCCTTATGCTCCAATTTCTGCTCCTGATAAGTTACTGTTGTCTTACCTCTCATCTTGACAACTGTTTAACCTGGAGATATTTAGTTATGTTGTCTTGGGGACCCAGGAAGACTTAGGATGAAGGGCTAACCTTTGAGGCCAGGCTGTTATCAGATACCACGTGTCTACATCTCCCACTGAACAAAATACTGACTGTGGCAAGGGTTGGGCAAGTTAAAAAATAGGAGAGAAAAAGAACTAGTTGAGAATGTAACCAACGTGGTAGCAGATCTGTGGTTTTGTAAGTGGTTTCTTCACTTATGACCCATTACCATGTATTTCACTGCTAGTAAATTTGCAACACCTGTACCACTCTCAAATCTCTGCTGCAGCAATAAGTGTCAGATGCACTGGAGAAAATCCAATGGCCCAACAGAGAGATGAGGAATGTGTCTCATTTGATATCAGTTGAGCTGCTTATTACAACTATTATTGCTGATACTTATCCCTTACACCATGGTTATATCACTTGTTTAAACAAAAGGGAAAGTACATCAATTTTCTCTTTTGTCTGTTGGAATAGAATTCAGTTAGTGTTCAATTGTTTTTAGAGAGAACAACTTGAAACTCTTCTGTTTAGAAAGGTCCCTCCCTACTTTGTGAGTCCAGACATATCCTGCTGCGAAGTATCTTGTTCTCTCTGACATCCTGCATGTCTTGCCTATGCCCCTGGTGTGAACTGCTGGTCAAGGAACAACAGCTGCACAAGGAACATGAGAAAGAATGGAGTCTCCTCTTGATTTGGAAAACTGATCAGGTCCTTGTATACTTTAACTCTGAGTACTGTTGCACCAAACCCACTAGTGTTTGCAGTAGTAATTCTAGAAAATCAGTTATTTGTTTGCATTTTTGATCATGATCGTGCAAACAGAAAAAAACTAATGATTACCTTAGATTTCCTACCAGGATAAGGCAGACAATTTTCCCCTGCAGCTTAGCTGTAGCTCTTTGGGGACTAATAAAAATTATAATACTATATCTTGTTTAAATCATTAAGTAACTTTATCCAGTTTTGTAGAAGAAAATATTGTCAGATTATCTGCCTGCTTTGATGTAGAAACTTTTCCTTGGGTAAAGCTTTTTCCATTGAAATCTTACTCATGTCGTTTTTATTATTTTACTGTTTTCACACGTGGACTCTATTATCAGCTTAGGGATGAAATGGTGCTTCTCTATTCCTTTAAATAGAGAGTTCAATGAAAATATTATTAATCTTTCTGGAGTATTTATTCAGCATTACGAGTAGCATATCTGTGGCGTCAGTGTTAATGATTTTGTGCAGGAAGGAATGACATCTCTCTGTTGACCCTAAAGCACTGTGGGTTTGCCAAGTATTATTTTGTAGCACAGACATCTACTACTGGTTGCTGTGGTTCCATGGAAGAGTGTATCAGCTGCAGCATTGATTTTTCTTGTGCTCTTACATAGACAGGAAAAAAATGTGTTTGCTACAATTCATTTGAAGGACAATCAAGCAAGGTTTTTGCATTCCTCTAGCCTCGGCTCACAGGGAAGTTTGGGTCCTGCCTTCGTAGGTGATACTAAGGTGGTAGCACAAAAAAAGGGTAGATTTTTTAAAAACCATGGGCTAATGAGCTACAAGTGAAACTTATTGAGCCTATGCTCAATATGTGCCTTATTCTACTGCAAAATAGGGTGGAAAAAAGAAAAATGTTGCCCTTTCCCGGGAAAAAGTAAAAGCTGCACTCTGAAATGGAGGGTGGTAGCTGATGCAGCACCCTGGCCAGGACCTGACCAGTGCCTGCAGTGGAAGATGACAGAGAAATCGTTGTATTTGTGTCCTCTGAGTGGATCAATTCTGTAGCTGTATGAGGCATGACAGGCCCCCAGTGCTGCACTTTAACTCTTGTCACACCGTTAGGCCTGGCTCTGTCTCCCTAGTTTATTTTTAGAAGTGATTTGGCAGAGAGAGAAGTGCCGAGACTTGCCCTTTCCCTGTGGAGGGGAGCTCTGATTATTCCTTTAGCTGCCGCATTCTTGTTTGTCTGTCTCTAATCTATTCTACCTCTGGAGGCATTTCTACTGCTCTCATTACTGTGGTATGTGAGCACTTTGTGCAGTGAGCTGAAGAGCAGAGTCAAATACAAAACCCCCCGGCAGGATCCTGCACCATGTTCTGCTTCTCTCTTTTCAGAGAGGTGCTGGGGTGGGGAAACTGTTGAGTTTGCCACCCCCTTTCTGTACCTTCTGTATCTGGCCCCAGGATGGTTACTGCTTGCTGTGGTTCCTGTCCCACCACCATGTGCTGGAGGACTTCCTGTATGGGGGTTTCCACTGGAACCTGTGGGTCCAACACACTGAAACGACATCGACTGTGATGGGGCTACTGCAGTCCTGCCCAGATAGTGCCCTTGAGCTGCAAACCAGGATATCCCACATCAGCAACAGTGCGTGTGGACCATTTCAGAGTGATGTGATTTTTAAAGTAGTGTTTGTTTTAGAGTCGTTTGTGCTCTGGACTACTCCCTTCCCAGTTTGGACAGCAACCTGTGAACTGTGACACTTCCTCTACAAGCAGGTCTTTATCTTTTCCCTCTCATGAGCTGATATGATCCTTTAATTGCAGTGCCATTTGCCCGTGCCAGGGTTTAGTCACAAAGCCTGAGTGTGTGTTTGTGTCACACATGTATTACCTGGAGCAGAGTGGGTTTTGTCCTGTTCCTTGGTGCAGAGGCAAATTGCTGCCAGATATGTGGAGAGGCAAAAAGTGTGCACAGAAAAGTAGAAGCACAAGCAACTCACACACTCAGTGGCAACTTGGCATGTTAGGGACACTGTTTTCTTGTAGCTTTCCCGTCTCATATCCATAGTGTTAGGGGAAAAAAGACAGGCTGAAAAGTGCCTGGGTCTCCAGAAGACACAACTCCCTATGGTGACAACCCACTGTTTGTGGTGCTGCTGAGGTGCCTGTCGTATTCCAGCTACATTGCCTGTGCAACATTGCAAAGAAACATACTTGTCTGTGATGGTTCAAACACTCTGGTAGCTGCTGAGGTGTTTCAGTTTTTCCTCCTTTTGGCAAGGGATCCCTATGAGGTGGAATACTTCTGTTTTCAGCAGTGATGGAGAGAATAAGAGGTACTCATTCTCCATCTGCTGAACACTTAAATTGTTATTCCTTCATGCTTTCCCCACCCTTCAGCATAAAATTGGCAGGAACAAATGAAGCTGTAAAATAACAGCTCTGAATTAAAGCTTAATTGTGCCAAGTGCTGTTAAAAAGAGCATTGCCCTCAGTACGCTCTTAACACTTCAGCTGTTACGGCTGCTGGGAGGAGTGGAAAGTTGTTCATTTTTACCTGCCTGGACACTGTGGGGTTAACAGACCCCATGCTAGGTCAGTCAGTGTTAAAATCATTGACTGGAACAAGTGGAAATCCTAGTACAAATGCAGTTGAACAGCACCAGTTAATAGCTGGATGTACAGGATTGCCAGTGAAAATACCCAGAAATGGGCAGGGCACTGCTTAGAAGCAAAACGTAGTAGGAGCATGCACTGAGCTGCTGGGAAGGGGGTGGGATTTTTACAAGAGTCATCAAAGACTGATGTGAGTGTCACGTCTCTTGGACAAGACTAAGTGAGCAGTGTAATGCTGATCTATCATAAACATTTGTTTAAAGTCTTCCAGGAGACTCACCCAGCCCAGGCAGGGGGCCCGGTGCGTTAGCTGACTGTCAAGCGAAGCTACTTTGTATTCATAGGCAGGTAGCAGCCTGTCTGAAAATCTGCCAGATTTTCTATTTAATTATCTATGAGGGACGTGTCACCGTTAGGACTGTTTCCTATTTTGCATTCTTTGAAGAAACACAAGAACAGGCTCCCTCTTGCCAATGACAGGGAAATTCAAGGATGCCAGGGAAGAGTGGCTTTGCTGGGGCTGCAGCTCTGCTGGGGCTGGTCAGAAGAATTTGGCAGAGGCCACACTCTGTGCATTGAAGCTGAAATGTTTTGTGGTAACTGGTCTCAGGGATGTTTTCTAAAGGAATGATTTGGGAACCAATGTAGACTGTAATTACTTCTGAAAAGAAGGAGAAATGTCTCCATCAGACCTCTCACCTTTTCTACCTCGAAACAGATATTTGGAGTGAACTGGTTTTCCCGTAAAATTTGAGAAGATTTTCAGTCAAATGATGAACTCAAACAAAAGAAAAGAAATTACCCTTTGTTCAGCTCTAGGTTATGTCAGGGCAAGGAGATTCACAGGCCAGCACACCTGAGAACCTAAAAGGCCATCTTATATTTTTAGTCAGTAAGAGGATGCATGTCCTGTGTACTGCAGGCTGAAACATCTCTTCTAAGATCCACGTGATTTTCTCTAAGATTGAAGTTGGTTTTTTATTTTTCATTTGATTATTTATTATTGGTTTTCTCTGTGGTGAGGAAAACGGGTTGCTCAGAGCAATAATCTCAAGCCTGTTCATGTGAGATGAAGATGTGTGATCAATTGTCTAGAGTGAGGAGGGTGTCTCATTTAGATTATTAGTTTGGTGATGGTGGCGTGGGGCTACAGCTGACCCGCTAAATGCAGCCACCTGATGATCCCATAGCAAGACTGGGTTGCTTATAGGTAACAGCAGGTCTGGAGCTGCCCTGAACCTTTATTGGCATGTCAGGTCTGTGCACTAAACATGATTTATTTGGAACTTGATGGAAATATTAGATAATAGAATAATATGAACAGATCTAATGGTTTACATTCTGAATTATTTAGGAATTCAAATTAAAGGACTTAGATTGTGGTGCTGCTAAGAAGCAGTAACATCCAGGGGATTCAGTCAAGAAGAGCAGAGCTCATATTCCAGCTCCACTGCTTACACAGTGGACAGTGCTGGGAAAACAGTTTTTCTTACCTTTTTTCAAAGGTGTCTCTTTTCTTTGGGTGCAGAAGCTAATATAATGTGTGCTTAGTTTTCAGGGACAGGGACAGGTGCAAATGCTTAGGGCTCACCACTGCTGAGAATTTGTCATGGCCATCCTCTTATTTGACAAGAGGACATTAAGGAACTCAGAGTCATGGATGTCTTCTGGAAATTCTGGTGATGGGTGTGTGTAGAAGTGGAATGGCAGCCAAGGCTTCAGCATCTTTCCACCTCTCATACAAATACTAAGCAAAATGGCAAATTAAATGGAGAAAATGGCCTTCAGGATTTTGGTGCACTAAAGCAAGTAGAAACAAGAAATCTCCAGAATTTACAGTAGTACAGCCTCAAATCTCTTTGGAAATGACCAGGAAATACAAGATTTAGTTACTTATTAAGGCAATCCAGGTTCCTGGTGTACCCTTTCCTTCAGAAAGGAGTGTTAGCAAGCAATCCTTGGTTCAAGAAATGTATCTTCAGGATGAATTTTTTAAGTCAGAAAGGGAAAAATAGAGAAGCCTTATGGACATTCAGGGAAACTTAGGCTGAGAGCAAGTCACGATACAAAGCAACCACTACTCTACCCTTTCCCTGCAACTTCATATTGATATTATTGGAAAAATACATTAGCAGATGTGCACTTTTCTGAGGAGAGTGCAAGTTGCCATAATTAAGAGAGGGATGATGTATTATTTAAGAGTAATTTGCAATTAGTGTTCCTAAGTGCTCTGCTATATTATTGGTTTTTTCTCTCTGTCTTGATCAAATGCAGTTGGGTAATCTGTAAATTAAAAATGATGGAAAAATCGCTGTGAGTACAGCTCTGGCTCTCTGGACAGAAACGAGCTAGAAGAGAAATTGGCAGTTGTTACTCTGGTTTCAGAGGGTGGATGGCAGAACGCTGGTCGTGGGACCCTGGGGCACTCTGGGCATAGCAGATTTGGGAGTAAGCTGATGTCTGGGACTTTTCAGCCAGTCCAAGGCAGGGCTGGGAGGGAGGGGATTTGCATCTTCCCATGGGACCACATTTCTGGAAGTACTTCTCTCCTTGGGATGGGATCTCTGCACAGTAGGAAAAGCAGAAATTTGCTGTCAGATCTCCTGGATGTTTGCTGGAGGAGAAACCCACCTGTCCCCAAGTCTCAGTCCTGCCTCTGGGGAATGTACTTGCTCCTGATTTTATCTTTGTGCATTCACTGGAAAAGGTCGTAATTATGCTTTACATGCCCAGTGATAATTGGGCAAATGCCGATAGTTTAATTATTTCTCAGAAGGTGTTGAAAAATTAATGTCTCATCCAGTGTCCATGCTTTCCCACGGACACAGGGTGAAAAGTTTACATGCTTTGAGACCAAGGAAAAGTTCTTTACTCTGTTAGAAGCTCTTTCTTTACACAGGCACAAGGCAGCACATGTTGCTACTGTCACATAATGCCAAATGAACAAGTTTCTCAAGCTCTTTGTCACCTTCTTGCGTTGTCACCTTTTCCTTTCCCTTGGCAGATTTATCCTTGCAGTGGCTATGGCAGAGAATGATCAAATATAATTTATTCTTTCAGACATTTCCCCACTGTTCGTGGCTTTAGTAATGTGGTAGGAATATAAAAGTGCTCAACCTGTACTGTCAGTGGAAAGAATTAAATATTTATCATATGTATAATATTCCAGGGAGTGACTTGGGATTCATTAGCATGTAGATTTGCATACAGGAGCATTAGGAAACCCCATGAAGTGGATCATTCTTTTCTAAAAATACATGCAGAAACATGTTTTGTTTTCAAATTTTCAGATATATGTGTTTAAAAGAAACGTAAAGAACTGTGATTGACATGATCCTGTAATTCTGCTGGCTTCAATGTCTGTTTATGCTACGTATCCCATAGGGCAGCTGTCTCAAAGGCTTTTCGTCTATCTATGACTGTCAATCTCTACTGTTTCTGAATCAGCAGCAGTTTTAATTTGAGCTGGTGTCACTGTGAGCACCCAGTCTTTCAGCTAATGGAGTAATGGTTAATTTGCATGGTTGGAAACAGTCAAGTAGCTGTGGCTTCACAAATTCTAGTTTATCAGGCAAAACATGCTAATCTACTGTTAGTGTTCTCTTCGATTGGTGGGTTAATACCTCCGTGAAACAGCTGCAGATATCCCTGACACACGTTTCCAGCAAATGTATTTTATTTCAGTGCTGAAGTGGGCTTCAAGTGCTCACATACTTATTGCAACTCAGAGGATGGGCAGTAAATTGCTGAGCTGTAATAGCTCAATCATTTTTGGTTATGGGAATGTACCTATGCTTTCTGCTTTTATTAAGAGTTTGATTTTTTGTTACAGGCCAAACTTGAGTTGGCAGTGGCAAGCTGGAAATGGTTTGAGTCTTTTTCAAAATCAAGCAGAACAACTTCAATATTTTAAAGTGGTTTATATTTGTTGTCACTAGTGTTACCTGGCCATTTAAGCTAGTGTTACCTGGCCATTTAAGCAGAGCCTTCTAGGAGCTCATTTCTTCCATCTGGGCAAATGAAATTGCTTACCCAAACTAGAGAACTGGGAGGATTTTACACCTCTTTTCACTAAGAGGGTATTTCAGTCTCTCCTGTGTTTAGGCTGGCAGTTTGTGAGATATCCACACAGAAGTTAGATGCCTGGGGTTTTTTTCCTCTACGCTGAGTCTGTTAAGGTGTTTGACTCTGGTTTGGCTTGTAGAGCTTGTGCTGAATCCTGCTGTGAACCTGGCAGTTCTCTTGCAGAGATCACATCTCACCATTCTGTTGAGGGTTATAGCCCATGGAAGATGTGTTTGTTCTATAGTTCTCGAGTATCTTTTCCTCTCCAGAATGATAGAAAAATGCTGTCTTTGATTCCACAAAGCTCTACTGGTGTTAAAGGGAAATACAGAATAGAACTGAGCTGACTTACAGATACTGCAATATCTACCTTGCCATCAAGTTTAACAGAAAACTGTGGCTTTCAAGAAGCCTCTTGCGTTTAATGGAAGTAAAGAATTCCAGTTGGAGTCCCTCCATCATAGCTGTACTCCTGATAATAACAGTTTCCAATATATTTGCAACAGTCAGCTTGGCTCCAGGTATTTAAGAATCCTAACTTGTCAGAATTGTCCAAATCTTTTTTACTAAATATTCTCTTCCAGTTTCTTGTCTCCTGGGAGAGGAGTGGGAACCAGAGTGGGTACCCAAAGGAGTGGATGACCCTAAGCCCATTGAAGCACTTTATATGATATTCCCTGTCTTACCAACAATATTGGTTCTAAGCAGTGACTTTTTTCTTTTTAAAAACTCGTTTTAACCAGAGTTGTGAGGTTTATTTGTGCAAGTGTAAATGTCTGATACATAAATATTTCTTGTTTCTTTGGTCTTCTACGTGTTCAGAGCACCACTATGACAGGATGCTGGGAGTTTGGTTATTAACAAGAGATATAGCGATGCTGTTCTGAGGATTAGATTAGATTAAAGGTACAGCCCACAATGCTCATTCAGTTTGTGACTTTCTTAGAGAATTCAGACTAATGAGGGACAAACGTGAAAGAGAATTATCATTTGTATGAACTATCATGATGCATGATAGGGTAGCACATTGTTGAATCAGCTGGTTTTAGAGGCCAGGTACCAATCCTGTGGTGTTGATGAAATTCTATAAAAAGGAAAAATGAAAGAAATGGAAAAGAATAAAACATGAACCAAGAGTTGAAGTATTTTATGAAACACATGCTAAATCTCCCTGCTTTAGGACTGGTGGCCTACAATGGAGCAGAGCGCTGGGCCAAAAGGAATAAATCTTACTCTAAATCAGTGAGACAATTTTATGCACAGCATGAATTTAGAAATGGGAGGAAAGGAGGAGGCCATAAGACAAAGCTTAGCAGGAATAGAAAGAGGTAGAATATGTCTGCAAGAGAATGCAATCGTAAAAGGAAAGGAAAATTGACACAATAAGAACAAAATATGATGAACTCACTTTTTTGTTCTATGGCACTTTGTCTTCTCTGTCAAAGCCTATTCTACCATTACCTCACTCATTTGCTGAGTACTAACCTGTCCTTTCCTGGGTCATCTGTTGTTCCCAAGAACTTTACTACTCATTCAGATCACCTTGAGGCTTGATTTTGTGTTACGTCAGTGACAGTGGGTTTAGTCCTGATTTATAGTGTTCTAATCATATAAAAATCGCACACTTCATTGGTAACACTCAGCATTTCTTTAGGGTTTATCATTCATTGATCTCAGAGCTCTCTGTGGCAGTAAATAATGATCACTTCCAGCACACGGCAGATGATTAAAAAAACCAAGGAAAGGAGAGAGCACTTGCATGTTTTGCCAGTGATCACATGGTATGGCGGGGAACACAACCCAGATCTCCTGATGCCTTGCCTATGAGATCATGCTGCCTCCCTAAATAAAATTAAAATGGAGTTCTGCAGTAAAAAAGGAATGACTCTGCTCTGATACCAGTCTTAGTGAGATCAGCAGTGGGCCTCCACTTAATAACACTGTTACTGCTGGGTTCACTAGGAACACTATTAGACTGCCTCGATAACTGGAGAAGAAAGTGCCCAAGCTTTGGTTTCAATCTGTACACAAAATGCTGTAGAACATGCAGCAGGAGTGTTCCAGCAGGTGAAAAAACCAGTCATTCACCTCACAGTTTACAGAGCAAACCAAGTATTTGCTATATCCACCCAATTTGTGACTGAAAATCCCCCACTGTTCTTTTTCCCTAAGGTGGCAGTGTCCCCAGTTTTTTTGTGATTTTCTGACACTCATGTGTCTTTCATGTGATGCATGTGAATCCCACTACCCCTCTCCCTCTCTTTCTACTCCATTCTGGTTGGGAAATGTGTTTTTAATATTGTGAATCAGAGATTGTGTTTCCACGCTACCAGCACCACAGGAAATTCAGCTCTTACTAATAATAAAAAAAGACTTAGCGATTTCAATTGGAAGGGAGTTCAGGACAAGTGCAGTGTGCAATGTTCCACCACAGGGATGCGAAGATGTGGCAGCTGGGCAGCCATGGCCATTAGAAAAGCTGTGGCTATGTGGAAAATACAGTGCAGCAGGGAAAATACAAAGCAGTCCCAGGGTATGATGCAGTTGGGATGGCTGCTTAGGCCTGTCCTGGTGGGCCTGCTCAGATGCTCAGTGGGCACAATGGCTCCATGGCAATGCTTCATGGAGACATGGAAATGCCAGGGTCATATTGCTGAAGGACACTGAGCTTGTAAGCTCCCCTGTCACAATTATAAATTTGGGACTCTGTACTTCAAGGTGAATGGTGTATCCTGTAGACAAAACCATTTATGCATTTGTTTCCCCATATGAAAAAAATGTAGAGGGAAAAAGAGGTTCCTGTTTCACTGTTTGCAGGTATGCCATTTATCTGGTTTTTCTTGCAAGTATACACTTTTCCCTCTTGGGTTTTTTCTCCCCCTCTTAAGAAATGTTTTGCATCAAAAGGTCTGGATAAATGATCATAGCAGATGTTTAGGCCACCTTGGTGCACATTTGTTTATTTGTGTTGGATCAGTTGGGCTCTGTATGGTGTGTGGCCCACAGATCCTGAACACCTGAGGCAGAAAAGTTTTCCTTACAGAGAACAGGGAGTCTCTGCTCCATGGTGCAGACAGGACCTCAGTTCTGCTCATCTTCTTCCCGTGTGTAGCCTTGGCTAATTGTGGAGGCATGAGGGGAATCGAGGGTTTGTGTCACACAGCATGACCCTGAGGTATCTGCTGATGGCTTCTGCAGTAAAGCTCCCTGATGTCAATGCAAATGTGTGGGTGCCCTGAATTAAGATGCAATTTGCTGGGAAATAATAAACTTTAGGCAGTGGAGCCTAGGTACATCAACATAAAGTAGTCTGTGGTAAATGACAGGGCAAAGGTGTAATGCCGCTTCAGTGAAATGGAGGCTGGGTTTATACCCTCCGAAAATATGGCTATGATTCATCTTCATGGGTCAAGGTTTGTTTGTCATCCAGTAGAGGAATGTGTAGGAATCTGACCATGAAGTATCTTAATATTGCACAATTGAGCTGTAATACTGAATTCCTGTGGTGGCATGAAGTGACCTATTTTACTTTCTTGTGCTTCTTCACAGGTGTACGTGGTCAGGGCATCCCTTGAAATACTTCTGTCATGTTAATGTGCTGAATGTGTGGCAAGTCACATCTGTAGTGGTGCTTTGCAATGACTGACCATTTTCTTTTAAAAGGTTTTCAAGGACATATTTAATATGTATGCTTGATGACAATAAAATATTTTTATTGCTTTAAAACAACACAATAGGAACAAAAAGCAGCTTTGAAGTTGGTGTGGAGTTCTGGCCTTCCTTTGCTTCGGTACTTCAAGTTTATACAGAAAAGAAATACTGGCATACTACTGCCATGGTAACTGCTTTTTCACAGGTTCACCCTGTGTAACATGCTATAAATCTTTCTTATGTGCTAGATGGACAGAGATAAGGAAGTAAAATCTAGGCTCAGAGTTTGATGTATGGAAAGGAAAGTATAAAGTGTGCTCATGTGGAAGTAATTCAAGCAGTGCAAAGCACACAAATGTGCCAGTCTATCAGTGCATCTCTCTCTATTTTAATTAGTATTCCTCTCTCGGGAATACCTGCTTCATCAAGTTCCCTGTATTTATTTACAGGCCATCCAGTAGAACTGAAATTGTAATGTTATAGCTCTGTCATGTGGCTCATGGTTTTCTTAATAAACATTGCAGCCACCTATTTCTTAATGGGATTTGCTCAAAGCAGACTGACAAACAGAATTTGTGATGACCTCTGTGGAAAATCATTATTGCCTCGCAAGGCAGTTAGTGTCCCATAAATCAGTAAGATTATAACTCTTGCACTCTCCACAAAACACAGCTCCTGCCTCCTCTGTTGCCCTGCCGGGCTCACACATTTGTGCTGAGGATAATGCCTGTGCTGGCCTAATCTCCCATTGCACCAGCAGATTTTCTACATGTTTCAGTTCTGTTCAGCATGTAGTTTGTAGTCAATATCTAAATCTTAACAGGGAAAAGCTTTAAATTGCAGAGCAATGGGTGTCAAAACTGCAAACATCTCTTGGTCATTTTTGGTACTGGAAGTGCAGTCCTGCTCTGGCATAAGCAGTTACTGCCTTGAAAAACTTTCAGACCAAACAGAGGCAGCAAACAGAAGTTTTAAGACAGAAATACCGGAGTGTCAGGACTTCCCAAAGAGCACACAGAGGTGCAGCCATGTAGTGGGGGGCAGAGGGGAGCTGAGCACTGGCTCTGTCTGGCTGCAGGACATTGCCAGGTTTATCCTCAGTGCAGGATTTTGTACACGTTCCTGATTTTGAATGAGACAGAAAATTGAACTTCTCAATGTTTCCTGGTGATTGTAACCTTGATGTGTGTTGCAGGGTGAAGCAGGGTGAAAACTCTGGAGTAAGAATCTTTTGAGTGAAAAAATACGAAATGGTTTATTAGCATTTGTACCAGATTTCAATGACATCCTGGGTGCGTACTGAGAAATATGCAAAACAAAGCAGTCCTTGGTCACACGGTGTTGTGGTGCTACTCTTACAGGTATTTGAGGACTTGATATTCTTGAGTTTCTCAAGCTCACCTCATCTTTTCACCCTTTCTCCTTTGTAGGGAATGTGTTCATGGTGAAACACAGCATGGGAGACAGTACATTAAAACATGAAGAACTGGCAACATGCTCTAGTTCTCTGCAACAGGTAGATCAAAACAACCCAGAATTTCCGACAAAAACCTGGCTTGCAGCCCCATTTCCGTTTTTACTGGTGGAATGAAAGCCTAAGGACGACTTTGATAGCAAGCAAGTGCATGTAGCTGTTTGTCTTAATCTCTTTCTTAACAGATACTTTCTGAAAGGCAGTTTTGCTAGAACTCTGAATTCTTGATCTATGCTTCACCAGGTTGGCATACAGTGAGATCTGACACCTGAAATACTGGTTTCAAGGGCTGTCCCTTGTTCCTCTGATGATCTGCAGCACTACAGCACCACACTGGTTTTCACCAGTGAGATTCTTTTTGCTAGGAAATAAACTTAGTTGAGGAATTACTCACATGTCATAATTATGTTAGAAGTGTTGTGGCTAATTGTAAATATCCATATTGTATTTAGTTATCCTAGAACTCAGGAGCAGCTCAGACAAAAGCCTAAGGTTCAGATTCTACTTGCTGAAGGAAAAAAGTTGGACAGTGTCTGATTTTTGTTTGCATTGATTGCTTTATCCATTAAGCTTACATACAGGGGAGCTTTTGTGAATGGTATCAGGCTGTAGGTAGGCAGCATAAAGGCAGCATAAAGGCAACAATAAGGATGCTTTGCTTATTACCAGCCATGCTGTGGATGGGAGCATCAATTGCCAGGAAAGTATTGAACGGTGAGACAAAAGGCTGACCTTGTAATGGGCAGCATTAGGGGCTTGTTATGGACCATTTCCTGGACGAGCCGGGCACTTTGGCACCAGCCCCATCATGCCCTGTCCACACGAGAAACAAAAGTGCCTGAGAACCAGAGCCCACCTTGGCCATCGGGCTGTTCCTGGCACAGGGCAGAGCCACTTGATGAGATTTCCTGTGAGCTTCTGTGTGTAAAAAGAAGGAGCTGCAGCCCTCACCAGATCCCAGAAGTTTGATCCTTAAATAAGGGTCACAGGTAATAATGGTAGTAATAATAACAATAACAATAACAATAATAATAATAGCAATAATAATGTTGTGCCTTTTAGGGGATAAGGTTGCAAAATGACAGAGCAAAGGCAGTTTGGTCATTAGAGACCTTTATAAGCTTCCCGGGTGTCGAGTGTTTTCAAGTTTCCATGAATCAGGAGTCCCAAATGATTCATTTGGCTCCAAAGCACAGAAGGCTGTGCTAAGTCCCAGTCATTCAATGTGTTAAAGCATAACTTGGGTTTCCTGAATTACCTCGGTTTTTCTCCATTGAACACAGGACCTGGAGAAGAGACAGTGGGACTTAGCACTTTCCCTGATGTTAAGCTGGGACGTGGCCAGAGTATACAGACAGAGGAGTGGGAAAAATTTCCCAGACATGATGGTTTAGATGTGCCCATGTAAACACTGTCTGCTTTTCCTGATTTATTTGACGATGTCACCTGGATAAACTTCTACAATGCTAGGCAGTACCTTTGAAACTCCATCTCCTGCAGGGAATACTCACATCCCACTTTTATGCATTTGATCCGAGTACTTCAATCACCAGCTTAGGTGATCTGTATGAACTCATGGGAGTCTCCAGTGGCAATTCAGAGCCTCTAAGCATCAAATTAGAAGCCACTTCTAAAGGGAGGATTTTTTACATGTCTTTTTCTAAAACTGAAACAATCTGATAATGCTCTTTAAGTGCATTGTAGGAGTCTTATAAGAACTCATTCAGGGACTGTTCTTAGAGACATGGAACAAAAAGATAAAAAACATCTTCAGTCTCACTGTGGTTGACTCTATTGCATCCAAATGGAGGATAATTGTGGTTAACTATGTCTCAGCAAGAATAATATTAGGTTCCTAGGTGGTTAGATGTTAAAGGGAGCAAAGCACAAGGTGCAATTAGTATCAGAGATGATGAGGATATTGACTTTAAATAAGTGCAACAGAGTAGAGATGATACTAATTTTGTAATGGTTGTGTAGAGGTGTGTTGAAAAGTGCACACGAGGCTTTTTGTCTGCTTGAGGTCACTCAGTTTCTGTACTGCGAGTTAAAATCTTACACAAGTTCTGACCAGCTTGAAAAGTTTATTGAAGCATTGAGTATCTTTTCAGCCTGGTTTACATACAGGGCATGGCACAGTGAAACTCTTCTCTGGAAAGAGATCTTTTGTTGTCACTGTGCATGTAATACAAGTGCTTCTTGGCTAAAATGTTTCCTTTTGATTGAACTTCTTGAAGAAGTTACAGATGCACCCACGATTTTGTTTGTGAGATATCTAGATCCAGTTTACAAACAGAAAGCAACCTCTCCTGTTGTTCAATACATCGATAAAAAAAAAAGAATATATTTTTCTAGAGAACATGTTTTTCATGCACTGAAGTTCACTGATACTGTCATTTTTTTCAAAATGGAAAAAACCAAGTTTGTTTGGTTTTCCATGGTGCAATCATCAAATTATTAACATAAAAAAGGATGAAAAAGAAATGAAATAGAAATAATTTAATGAATCATATTTAAAGATTTGTCATATATCTGCCTTACTACTGTTTGTCTGCCTTTTTCTTTTCTAACTGAAACCTATGGCAGATTACAAAAACTGGAAAGCTTTTCTCCTTGCTTCACCTTCTAGAAAGCTGTACGTTAGGCAAAACATACAGGCACATGGACAAAACTGTTAAGAAATTAGCATCTTAATTGATTTTAAAGACCCCATCAGGAGACAAACAGAAAATAGGAAATTATGAAATTGTGTCTTTATATGTACATTACCTACCAGATTCCCTCAAAAGAGTTTAGTCTCGATGAAAATTATATGCCCATATCCTTGTATATCCAAAGCACATTTCATAACCTTTCCTTTAAACTCTTGTAGTGATTAATTGTAAGCTCATTTTATTTTTTGATGTATCCATAATTGATTGAGATTACAAAAGTGTGACAGTAATTCCTCTTTTAGGAGACTTGCTTTGCATTACTCATACTTGGTTGTGGGGAGAAGTGTGGGTGTGACTTTTCAAATTAAGCAGCCACAGAGAAAAACACTTAGTGATTTTCTTCAAGTAAGTTAATGTTTTGAAAATTATTTTCATTTGAAAGCAAACAATCTTGAGATCTGGGTTTGAGAAAGAGGACCAATCTTTTATTTTTATTCTCATTTAACGTTCCACTCTCTTCCTTGGCATTTTTCTTGCACTAAAAAAATTAATTAACTTAATTGAGTTCATTTGGAAATAGTAACAGAAGGATGGCAGAGGCGTTTGTTGACCCTTTCCCTAATGAGGGAGCATTGTGTCATTCAGTAGCTGCTCAGTGCCATGCATGCATGGAAGGAGTACAGCAGTGGTCCCACTCCCTCTGCCTCTTAATGAGCAGAAAACATCCCCCCACTTCATTGCCAGTCTGTAATAAATGCTGCGAAGATGGTCCTGCTGGTCCCCCGCTGGGGGTGGCAGGGCCAAATCTCTGGTGCCCGTTTGGGGCCTTTGTTGTCTGTGTCCAGATTGAAGAACTTTTGGTAGGACAAAACTTTTTGGAAAAAACAACCAAGATGAAAAAGGAAGATGTTTCCATCTGGAAACAGGACGAGGATGCTTTGTTCCTCTGTGCCTCTGCCATCTATGGGCAGCCGGTGTTGGCATCACTGCTGTGGCCCCTCCAGTCCTGTCCTTCTCTGGCTGTGGGTATTTGCAGTTGCCAGCTCTTCCTCAGGCTTTTCTGTGTTTGCACGCCAGTGTGTGTGCTGGCTTCAGGTTTTTGTCTGGGATTCCAGGTGCAACTGCTTTGTGAAAAGTAGTTCTGTGCACCTGAGTAACAAACATCATCTGAGACAGGAGGTTCACTCTGAGGGATCCAGCCATTGTGAAGGTTTTACTTTATACTGGAATCATGCAGGGAAAGCTGACTACACAGAAGCCTTAAATAATCTCTTAGGAATTTACTCTTTACTTATATGGATCATCCTTTAAAAAAACCAATGAATTTTTCACTTATTTTTAAAGCTGAAACTGAGGTCACTGTTGTGGGGTTTATTTTTTGGGTTTTTTTTGCTTTCCCTCTCTTATCAGACATCCAAGGAGACAACCCAGAAGTCAAGAATGGGCGCAGGGGAGTTGGGGGTTATCCTTTGTGGCACCTTTCTTTCCCCATTGGGTTCAGGCTTCCTCTCCCCCCAGCTACAGACGAGTGGCTCAGTTGGCTGCGTTGGGGCACCAGTGAAGGCACGGGTGAAGACAGCTCCTCTCTCACATCAAGCCTCCCACGAAGCTCCAGAGGTCTAAATTTGTCTCATCATTTACGGTTTCAGCCTGGATGTTGAAAACATCTGCTAACCTGTCCACAGACATGAAAAAAACGGGATTTATGTATTGTAGTCAACTTGATTTAAAGGGGTAGGAGTTACTGCAAGACAAGGAGGTATTGGCTGCTCTTCCTCACAGAGCGAGAACCGCCACACGGCCGCAGTAGACTGTTTTTGGCAAGCACAGCTGAAGTGCACTAATGCGTGTGTTTCCTATGAAACATGAGGGATGAGCCATGAAAAATGCCAAGCAGCTCTCCAGGAGCAAGGCACACTTGGCTTTCCTCACTGCTGAGCCCCATTCCCCCGGGGTGCTTCGGCTCCTGAGACTCTGGTTTACCACACCTCCCCTGTGCAGCAAAACACAGACACACATGCTCCAAGTTAAACCTACTCCTAAGTCTTGCATAACTCATTAAGTACAGGCATATGCGTTTAAATGCTCTCCTGAGTGACACCCTCACAGCACATGCCAGCAAACACGTATTTAATTTCATGCGTTTGGTGAAATGTTGATTTTGCTTTATTTATTTTTGTGCCTGGTGAGACAGAAAAGTTCTTTTTATTTTTCTGCAACTTTCTCTATAGAGAGTGTTGAAAACCTGGACTCTACACCATCAGTGAGGAGCTTTGCTACCTACTAAATCTAATTACTTCCCCCTGTGGTTTTAAAAAATCAATGGTGATTTCTAAATGAGCATGCTATATAATAAATTAAATTATTTTAACAACAGCTTGTATCTTTAATATCTGTCTGCAAGATAAGATGTGTTAGCAATTGGGCACAATGTGTAGAAGAGGCAACATTCCCCAGTATAACTTTGTGTGCCAGTGCCCAGTATAACTTTGACAACAAACAAGCAGTAACATTTATTCATTAAGAGAAGAACTGCGTATTCCTGCAAATGAGATGCCACCATACAGCCCCAGCTCAGCAGAAAACATCCTGGCTTTGCTCAGATATTGCGTGAGCATGGCTTTACTGGAGCAAGGCAGAGTTTTGAGGAGGTTTCTTATACATTTTTCTTCCCAGTGAACACCATCTTCCCCCTTGCATGAGGTGTGCAGTTTCCCTATTTAGATTGGGCTGATCGTTACAGACTTAGTTTAGCAAAGCTTTTGATCATGTTCTTAACTTCAGCAGGAAGTTGATGGGCATGCTTTGATGCTTGTGGGTTCATCACTGGCCCTCTGATTTGGAGCAAGGTCAAACTAACACTGAAGCAGGACTAGAACTACCACACTTCTGGTGTGTCCAGGTTTGACTGTTACTAGGGTAAAAGCTCTTAAATTAATGCAGGTGGCAAATTTGTACCAGCAGAAGTTTTGACTAGGAATCTCCATGGGGAAGGATGAAGTGCTTCTGCTTTTCTAAAGGTTGTACTGTCTTGGTGAGATTTTTATCTTTATCTTTTTAAATAATGCCTTCCAGCTCTAGACAGGAAACATCATTTCTTTGTTTGGCCTGAATGTGCACTGGGGTTGGTGAACCCTATAAACGGACCTGTTTTGAAAGTATTGTCCCCAGAAGGGTTTCTAAGAAAAGTGAAGGACCAGACAACATATTTTTATTATTTTTAAATGGCTAAGAGATGAACCATAAAATTGCTAAGCTAGTTTACTTTGGAACAGGAAACTTCTTGGAAGCTTTCTCCAGTGATGTGATAAGAAAACACCTGGAAAAGTTGTAGTTCCACTGTGGACAAGCAGGGTGAGGAGGGTGAGGGCTGGCTGGGGGATCATGCTCAGCCAGCTTCTGGTGACGCTTAGGATATTAGAGGAAGAGCATTTTCTAGAAGAACTGCATGTAGGCCTAATGGGGGGAGACAGCTTTTGGGAAAAGGTCTGCATGGATGAGCAGTGGCAGAGGAGCAGTTGTGTGCTGCTGGAAACTGGCCTGATGCCAACAACTGATCACTGCAGATTCGAAATCCAAAACTGAAAGGGGTCAGTGGTGTGGAACCCTGTGGCACAGCTCAGCCTCACCAGCTGGCGAGGCAGCAGGGTGGGCACCAGGGCAGATGTGGTGGGAGGCTGGAGGCTCCCAAACCCCAGGCCTCCAGCAGCTGTGCCCCTGCAGCTGGGGTCCCGTCGTGCACATGGGACCGCTCCTCCCCCGGGCTGTCTGCGTGGTACTGACAACTGCAGTCTGTGGTAGGAGTCAGAAGTTCTCTTGAAGTATCATTGCCTTTATTAAAACAGTGTAAATAATGACGTTTCTGGGGCTTTTGTTTTGCAGGTGGTGGTGGGAGGGGGTTGTTCATATGCAAAGGTTCAAACTGAAGCAGCGTTACAACTTTCCTATTTATTTTTTGTCATGCTAAAATGAGAAATATATGGTGGCCACAATGTCTTATACTCAAAATCTGTCCCGAGACAAATGCATGCAGTAGCATGTATTCATATCTTTTGGACACAGGAGGGAATTCTTCTTGCTCGTCTTTAAAGGTCATTGTCCCTAGTCTGTCTAATAACACAATATTAATTAGAGTAACTGGTATAATCCTCGTTTATCCCTGACAGTCTGCTAAAGCCTGCATAACCCTGCAGGCTTACTGCCAAATTTTAGTGAGTGCAAAAGATGCCTTGGATTTGTGGTCATGGTCGTTTCTTGTGCTGTAAGTAAATGAAATTATCAAAATGCACAAGCAGTGTGTGACATTAATTGCATGAAATACAGTTCTACTGAGAGTTAAACAAAAAGAAATTCACTGCTGGAGACTCCTTGTCTTTAAGATTGATGCTACGTGGGACAACAGCCTTAAAATTCATTATTTAAAGTTCATTGGAGGCTGCTGACAGGGGAGGCCATCTCAATGAAAAGAACCCTTCATGTGGGATTTCCTAGGTTCCTAAATAGGATTGGGCTTTAGAGAAGGCTGTGTTAATAGTAGTTGGACCTTTTGGGTTTTCCTTATGTTCTCTGTAATGCCCGGGACATCTGTGCTGCTGCCCCATATTCTCAGATTCAGAAATTAGGTGGTGCAGGTATAGGCAGCTGCTTAATGCACTCTGTTTAAAAAATGACATTTCCATTCCTGTTTGGAAGCAAAAGCACTGTGAAGCTTATTAGAGCTCAATTAACATAATATATTGCAGTTACTACTCTCAGAATGATACCAGACATCCCCCACGGAGGGGGTAAATTGAATCCTGATAACTGGCATTTAAACAAAACTGGAAACCAGCACTTAATAATAGGCAGAAAATACAGAATGTAATTGTTCCTCTTCTGAGTTCAGCTGAGTCTGGTTGCAGGTGAAGAATTAACCATAGACTTCCATTTTTTGTTAAGAAAAAGTAAAAAAACAAAGAAAACCTTAGCCTGAAATAATCATTACACTTCATAACGTGGTTTGCTGTCAGTACAGAGCTTAAAGAGAAGGAGGAAGGTTTTATGGTCCTCAGCTTAGCACTTGATGGACATTTATGGACTTTATCAGACATTTCTTCCCAGGCCCTGCTCTCATTTTCTTAAAGGACAAAGATAATAATTTTTCAGTCTGCTACAATCTCCCAGACCTCTTAATATGATCCTTTACTCCTAACACAGGAAAAAAAAAAAGTGTTCCAGCTAAAGCCTTAAACAGAATTGTCTGTGTCCTCTGTAACGTGATGGGAGAAAAATTAGTGTTAAGTTAGTACCTCAGAAACAAAAATTCAATGGCTATTATGTTGCCCACAAATCAATATGATTTTCAGGCTTCTGAACAGAGCTTTGAGTTATTTTGGTGTTGTAACCAAAAGTTTATGTGAAAATCTTTTTCTCTAAATATCTGTTTTTATCCTGATCCCCAAATCATGTACTTTTAAACAAAATCATTATTACAGATACAGGAAGGACATTAAAGTGAATTGCATTTAGTCAGTTCTTCCTCATGCCTAAAAGAGAAGCTACCATGGCAAGCTGCCAAAGCTGGGTCCATGGCTTGGTGTGCTCCCTGGGTTTAGCTCAGTGCAGCAAAAACTCAAGTTGGGAATGATCTATCAGAGAGTGGAGTGGGACATTCTCCCCTTGCCTCACCCAGCCATGTCTATCCATGACACACAGTGCTGCTAAGTAAGAACATTCAGTGCAGCCAATTTTGGACAACAATCCTTGATTTAAAATGTAGTCCCTGCTAGAAAGTGTCAGCTGGAAAATTTGTCAGTCAGAAAAGAAAGCTGAGTTGCAAGACCTGTTAAAGTTGGGGATCTATGAAACAGAAAAAATGGTGATGTGTCTGAGGGTATTTAGTTATTTTCATTACATGTAAAACACAGCTAAAATAACTTACTGAGATTATTCACGTGTAACCTGAAGTAATTAAGACAAAGAGCTGGCAGGCAGGAGCTGCCTTCACAGGCCACTGGTGTTCACACTCTGCACCACACTTTTCCCAGGTCCTTTTTCTCCCCACACTCCCATTCAGCAAGATGCTTGAGGCCATGCTTACATCCAATAAAGCTCTCTTAAACGTATGATTAAGCACTTTACTAAATAGAAATCTTTGCTGAATTGGGGCAGTCAGTGCCATGTCAGCCTTTCTTGCGACCTGCTGCCTTTTGCCCCATGCTCAGGGCTGGGTGCCCTCAGCAGAGCCCATCCCTGTGGCTGTGCAGCAGCACACAGGGTGTTGAAGGCTTGATTACTGTTTGTTAAATGATCTGAAATCCGTGGAAGGAACTTGTCACAGGAAGGCAACATAGTGCAAGATATGTCTGTTCTGGTGTACTTGTTAATACGTTCTGGGATCCCTTGGAGATGGAAAGTGTGGCATAAATGTGAAATTTCAGTTATTTAATGTAGCATTACTCATGCAAAGGTACTGCAGACCTCTTCTATCTGATTAACATCTGTGCTGGTTAATTTCAGATGTGTTTAAATATTTTTATTGGACAAATTGAAACTACAAACAAAACCTAACTTGTAGTTTTATATTGATGGTAAGACTCCATTATTATTTTTATGTAACTTAATACAAATTATGTGCATGTATTAATTATGAATAAAACTGTACAATGGAATGGGTCATGAGTGGCCAGTATTTCAGTGATTAAAATAACAAAGCCCAGTGGAAAGAAACATAAATAATTTGAGACCCATTTTTAATTAATATCAGCCTCTTTTGAAACATATCATGCAGGTCTGAGAGTGGTGCTGCCCATGTCCATTGCAGTTTAATAGCCTCCTTTGTGTGGTTCCAATTTGCATGAGATTTACTCGGGAATTGATTCTTCTCCAGCCCTGCTAGCTGCTATTTTGGGAAGACAAAAGGGACCAAGTATGGTGCTGTAGCTCAAGCACAGGGCAGGATTTCAAGAGCTGCACCCCAACAGGCTTTGTGTGGCTGTCAGGCTGCTTTGTTTTGCTGAGCTGCTCCAGTCCAACCACTGAGTTTGTGAGCTTTCTGTCTTACAGAATGGAAATAATAATAGTTCAATTATTATTTCTAAAAATAGAAATAATAGAAAGTCCAATTTTCATTGGACCCCAGGCATTTAATAATCTCTTAATGACTTATGCAAGTTCTGAAGATGGGGAATTGCAGCTTCTTTGTAGCAGGTGAAGCCCAGGTGTCTGTATGAGCTCCTCAGTCCTGCCCTGGCAGCCCTGTTCTGGTACAAGGAGCAGGACAATGCCTGAGCCCTATTGGGATAGATCTCTCCCTACCTGGGAACCCAGCTGCCTCCCCAGGGTCCTGCAGGAAGGGTTTGAAGTGTGCCATGTAGGAGGCAAGGGCATATAAGGGACCTGGATTTACTAAGGAGGGTGTGACTGTGTATTTCACATACTGCAGTGTAACCACAGCTCATAGGGCAGGCTCGAGGAAAGGCTGTGACACAGAGAAATTGTCACTGAGTTATGCCCATGGCCTTTTCAACCCCAAGGTGTTGGGATTTGGAGTGAGCAAAGAGAACTTTGAGCCACTCAGGGCTTCTCTACCCCATTGGCTGTTTGCTTTAGCGTGGTTGTAGCATGGTTTTGCACCAGATGACCTTATTCCAGTGGCTCCTCTAGGTGTGAGCATGGCTGGGTGTGCACTTAACACCAACTTGACAAACATGTGAAGGTGTACAGGTGCAGCACAGCAATGTCACGGGCAGCATCCAACAGAAGATCAAATGTGGGAAATACAATTTACACCATAGCCCTTGGCATCTCTGTTGAGTTTGCAGACAAGGTGTTTGCCAATCAGTGTTGGTGCTAAAGTGATTTTTGGGATATAAAGACCTATTTAGCAGCATTAGCACAAAAAAGATTTCAAATTTGAAGCAACTGAAAAGGTAAAATCTAAATAGAAAGAAAAACTGAGGGTGTTGTGACAGGGTTTTTATGCAGTCTTCAAAGCAGAAACATATAACTGTAGCACCATCTGAGTCTCTAAGAGCGGCCAATCCTGCATGGTCCAGATTCTTGTAGGAAGCAGAGCGTTGGTGGGAGCTGAGATGACAGAGCTCCTGGCAGGAGGAGACCAGGAGCTGGCATGTTTCACAAGTGGCTCTTTTTGCTGTTAGCAACCAGCTCTTCTTTGACGAGTAGCAAAATAAAATGAGTGATGTGCTTTTTTGGTTCAAGGAAGGGTTTTAAAATGTGATGGAGAACTGCCAGGATAGGAGCAGCTCTCCTCCCTTATCTTTGCTTTTGATGTGCAGCAGAGATGAAGGCATTGCCTTGAAATAGTCTCCTGCACTGGGCAAACAGGAGAAGATGAAAGGGAAGAAAAGTCCTGTTTTAGACCATGGCAAAAACAGTGTTCAGAATAGCCTCTGTAAAATGTGTCACGATAGGAAATCAATTTTGAATTACACTTTGTGACGCATACTGTATTTTCCATCCTTCATTGTAATGAGCAAGCACAGCCTTACGTAATTATGGCTTTTTAAGAGATTGCCTTTGGCTGAATTTATTGCCAGACAGATCTATCCCATGGCATATAAACTTCACAATGCTATAAAATGTGCAAGCTGGCTGAAATGGCAGGAGGATGCTTGTAAAACTTCATGCCAGTGAGGGCCATCTTTCTTTTGCTCTTGCACCTCATTGATCTCTTGCAGTGAGTGAAAACGAACACAAATTGGTGCCACAGATCTCTTGCAGGAGCTGAGTTCCACCCCCACTTACTGTACGACAGCAGCAGCCTCAGTGCTGTAACAGGAAGAAAGGGTTTTCCTTAGCACTGAGGTCCTCTGTCCATGTACTATGTCCTGCAGGGAAGGCTGAGTAGCTGACATGGCTGAACATGTAAAGGTGGTGACAATCATTGAAATAACTCTGCACAAACTGGGAAGTGAGGCTTATGCTGTCTCTGTGGAAATCCCCAGACAGTTTAGATGTGCCTGGCTGCAAGTTGTTGGCATGCAATGCCTGCAGTTTCACATTCTTCCACAAGACATTTGGGCACATTTCCCAGTGTTACCTCTGGGTTGAGACACAATAGAGGCCCTTAGTGAGCCAGCTGGGCTCAAATGGAAAGGGAGACACTCATCTTCCATGCACATTTGCTTCCTCAGCCTTGCAGCTAAGGAGACCAGTGCAGATGCAGGTTATGATGGTGGCTTTTGGCATGTGGGCATCCTTCCATTCCAAAAGCCTGTGGATGGATGGATGGATGGATGGATGGATGGATGGATGGATGGATGGATATAAGTTCATGGAAGCCAGATACTGCATGTGGATAATAACTTTCAGAGGCTAGGTTTGATCTAGACCACCATGGAAGGAGTGCTGTACTGGGTGATTGCTACTTCCCAGCAGGCAAACAAATGCACTTCCAGTTGCACTGAACTGTCCTCTTCATCTTAGAGTGTATTCATAATTGGCAAGACAAGATGAGATTTTCACATTTTATGTATTTTTGTTGCTAAGTTCCTTTCTACGAATGGTGTGGTGAAATCCCCCTCTCCTTTTCAGAAACTGGATTACTATTTAATGAATATGAACTCCCTCTCATCTTGGAAGACATTTTCAGCAATGCTCAAAGTGAAACTCAGTGATTTATTTGCTTCTAGAAGTTGCTAGCTATCCAAAATTCACCCACGAATGTCAGAGTGCTTCTCACAGAGTCATGTTATAGCCCTGCTCAGCTGCATGAGATGCCAGTTCACTAAAAAACAGAAAAACTGAGGACCCAGTTCCTGGTTTTGTACAGTGAATTTAAAAGATTATTTAAATTAGAAAAGAACTGGTTTTGATTTTCCATTTTGACATCTAAACTGGACTTGGTTGGTTTATTCACGGTATTTGCAAATTCTTTGAAAAATGTTGATATTTTTTCTGCACTTGTCCATTGAAATGAGGAGGTATCTCCTGGGTCTGAGATGGATGAGAGGTTCCTAGCATGGAGCCTTGTCCTTATAGGCCTACAGAAGCCCTTCACATAAATATTCTCTGCAGCCCTTTTTCACTGGCTCTTTAAGGGTTACTTCCTTCATGTTGAGAAGGTCAAAACACCATAAGGAAATTGAACATAACTTCTTGACATTTGAGATCGTGAATTTTCCTTTCGAATTAGAGCAGTAAATTTGCAAGTTAGTAAGAATAAAACTCTGAACCCTTCAGATGGTTTGGGGAGGGGGGCCAACTCTAATTAAATCCTCCAGGTCGAGCAGTCTTCTCTCGTCTGGTTTGATTTTGATGAGCTGTCTGAGCTGGTGTGTACAGAACTATGCTGCTGTTTGTTTTGTTTCCCAAAGCACAACTGCTCAAATCCCCCAGTGACAACAGCAGACCTGGATGTGCTCAGCTGTGGCAGATTGATTGTCTTGGTGCTACCCTCGAAGTCACTGGCTGTTTGCACAGCACAGAGGGATGGATATACATCACTTTATCCCTTAGAAATGCGCTGAGCTGAAGCTCCCCAGCTGTAGAGACTGGGGGATGCTTAAGTGCAGATCTGGTTTGTTCCTGAACTTTTCCTGTTCTCATCATCCTCCCTGTCCCTCCCTCACCTTCACCTTGTCTCAGGTGTTGCAGAGGGCTGTAGGGTTTGTGCTTGTAAAGTGATGGGGGCAGGACTTTGGTTTACTGTCCAGAAGGACGTGGAGGCTGTGCAGGGCTGCCTTCTCCATCCTACACGCTGTGATCTCTAGATCAGGAAGGAGAGCCGTGACCAGAAGCCAGCATCTCTATGTGTGTGTTCACGTGAGGTGGCAAGAACTAATTCCCATACTGCAGCATAAGGCTAATTAATCACCATCTTATTGAGAAAGCCACTGAACTTGGACTTGGGAGTGCATCTGGACCAACAAGTTGAATGTGGTTCAGACTGTTTTCTAGCAGTGAGGGCATCTGGCGTGGGGCAGCCAGTTCTCTGCTGATACAGTGGTTTAGCCTCCAGAGCAGGGTGGCTACATGCAAATTGCTCATGGGAAATTGTACATGGCCTGTGCTACCCTGCTAGGAAATAGTTTAAGAACAGACCAAGTTAAATCCTGCCAGGCACCATTTATTCAATGGCAGAGAGCATGGACTTCCAAACTGCATTTAGTGTACTCATTAAAGGCAACCCGTGATGTCAGAGTTCAAAGCAATGACCATCTGCTCCAGCTTCTGAGGAGGCAAGAGGAACTGGCTGCTCCTCAGCTTGTGCAGACTCCAGGAGGCCAAACTTCCCCAGAATATCCTGCAAGATGGGCAGGAAGACTGGAGTTGTCTAAAGAGTATCATGAGACCTGTGGTTAGACCAGTCTGACTGGGATCAGAAGAGCTGCACCAATGCAGAATAGCACAGTTATTTTATTAGAATTTTCCCAAGGAAGCGTGGAGCAGTCAGTGAGGGTGTCTGGAAGCAGAAATAGGCTGTTTGATCTGCTAGTGTAAACAAGCAGTAAATCTAAAGCCAAATTCAGATCTGGTTTGCAACATATAATCTGCCTTGGCTTAACGAGGGTTAATGAGGTCTAACCCTGGGCTCATAATGGGCCCTGAGAGGTTCCTTCTCGGCTGTGTAACGGACCATGGATTCTGCCTCGTTCAGTCATAATTACTTCGACAACAGCTCTGGGTCCAGAGCCAGGAGATCTATTTATTCTGCATAACAGAACAACTTTCCAATTTATGGGTGTTTTACAGAGCTATTTTTTTTAACACTGGACTTATCCAATCAGTCACTTCCAGTTCCAATTTCCACAGGTATTTGCAGTACAATTGTATTGCAGATAGAAATATGGCAGCATTTCTCGTATCACTACTCTTTCCTATACGGGGTTCCCCCAGATTTCGGGTGGGTTTTGTTGTCCATTCCTGCACAGGTGTGTTCCATCTCACAGTCACCACTTCATCCATTAACCCTTACCAGCTCTTTGGTCTGTGTTTGAGCAAAGCAAGGAGTCTTCCCGGCTCCTGGTCTAATGTGGGAACCTATGGAACAAATATTGAGTTATATATTTTTCAAGAAGTACTTCTATTTACTTTCTTGTGTGGTGTCACATCTTCCAAGATTTTAACAACTTTTTGTTTTCTTTTTAAAGACAAATATTTCCTTTCCTTTTACATGCTTCATGCAGCTTTTCAGAAGCACACAGGAGAGTTTGAAACACCAGCTGTTTCCTTTCAAGATCTCTTTGAAGATCCCTGGGCCATGTACTCCTTATTCAGCTCCCGGGTAGCTGCAGGGTCCATGCTCCATGCAGACAGCAGGGGAACAGTTTCCAGCCTCTCAGTCTCACTCAAGAGTACCTGGGCCTGACTTGTCTCTCACTTTTGGCAACTCGGTCATCCCAGTCCTGCCATGGTGAAAGCATGAGACATCTATGTGACTGTCAGTGATAAAAATTCCCGTTTCTCAGTCCCTGTGAGATGTACCTCCACATTAAAGAGCAGCGAGGCAAAACATAAGCGAAGTGAGAAAATGCATTCCTATGCAATTTGCAATCAGAGTTTGGGTAAAAATTACATAGGAGAGGTGGAAATTATCACAGCTGGTCTGTTTTAAGAATAAAGGGCTACAACAGATAAAATGTGCTCAGCCTCCAAGGAGTTTAAAGACACCTGCTGAGAGCAGCCACTGAAGAAATGTAGGAGTGGTAATGCTGGACTTGGTCCTGGAAACATTCCACTGTAGTCAGGGGAAAGCTGTAAATGGTTGCTAGGATAAAGTCCTGACTGGCCTCTGATACATTTCTGGGCATGCCCTGCAGTTGGGGTCATTACCAGGATGCAGAAGCTTTTCCCGTGAGCACTTCTCTCATCCCCATGACAAAAACATGTCTGGTGTCCCCACTGCATTGATGCTGCCCTTGCCTGGACACAGCCCACCATCCTGGGGTGATTGATCCCACAGAGGTGGCCATCCTTCCCCACCAGCTCAGTGCCAAAATCTTCATACAGCCAAGAGCCTGGAGATGTGTTTGAAGCTGAGAAGTGGCAACTTAGTTGGTCCATGAAGGGACCTCGTTCTGACCATCCCTCCCTTGGTCCCAGAGAGGGTATTTAAGGTGCTCTGGCTACATCTGTACAGTGCCAGCTCCGCAGCTCAGCTTCCAGTGCCAACCTGGCATCAGAACTCTCTGTGAACTTTTGGTCATCACAGAGGCTGGGGCTGGCTGTGTCCATGCTGGTGTATCCATCCCCACACCGTGCAGGAACTTTTCCCCCTGAATGATACTCCATCATAATGAATATTAGCACGAGGTGTAAAAGTAAATCCCAGTTAAGAAATATTTGTTCTAATGATGCATTCATAGCATTTCTTTTGTTGCTCTCAACAATGCTAATCACATGGGTTTCTGGAAGCCCCTGCAGCTAAGAGATAACCATGGCCTTTCTATTGCAAATATGCCTATGGGTAACTTTTTATGCATATGCAGCCTCATTAAGCCATCTGTAGAAAATTAGACTGCTCACTGCATAATTGTTTGCAGGAACAGGAACTGGGTTCATCGCCTTTCTAACAAAAATTGTATATCTGTCTAGAGAATGATGACTTCATCTTAATTTGCATCAAGGCTGTGGTAGTGAAGTAGGCTTGATGAAAAGGAAAAGCAGACTATGAGAACCTGGCATCAGAAGTGAACTACTGATAGCAGAGTCCCATTTTCAGTTCATCCTTGAGACTGTGCTGTGCTAGTGCTGGGAAAGTGTCAGCTCCTTATTTGTATCCTGAGAACATCAATCTTTTAAAGATCTATATACCAATATTGATGCTGTGTTCTCACTGCTTATACTGTCATATACAGGCACTCTCTTTTTTAAAAAAAACCCATTTATTAGAATTTTCTTTTTTTTCTTTTCTTTTGGAAAGGAAGGACAGTCCTTTACCTGAACTGGATTGTGATGGTTTCATTCCCAGGTTTTCCTCTCTCTGGTCCTGCAGTTTGTTCATGGCATAAATAGGATTGTGCTCCTTCCCTTCTCCTACTCTGTGTGTATTGTCTTTAGAGATTTTCTTGTCCTTGGGAAGTGTTACCTCCTCCGGTTTCAAGCTAATGCAAGCAGAGATTGCCACAGGAGGGGCTGGCATGTCCCTCATGCCAAGTGCAGCCTGGTTTTGTTCTGCTACAGACAAACCTCTAGATGTGAGCCTGCTGGAGAGCAAAGCTTCTTGCTGTGCTGGTGACCACACTGCCAGGCAATGCACAGTGCACTTTGGTGTCTACTGTGTGTCAGGCACCTAAATTTTGGGATCTTATGTTAGTCAGCACAGAGGTTTGAAATGTGTTGATGGTGGTTACACCATCGGTTTTTGCCTAAACTGTTGAAAATCTTCCTTCACGCTTCAAGGTTTTTTTTCCCAAAGTGTTCCCCCTCTAAAACAGAGTGTGTGGTGCTATTTGGCCTAAATACATTGGTTTGCTACTAAAGGCAAAACTCCGCGCTAAGGAAACTCAGATGCACCCAAGGATCTCAGCTCTCTGAAGGTGTTGTGGGTGGGATTGGTGGATCTGACTTCAGCAGTTTACAACATTTACACCTTCATTTGGGCTAATCATGAATCTCTTTATTGTTAGTTTTGAGATGTAGACACGTTTAGAAAGTGATGCATTCGATTTCTTTTCAGATGTCTTTCAAATGAGATGAATTCTCCTCTGTATTGCACCATTTCTCTGTTCTCTCCTTTGATTCTGTTGGAAGACATCTGCAGCCCATGGAGCAAAACCACCAAATGTTGGCCTCTCCAGTTGTCTTCCAGCACTGCCCTGCAAGGGGAGAGTTTGCACCTGCCCCAAACCTATGCGACGTGAAGGCTCAGCAGGAACCAGGGAGTTAGAAATGCTCCAAAGTGTTCTGATCTGAAAAAAAAGAGATTGAAACCCCCAGCTGAAGGTGTTCCTGAGCCCACACAGTGCTGTAGGACTTTATTACTTTCTGTGCAGTGCATCTTTGCAACCTGCTCTATTTTTCTCACTTTTCTTATGCTTTACTCGACTGGGAAGCATTTTTGACTTGGAAGGGAACAGGGAGAGACAGTGGCAATCCACACTCTACCACTCTACATGCTGTTGGCAACTGAAAGGGAGAAACTACTTGAGGTGGAAACCTCCTTGCTTGCATTTTGCCACCACACAGAGCCATAACTTACAGCCAGGGAAGCAGATATTGCATATGGGGCACTGATTTATTTCATACCATGCTCTTGTGAGGCAACCATGGACTGAAGTGGAAATGCACAAATTGGCCAGTGCCATTAGGGGTTCTTAATAAATATTAATTTAAGTGCGTGCTTTCCTGCTAAGAAGGTGACTGGTGAGCAGAGTGCACGCTGGCAGCTGTGCACAAATTAAGCTTTTCCATTTGCTGAGCTCATGCGTGGCCACAAAATTACACTGGAAGAGGAGATGCACCAAAGTGGGCAGATGCACCCTAACGTCATCACACCACAGAGTCCATCCATTCTATGTAATTAACATCACAAGTGTCTTTGTTTTTCATTTTTACTTTTTGATCATTTTACAAGTGAGACTTGCCTGGTTTAGTAAACTTTAGGATATGATGATTTGCCAAAGTACATCGTTTACACCAAATCTGGCAGTTTTGTCAGCAAGAGAATACATTCTACTCAAACGTAAGCAATTATATAGCTTCAAATTTCTTACTCCTATTTGCAACTTTTAGGCTTTAATCACTTAGAAAACAGTGAGCAATTTTATTTTTATTTACCAAGTTACTTTTCATTCATAGTTTATACCAAACTTGCTAAGGATGGAAATTGGATTTCAGTTAAAATGCAGAAAACCTGCCCTGTGAAATTGCCTTAGTATTAGTTAAGTAAATCTGTTTGTGCAGGATGAAGAGGTTTGGGGTTTTTTACTAATCCACATATACTTCTATTTTAAAATGTTTAAAATACTATTTTTAGGCAATAAACTAGACTGATTCTTTTTGGGCAACCTGCCCTTCCAAAATATTAGATTCCAGTTTTCCACACCCATTTCTTTTTGATGTAACAGCAAGGGGAAAAAAAAAAATCTTCCTGTTGTGTTTTTTTCCCCCCCAATACTCAGTCCTTCTCTTGTTTGTGGGTGAACTGATTGCACTGTTTTTACTGAACTAAATTAACCTAAGCTAAATGGATCATTCCATTGAGACAGTAAATGTTTGCAAGGGTGGCCGAAGCTGGCCCTAGTGATAGATAAAGCAGTATCAAAAGGAAATAGATGAACTAGATTTTCCAGACCTTGAAATGTTAAAGTTTTCTGTAAAACTGTATTTAACCAAATTCATAACTCAATCATTCCTAGATCCCTAATGATCAATTGGTTGTTATTGATTCCCAGTGCTATTCTTGATCTAAAATGGACAAGAATTGATTTTAGAATGGTACATAACACAATTAAACGAGGTGAAAGATTTTATGTCCAGAATATTCACTGAGATCTAGATAAATGAATAATCATGTGATTTCACAGTTGAATATAAGTAGAAACTGAAAGAGTTATTTTTGTTAGCAAACATAGCTGTTGATTTTTAATACAGAATTCTTATTATTTATCTTTATGGTTTGTAAAGCTAAGAATTGTTTATACGTTGGAAGTCAAACAAAAAATAAGTATTTTATATGCAGAAGAAAAAAGACATGTAAATATATTGGGTTGGATTTAGTTGAGCGAGGTTATTAAATTATTCAGTTCTTCATGTGATATTTAGATAAATAAAGTCTCATTTTCCACTATGCAGCTGATCTCATTAAAGGGAAAAAAAACCCCTTTAATGTTTAAACCATCCTCTAATTCTGAGCAAATCCCTAAGAATGTTCTAAGGAGAGAGAATTCTTAAATCGCTGGATTTTGTATCCTAATTAAATCTCTTGACAGCTCTCTGCATTATGTGCAGCAGTGGCTCAGTGCAATACAGGAGGTGGAGTTCAGCTTTTCATCATTCTCCCTTTTTACAAAATAAGGCTTATATTTCCTTTTTTATTCTGTGTACTGAGGAGCCCCGTTTCCGGGTGATCCAAGTTCAGTTACTCCTTGGAGGTGTCTGTTTTCTGGGGTTTTTCCTTGGCTGGGAAACGGGGACTGTCCAGAGGAGGGGTAGATGTTTCTTGTAGTGCAACAAATTAGGAGGAGGAGTGGATCCGTTTCTGAACTTGTCTTAAGAATGAAGTATGGGATTTGGCTGATAGATTTTAAACTATAAATGGATTAATTAGAGTGTGACTGAGATCATGTATAAAAAAGGAGCAAGCTAATTAAGTCTGAGCAGTACTCCAAATGCCTTTTGTACTGATGACTGGAGATCAAAGGCTAGAGCAAGTTTTTTAAGATTATATTTCTTTAAATGAATAAATGAGACTTACTGAGGGTGGACAGGGCATTCTTTTCAGTCAATCCAGGCATATTTTCTACCTGGTTGATATGCTTAGAAGTGCCTGATTCTTAATTGATGCTTGGGTATTCAGATATATTATGCTCCCATGCATTATGGCAGAATAGATTTGTCCTTTTGCATTTTGATGCCTAATTTAAGAGGAAGATTTTTTCTCTTATGCCTTGGGCTCAGTTGTCAGAGATTCTGGAAATTTTATTGTGGATGGACTGTAGCTGCACCAGTCCAGGAATTGCACAAGCCCTGGTGGTTCCAGTCAGGTGTTCTCCTATACTCTGTCCTGCCTTGCTGCTGCTGCCTGCTCTCCTTGCTTTCTGTGGCTGCAGATTCACAGGCAGATTTGGAGTTTGTGAACATTTGTTGGGGCCAGGTTATTGTCATCTTGTTATGGATTCAAGGCAACAGTAACAAACAAAGAAAAAGCATCTCCTGTGATGTGCTGAATGCCAACTATGAGCATGGAAATCAGGAAGATAAGGGCACTCAGATCAATGCAAAGGAGCCCTGAATGTCAGTGAGGATTAGGAATCTGTGTGACACCTTAGTTTTTCTTTAACATTCCATTTGCTGTAGTTTAAATAGAAATGACAACTTCCCTGAGCAGAACAAGCCAAACCCAGATAGATCCCTGTGGAAGTCAAGAGACAGTAGGAAAGCAGAAAGACAGGTGTACACCTCACTGAAAACTTTCGCATTTCCACATGCATGTGATTTTGATGTAAATTTTCTGTGTTGAAGTTGAGGGCATTTTTTTCTTACAGACAAGAAAAAGGCAAGGAAGGGGCTGCTAGTTTTGACAGCTCCATTCTAAACTAAGAGCTATGTCTATGTGAATTTTTAAGTCATAAGAGTAGGGTTTTGCCACTTGTGGGGGTGGCATGGACCAAACGATGTCTTGAGGTCCCTGGTTCTGTTTTTCCCAAGTTTGTCTTAGAAGTGACCCAGCCTTTCACAGTTACACCTTTTAATTCATTAGGTTTATCCCTTTTCCTGTCCTATGGTTCAGCTACCAAAATTTAAAGGACATTTAGGACAGTGAGAGTCACTGGTTGATGCCCAAGTGAATGTGCAGAGTCTCCTGCTGAGGGTGCTGAGAAGTTGGGCAGCAGATGAGGTTTATAAGATACAACTCCTGGCAATCTCATCTCTCAGATTTAGTCTGATGTTCCAAGACTTGTGAATGGGATTGAAGGAGGATTTATTGTCCTCCTGCCCTGGATGGCCCGAGGTGGAGTGCTGCTCTCCAGTCTGTGGATTGTTTGCAACATCCCTGTAGCTTCCCATGCATCAGAGCACAAACTGCTTCAGTCCGTAATGCTCTTAGAGAAATAGCACCTTTTCATGACAGTAAACGTCACTTGATGGATACTCCAAAACAGGGTTCATTGACCTTTGTGTCTTTTTATATTTTCTGATTTGTTTCTTTTTTAGTATAATCCATTGTAGAACGATATAATTTCAGAAATGAGAATAGCTGCTAGCTGGAGGCTTGAAAGCATCTCCTGTTGCCAGGTTTGACCAGCAACATAGGAAAACAGGGAATAGCTGGTTCCTCAGCATTTTCCTCCTGTGTGAAGAATGAGTTGATGTTTGGTACCTTTCAGTTCTCAGCACTGATTTAAGCCAAGAAGGATCTCCACCTCCCTCTGTGCAGATGGGTGCTCTGCAAGCACCTCTTTCTTTATCCAGTTCAAATTGGAGCACCCAGCAACTGGTTGTAGATCATGACAGTGGGATTTGGGCACTGGAGAGCTCATGGCACAGCAGTTTTTAAACCTATTCAACGGCAGAGGGGACCTTTGAGTATTCAAATCAATAGCAGAACTCATAGACTTGGAAAAAAATCCTAAATACATCTAAGGACAGATCTGTGTACAAAGAAGTGTAAATACTACTTTGTGTATCTTGCCAAATCCACTTAAACAGCTTTCCTAGATCTGCAAGCAGTTACTATTTGGAAGACAGATGACTACCAGCCAGTGTTCAAGCCATATCGGCCTTTCTCAGGGCCTAACTAAATGAGATGATGCCTCTCAAGCACTTTTATTTGCAAATAAAAACTGCTCGAAAGCATATTATGGACAAAGGAAGAATTCTGTGGACAGGGAGATGGGATATATTATGCCTGTTCATAGAAATTTAAACTGGGTTATTTGGCAGGGCACAGCATGCATATAACTGCCTGTATTATGAAACCTTATTACTGTATGTAATAGAAACAAATCAAGTGCTATTAGATAAAAATGTTATCATCTCCATTATTCTGACAGCAGCAGCCATTCTGCCCAGTTCAGGTGCTGTGAAACAGCACTGGAGTTGCACTCCAAGAACACAAAAGCAGGTGGGTGGCAAAAAGCTGTTTGTTCCTCAGCTGCTTGTCACATACCGAGGAACAGGTCTGCAGCAAAGTCTTGTGTGCTGGTACATTCTATGAGCAAATCCATTGTAAAATTGGGAAGTTCTACTGCAGAGACATTAAGTGGAAGTGCATTGGGGACTTCGAAGTTTTCAGGAGTTACAGTGGAAAGCACATCTCATTTTCTGTGTAAGAACACAGCATTACTCAGCCCCTGGAATCAACTGTGTCACTCACATCATCTTAACCAGGTGGCAGCCAAAAAGAGCCATGCCGTGGATGCAGTGTGATCTGTTGCTGGACATACACCATATGCCATCCAGGAAGCCACAGCAACACACCGTGAGGCCACATCTTGTAGAAAGCCAGGTATCTCACAGATATGGATGGCAAAGCAAAAAGCTCCTTCCAAACAAAAGCATTTCCAAAAATTGTCTATCTCAACTGCTAGTGGTGTTGCACTTCTTTTATATAGGCTGGTAATCTGACAGGTTTATACCATCCACATCTATATATGCGTGTCTGTCTCTAGGTATGGATGGTATAAACATATATATACACACATGCACACACACGTGCTCAGTTTTCTCTCTCTGGCTTTCACAACTCTTTGACTTTTGGAAGTGGCCTGTACAACGCATATACAACACAAGTTATGTCCTTTTATACCTTTCTTCTTGTTATCTGGATGAGTTTCTAAGCAGTGCTCTCACTGCTGTCTTGGAGCAGTGCTGGTGACTGGGAGGTTGCTTTAACAAGATAGGAGCAGAAATCTGAGTCTGATCTGTGTAGCAAGTAGTCAAAGTAATTTGAGATTATTGCATGGAAGGTGTGATGCTTAATGCAGAGCACTCAGGTACAGCTTTTGAAGCCCTGAGCCTTTATTGTGGTTTTCAGCCTTCTAACAGAATTTGGGGTGCAGAATATTTTCTAGGTCTTTGATATGCAGCCACACAGAGGCAGAAAGGAAGCACAGGGATTTAGCCTGTCTCTCTCTTCTCAAGGCTGGCACACAAATGGGGGTGCCCTAATTATGCAAAAATTACACCTGCAAAAGACATTCCTCATTTGAAATCTCTCCCTGTCTGAAATGCAAGACAGAAAGGAAATCTGTTTCTTTCAGTGACTTTGGAAAATGTGGAACTTAAGTTGGAGAAACTGCTCGTATATGTGCTGCTGCAGTTTGTCTTTCACAGAAATAAAATTTAATACGAATATGTTTATTATTACCTCATAAAGCCAAGCAGCATTTTAGAGCAGAAAATATCTTTGATGGATTGTTTCCCCCCATTGGAATGGAATCTCAGTGAAAACAATAACATGTTTAAGGAGTCCTTTGGGAAGCAGAGGATGACGAGGCTGGAAAGCCTTGTGCAGTTTCACACTGGTCTGTAAATAAGCTCACACCTCTCTTCTGTCTCTTCCTGTCTCTGTCCACCTGGGAAAATGTTTATTTTTAGGACACTACCTATATTTATGTTACTGTCTCTGGAACTAGAAGCAGTTCTTGTACTAACAGGATTTACTTTTGAAACTTTTTGAAGCGGTGGACGTTAAAAATTAGAGTTGTCCTATCCCTTTCTAGGGTTAATTGGATGTGATAGCCTCAGTGTATTTCACATCTTCCACTGCTTATAGTACAAGGTAATATGAGTGATGTGTGCTGGGGGGAGTTTTGCAACTGAGAGGGAAGCACAGGAAAGTGGATCCTGCTCCTGAGGCATGTAGGCTGCAGGGCCTGTGTCCACTTCCCCACATGTGTGCATTGCTGACAGTGAGGTTCTTATGGGGTTTTTTTGTGATGTCAAAACCCACAGTGGCTGTACTCTGTCTCTCTGCTTGTAAGACTTGAACATGGACACAGATCACTTTGAAGTTTAAAGGGTAACTTAATTGACTCTAATGGACACTGTCTCTTCCTCATCCTTGATCTCTTCAAAATACTTTGAGTTCTCCCAATGAAAAGTACTAAAAAGGTGAACAGTATTTTTCCTCCTGCACATACTAGAATGTCCTTATTTTTCTTGGTGATTTGAAGGGTTGTTTCTGCACCACTTGGCAGAACAGGAACATAATCTCTCCCTGTCTATACAGAAATATAGGCAATTTGAGTAACCCCCCAAACAAATAACCTTCGCCATTAGTCATCAAAGCTGTTAATAAGTAGAGCTCATAAATATTACATTGACTATCTGCCTCAAATAATACAACTCCTGCAAGATAAGCTCAATTATAAGGATTGACCTGTCTCTCTGTTGAAATTTTTATGGAATTATAGCATGCCAAGCATTATATGGGGGAAGCAGCTTAAATTACCTGGATATGTAAGATTTTGGGGGGGAAAAAGGCAACCCCATTGCTGCAAGATTCAATACCCAAACCAAAGAAATCCACTCCCACCCTCCCCCAAACACAAAACTACTTATAAAGGGAGAAAATTTAATTAAAAGATTGAACTTGGAGGCAGCAGCTGAATCAGATTTGTAGTCTGAAGATCTAGGACACTCCTGCAAATCTTCCATCTGGATCACTCATTTGTTAGGAAAGGAATTTTTCTGCTGTAGATGGTTTACTATTACACAACTAACACTTATGAAGCAACTGAAATAGAAATGGTAAAAGAACCCACCTAAAAACCCCAAACGAAGACATACCCCAGAAGCCGTTTAGAGCAGCGAGGTGTCTTGGCCCAGCCAGTGCTGAAGGTCAGCTTTGGTTGTGGTGTTTTCCCTTGTGTCTTGCTGCACTCTCATGTGAGGTCACTTTTCTGTTGAACCCCTCAGAGATGTCCATCTCCTACCAGCAAATCCCTGTAGTGTAGAAGCTGGAGATGAAAGTCTAGGAGGTCCTGTCCTCCACCTGTTCTTTGCAGAATATTGTTCTGTGGTATAGTTATCATTTCCGACTCGATGATGTTTAAACTGTGTAAGTGGCCTTACTGCTGAAGATGAAAGTAATTTGAAAGTTCTGTCTTTCAAGGTGTTGAGCATCCTTGTGTCTATTATAAAGTCAGTGGGAGTTGATAGCACTAATCACCTCACAGGAAGCATTTACCATCCATGAGAGTTGGAGTTGTACATTACAAAGTTCCTCGGGGAAGAAGTCTGTCATGATTTATTTGTCTGAATCTCCAGAGTCCCCTGTGGTGCTGTATAAATAACAACACCCTTCTGGAAATGCCATTTGTGCAGCCTTGCTAACTGACCCACTTAATCTTAAACATCTCAAACATCTTCTTTCCTACTGTTAGGCCTGAGGGTGCAATGTTTGTGCTCTCAGGAAGCTGAGCAGGGGATGCTGGCGGAGATCTGGGGCCCCCAGCCCAGCAGCCTCCCCTCCAGCACCACACTGCAAAGTGGCACAGGCCCAGGGGCTTCCCCTGCCCTGGGAGCACATAAGTGCCTCACTCGTCATTAAAAGTTTAGCTGGAAACTAGTTTATCAAAGAGGTGACCTGCAAACATTGAGAAGGACAAAGAATTTTAGGACAGTGTTTCAAATGTCTCAGACTGAGATGGTGGGGGAGATGCGTGGCTTGTTTACTCCCTGTCCTCATTAATGGGATCGCAGCAGCTGATTTGGGTGTCTGGTGCAGGATATACTCCACTGCCTGTGTCGAGGCATTGAGGCAATCACTTGCCCTCCACCACTGAGCATTACTGTGTGTAGCCTCTGGATTTGTCAGCTTGGTTTGAATGGCAGAGCAGATCAGCTCACCCTCGCCTCAGCACCCTGCCTCCAGCCTGTGCTGGGGTGTCACCGTCTCTAGACGATGATGTAGGCGTTGGACCTCTCACAGAAGATTCTCTGAGTGATGCACACGAGGTGCATCACTGCTCATTTCCATGAGCCTGATCAAGCAGATGTGTCCCCAGGTGGGAGCATGTGAGACCCACTGTCTAGACTAGGCGGAGAGGAGAAAAATAAAAGATAAAATCTGACATCTGTTCGGTGTCAGATGCCCCCCCTTATCCTGCTGCTCAGCACACTGACTGAATTATAGATTTACTGCAGAGATTGAAGGCTCTCCCTTTTAATGCAGCCCAATTGATGCAGGTTTAGAGGGCTAATTTGCTAGCTCCTCTGGAGAGAAAGGTCATACACTCCTTTGCTTGTAGCAAGTGATTCCAGCAAGAACAAAAGCCCTCAGAGAAGCATTGCCGGTGCATTCAGCGCTGGGGGTGTACAGGGTGGTGAGGCAGGATGCCAGCTCCTGTAGCAACTCAGATGTGTGTCTGTGAAATCACACATGGTGATGTATCTTTGGGGTTTGAATTTTTGTACTGACTGTAGTGGGGCAGGGGAGGAATTCAGGTTCAGCTCTCTGCAGCTTGAGGTGACCATGTGCTCTCAGTTAAGCAGGGAATGTCACAATGCAGCCCAGGCACTCATAGCGCTGTCATCAGAGCAAACCTGCTTGCTGCTCACCACCCTCACCCACCCTTGCAGCTCAGGACAGGGCTATCTTGTGGCTTGTGGCACTGCACTGTGATGCCTTGAGATTTAGCTCTTATATTCTGTATTGCCTACTGTAAAACTCTGAAGTGCCTTGCAGCCTGCTGCTGCTGCTCTCTCATGCTAAGATAGACATAACAAAGTCCCTAGGTTTGCAGTCCAAGGACATCTAGGCTGTCCTGGGCCCAGAACTGTGTAAACCAACATCTTGGAGAAGGGGGGCTGAGCTTAGGGAACTTACATTAGTAGCTAAAGTTTTAATTGGCGAATTTACGCTGATATGCAAATGGACCAAACCTATAAAAGTGTGAAGAACTCATGACTTGTCGTCGGTCTTGGGGTCCATTTTGGCAGTAGCCTCTGGGCTCCCCAGGGTTTACCTTTGAAGGCCCTTCACATAAATACCACCTTTATTCCCTTACTCCTGTCTAGTCTCTGTTTCCAGGTAGCCTCTTCAGGCATCAAGTGCAGCCACTCAGGAAGCAGCTTTTCACTCAATTTCAGACATTCTGAATTCTCCAGTTAGAGCTTTCCTGGACTTGGTTAATTCAAATTCTTGATTTAACACTCTGCTGTCGTTTCCTCCAGGGGAACATGGAGGCTGAGCACAAGTACAGTTTCCTTCTAGTCATACCAGCCCCACCATTTCAGCAATGGTCAGAGCTCTGTAAAAGCTTTTACACATGGATTGCAAGGGGATTGCTCCACACTAAAGTGCTTTCTGATCAATGGTTATCAAGGTCAGCTATTACTCTGTAGAAGTTTCAAACCTACTTGTTAAATTAGGAATTTTTTTAGGGATGCAGTCCTGGAAGTACTGCAGATCAGGTGAGTACAATCCTCTGGCAGAAAAAGCTTCCCGTCTAATTCAGAAATACTTCCATCTGTTTTTCAGTTGTTTTGCAGCTCTTTTTTTCACCTCTTTATTACACGCTCATCACCAATGAAAAAAAGGAGAATCTAAAATCCAAAGTTCACGTCTGTGGTCAAATAATTTTTTTGTCTCATGTGAAAGAGTTTTGCTGCTAAATGTGTTATCTGCTGCGGGAGACAGAGCTGACAGGCCCTGGGCTGGGAGTTCGACTGTTAAATCCCACCGACAAGGCTGTTGATGACTTTGACAGATAGCACAGCTTTTATGTTGTGGCTCAACTTCACATTCAGATTTTCTTAACCTCATAATATTGAGATCTTCTCATGAGGAGATGCTCTGACAAGTTGAAATATTATTTCAGTGGTTGCCCGCCAAATACACCTCTTATCCAAATTAAATGCTTTTGGCTTTCTCTGTAATTAGGCGATGAGCCAAGGAGGTCTGTGAGCTGCACAGTGAGGGTTGGGGCTTGCTTGGGGACATGGCTGTTGATGAACCGGCCTCTTGCTGGGTTTTTTTCAGAGGCTTGTCTTTAATGTTACTCAGCAAGGATGTCAGGACCACACAGAGGCTGCGGGACACGCCAAGGTTGGGGTGCATCACAAGGTGATGTGATATCTAATGTGTAAATGCAGAAAAGGGGCCCAGGGATAAGCTGTTGTGCATTGTACACCTTGTTTCACGTGCTGAATAGCCCTGAATAGCAGGGCTCCATCTCTTTTGCAAAGGGATGGGTTTATCTGTGGATTTTAGAGACACTTCTTCCCCAGGAGCCTGGCAGCCAGATCCTGCACAATGCTTCCTCTCCCCACATGGCCATTTCATTGAGGTTCCTCTCTGCCTGTGACGTTACTTCCCAAGTAGCTCACAGCCTCCTCTGGTCACTACTTTGTGTTGGATTTTGGAGGAAAGCAAAAAAGGCTGCTTTTTTTTTTTTTCTTTGTGTGTGTGTGTGTGTGTGTGCATATTCAAGTGTGCAAAATGCTGAGTTTTATTTAGGACTCACTTGTGCCAGTGAATGAATTAGAGTCGTGGTGGTGCAGCTGGTTTATATGCAGAGAAATGCATAGCAATATCCAGTGCAAAGATCAGTGCTTCCAGGTAGGAAAGGATCCCATGCAGGGATTTATGTCCCCACCCGACTTCGGTGCAGAGCTGCACAGCCAGATAGGGGCTCAGTGGAGTCTTTCCTTCCTCTCCTTCTGTTGAAGTGTCAGCCCCTCGTGCTGCAAAGCCAGATGGCAGACTCAATGGCTCCTCAGCAAAGCTGCTTCCCTTATGATGTGATCTCTCTCCTTCTGTGGGCCAGATCCCCAGCTGGGACAAATCATAACAGCTCCCTGGGTTTCACTGCAGCAATGGGAAATTACAGCTGCTGACTCCAGCTGCTGAGGATCCAGCCGGTACCAAACAAAGAGCCCAATGAAAACCTTAGCTCATGGAGGTGCCTGCCAAAAATTCAGATGCACAGCTGTAGACCCAAAAGCAAATCTGGGCTGTGATGTCATTGCTCGCCATTGTGTCACTGAACCAGCGCTTTAAACCTGATGCTGCAGTAAATACTCTGAAAGTGCTGGCTACACCTCCACAAATCCACTTCCAAACCCAGGGACTCAAAAGGCTGCGCAGACATACCTGCAGTCAAAATCTGGCACTCCCCTTTCCACCTCGTGCCTTTTCTGCCTGCTGTTGGCTTCCTTTGACAGGTGCCAGCTGGACCTTTGCCTTTTGTGTGCCTTGGGTTTGGTGAGCATCACTTTACTGCCACACTGCCGCTGGACAGCCATTTACAACGTGTTTATTCTTGTTGAACTGGTGAAGCTCTCAATTGGGAGAAAAGCCTGCCAGTCAATTTGGTAGGAATGGGGCTGTTTCTCGTGTTGTGCCATTCCTGATGTAAAATCCATGAGTTTCCTCACACCTGGAGGAGAGGCCCTGGGGTACAGCTTCATGCAGGGTTTTGGAAGGTGCCCACCAAGCTGTGAATGAAGGGCTCCAGTGGATTTCAGCACAGCTTCAGTCCCAAAGTATGCAGGGTTTCTGGCAGCAGGTTTCTTCCAGCATCACACTTTATATATATACATAAATATATATATATTGGATCTCACTTAGTCCTGAGTGTTTTTCTTTTACAGGAAGGAGGAGATGCATAGAAAGGAAATGTAATGGCTGCATATAGGAAAAATGTTACTTTCTTTGGCTTTAAAAGTTGAGTTCATACAAACCACAGGAATATTCCTCCTCCCACTGGGAGAGTCAGGTTTTGTCTGGGTATCATGTCATCTGTCCACATTCGTTTTGGATCCAGGAGAAATTATTAAAAATGATTGAAAAATCAGGCTTTGAAACAGTTGGTATGGAAGTGTGAGACCTGTCTATCACCTTCCATCAAAGAAGTTTTGGCACCTTTCTCGCCATCTGACAATTCTCCTCAGTCTGCTTCTGTAAAACAGAAATGCTGGCTGCTTTGGTGAGGGAATGCAGCGTAGTTGATACCAGGCTAGCAGATATTCTGTTTACCATGTGACCTGTTGGTAAGCAGCCTTGATAGAAAATTAATCCTTTTAAAAGAGAATTAAGGAGACTGGAGCCCATATTACTGTGCCCTGAAAAACATGTTGGTCTCCGGGATATGGTCCACAAGAAGCCTTTTTCTACTTTTTGTAAAGGAGGTGCTTTCTGTTTTCCATCACTGGTCTGTTTGATTTTTTTTTTTTCTGCTGTCACAGGTGATACTTTCTTGGTCAACATCCTGCACCGTCATCTAGTCAGATTTCCTTTCAACTATTTGTTTTGCAGCATTATCCCCTTTCTCTTCTGTTCTCAGAAGTGAATGATTGACCTATTTTCTTATTTCTTTGTGTTTCTGCATCAGTCTTTTTATTAGCAGGATGAAGTGTCACTCACTAATCTAGGAGAACAGCCCTGTCCCAAAGTAGCATAGCCATATGCCTAAGTGCCTTCTTGAGTTTAAAACTAAATCCATAGCCTTCTCCTGCTGTCTCCCACCAAGAGAGAGCTGTTTCCGAGCTAGGACTGCAGTCACAAACACAGGGCCACTGCACAGAGTCAGTTTGGCAGCCCCAAGCTGGGATTAGGTTAAAGGCTGGGACTCGGAGCTATTGACTGCTCAGCTCATAATGGGAGCAGCAAATTTGGACTTGGTGCTGACACAGCCTTTCAGTAACTGGATCACAGGTGCAAAACACCTCCATATGCAATAATATGTATACAGCTTTTTGAACAATAAGGAAAATTACCCCACGTGTTACTTTTCCCCCTTCCTGCTAAGTTACCACATATCAACTCTTCTGCACTTGCTCCCATTGACTATAGAGAAGGTACTTGTCTGCTCAAAACAAATTCAACAGGATTGGCTTATTCATTCTGGGTCTGTCCTCATTGTCATCTCCCTACAGGAAAAAAAATAGGTCTGCCCACCTTGACACCTCTCCTGTGAATGTGGGTCACTTTTTATTCAAATTACTGCCAGTAACTTTTCCCAGTGCTAAGGCCAGGCTCAGGGAGCCTGACGTTCCTCACTGTCTGTCCTGAACCTGAGCTCACTTGGGCTCTCATCTGCTCCTCATGGGGAGTTAAAGGGCTTCCTCCATACAGGTTCTTCAGGCTCTTGCTCCTGCCTTGCTGATCCTCCTGACCTCTCCAGAGCATTGTTTGATTTTAATTGTTGTTATCCCTTTTTTGGGTCATTTGACATACTTGCATGTTGCCTAGCATTTCATTAATTTTTCATTTTCTGCCCCCGGGAAATTTCTCTCCAATTTTGGCATGTTTCCCTCATTCTCCCTGCACTGAGTCAAAGAAATCATTTAGTTTCCTAGTAATATCCGCCTCATCTGTCATCAAGAGATAAAATTACTAAAACAATGAACAAAGGTTAAAAAAAAGCTGGATATGTCCAACTGCCAGATTATAGGTCCTTGCAGTGAAATACTGGTTGTGTGTGTATTTTCCCTCTATGCTTTCACATTCTCCTCCTGCCTACTCCCTCCCCCATGCTGAAACAACTTGGTTTGATCTGATCCATCTTTCTTGCCTAAAAAATGGGGTGGAAACCTCTCCTGAAAGCATCATTTTTTCTGATGGGACAGCGGAAAGGTTTTTGGAGATGTCTCTTTGTTGACTGTCGTTAAAAGGAAGTGTAGAGTGGTTTGTAGCACTAGAAATTTTATTGGGATGCTTGTGTGTGGGAATGGGCAACCTTTGCCTTCTCAAAGCATGCAGGAAATGCTCAAAACATTGGGTAGACAGAGCCAAAAAAAAAAGCAGGAACAAGAAGTGGGTCTGCTTAGCAAAAAAGAGGAAATTATTGGTTTATTATTATTCATATTGTAAATGAAAGCGTTTTTCTTGGCCAGCAGATCGTACGCAGCACAATTATTATCCTTATTAGTGCTGGGGACAAGGATCTGCAAGTGGATATACCCAATTTCTACAGGTACAGAAAATCCTTTGGAGGCAATGGCTCACACAGGTGGGACGGAGGTAGTGAATGACTGACAGCTTCCTCCAATTTTCCTTCAGGATCCTGAGGCAGATGTTAACGGGGTGTGCTGCAGGTCCTCGTGGAGCCAGGCAGGGGAGGAGAGTGCCAGAGCCAGGCTCTGTCCTCTGCTGGGTGATGCAAACCCAGAGCTCTTGGGGCAGTTACACCGGACTGACACTCGCATTGCTCAGATGTGCTCTCTCCTAACTGCCAGTTAGTTTGAAGGTCTCTTAAACTTCAGAGATCTTCAGGCCTCTGCAAATTACCTTGCAGGTTTTTCACGAGCAAGTGTTATGTCCTAAGTTAGTAAAATTGAATAAAACGTTGTCTGAGTCATCTAAAATTTGTACTGGGGAGCTCTTGTTCAGCAGAATGAGACTATCTGTATGTTTCAAACAGCTGTCAGGCTGGAGCTTGCTTTTATCCCAGATGTGTGAATTTCCAGCAATGTTATTAACTGGATTGTTCATCCTCAACAGTGTATGAAATTCCTTCCTGCTATTGCCATTGAGGGGAACAAAGAAAGAAAGAAAAGGCTGGGTGGGATCGGATGAGTGTTGCAAGGTGTCTTCTGCTTTCCTAGAGTGATTATAGAATAAAGCTTCTGACAGAGCCAGACTCTGCAAGTCAGTGGATGCGTTTCATGTGATAAAGGAAAAAAAGGGTAAAAGGCCTCAAATTATGTGTCAGTTTGGAGAGTTATGCTTTGGGCTTCTGGCAATTTTGGTGGTTATTTTAAAGGTGGAATCCAAAAAGTGTAGAAATGTGTGATGGCTTCGTGATGTTTTAGTACCAGCCAAAGCCACCAAGTCACCACTAGCCAATGGGGAAAGTGCATTTTTCAGGCCTTGACAGAAAATATCTTTGTGTTTTGCATTTGGGCTGCAGTTCAATTTGAACTCTATGAAGACCTCATCTGTGCTCTTCTGGGTTTGGATTTTTGTTCTTAAAATGTGACAAAGAACTCTTCCTGCGTGAAAAAAGGCCATGGCCCTGCGCTTGTGGTGCATTGATTTTCATATTGCTTAAGCATATGCGGAGCAGAGAAATATCACCAAACCATGACCTTTATTTACAGACTAAGTAAATATTGGTAATTGTTAAGTTTATGTCATAAAGTAAGAGGGAAGACTTCTGTTCAGTCACTGATTGTCCAGAAAGCGTGTGTGGTCTGTCCTTTACAGCCCATGGCCATACTCTGTTGTGAATTGGCCAGAAGAATCAGTCTTTTTAAAACTGTGTGTTTTTCCAAACTGCTGTGGGAGCAGTCCTAGACCACTTGCTATTCCATAACTCAGGTTAGTAAAACACTGTAAGTTTGCTTTTCTCATTTTAACTTGATGACCTGTGATGAACAAAAATTGAGCAAACTATTCCAGTTTATTTCCCATGTGCATTTTAATTCTGCATCCAATGCAGGTTGCTCCATCAATTTATACTTTTCTTAGATCAAGAGTTGCTATTTAATTTTTCCAGATATTTTAGCCGTTTTAAGTTTGCTCTGTTAAATGCCCACTAAAGCATCAGGATGACAGTTAGTCAACACTTGGAAGTCTGTTTAATGAAAAATTTTGACATTACCAAATTTGTTTTCTTTCAAAACTCGAATAAAACCCACCTTGTTTGAATTTCCCATTAGAACAGAATTTGCAAAGCTAGAAGTGAAATACCTCTTTCCATCATAATTAGAAAGTGTGAGAGGGCTCAAAAAGTCTACAGGAATCAAACCCCATCATTGGCAGCACAGAGGAAACTCTACTGCTTTCTAAAAGATGGGGCAAGTCGAGAGATTGAACAGAAGACCTGAATTTTAAATCCGTCTCCATGGCTGGTTGTTGCTGTTGCTTTATTGCATTTTGCTCCACAGCCTGTCAAGACCCACTCCTTGTCTCCACAAATGTGGCAGATAGGGACAGGGACCTCTGTCTCTCTCTTTCTCTTGTGTTTAAATGTACAACTCCAGTGATCTGTAGTATACATCACCAAAAGAAAGCATATGGCTCCTTTTACATTTTTATGCAGAGGAGTGGGGATTCTAAGGTGACATTTCTGGTAGTCTCTAATGAGCATCTTTGTAACACGTGCTTGCATATGTATCCTCTAGTGTAAAATCTCAATTTCATGTCGGGGTGCCACATGACTTCACACTGTAAATGTCATTAGTGTCTTGTATGTTAACAACCCTAATTGTTTTCAGTGATCTGTCCTGGATTGTTAGCTGAGGACACCAGCTTTTAACAGGAGACATTGCACTAATTGCCTGTTTTTCACAGAGTGGCTAAACCTTTGGCCTTTTGAAGTGTGTATATGTGTGTGTGTGTGTGTGTGTAATCTTTGTTAAAGGCATACAGATGATGAATAGCGCATTCAGCTGTGCTGGCATCCTCCAACAGTGACCGTGGACCTCAGTGGTTCCTACCAGTGAGTTCCTGGGAAGAGACAGCCAGCTGTTAACGACCCTGGCTGCACTCTCTTTTATGTTCAGAAGCTCCCAGAATAAAAAACCACTACAGAACTTCACAGTTTATAATTTGTGTGAGACCTTGTTTAGCTTTGAATTATTTGGAATCTTACTTCTTGGAATCTGGGATCACATTATACAAACACACTTCAGCCATAAATTCTGCAGACTTGCAAAAGTGGTTACAAAAACCAATGCTCTGAAGTGGTGAAAGCCCTTCTTTGGTGCTTTAAATGGTGTCTCACTTATTTACAACTAGTGAAATTCAACTATAAAAATTCTTTTCTTAATGAAAGGAACTTCTGTAGTAAATGAACCTGACATCTGTAAAGCAATCCAGAATAACAGCCATCTTCAAAGTAACGTGACTTACAAATTTAATGGCAAAAGGAGATTTTCTCCAGAAGACCAGGAAAAACAGTTTAGGGGACGCTAAGCATTTCTCTTGCTGAGCAGCTACTAGAGCAAATCTCTCTGCTGCCTGGTTCAGCAGTTCCCTGTCCTATGGTAATTTTGTCCTGCCATATGAACCTGATTTGAGGTCCCTTGAGCCAGGCTTGTAGTGGTGATTTCCTCGTGCACAGTGTCACTCCATGCTGCTCTGTGGTGACAAATAGCAAAGCTGACAGGAGATGCTGGGACCCAGGGAGAACCCTCCTCAAACTGCTGTCCTGGGGTCAAGGGATACCAGAGGCTGGGGTGGGATCGTGGAGGGAGGGAGCCCAGCATGTAAGCACACTGTGCTGGGCAGCATCTGCAAACACAAGCCTGAGGAGCCAAGGTTCGGGGAACTCTTCTGTTTTTAAAGTAATAGGGAAAAAATGTTTGGTTTTGGCAGAAATTTGGATTAAATTCCATTTCCATCAGGTTGTGTTAAAAGAGAAATTGTGACTCTCTCATACTTGTCACATAGATTTTTATTTTCCAAAGAAACAGAAATATTAATAGATTCTGAAAGTGTAAGACCTTGTAGTGCTTGTGTTTTGATTTATGGCTTCTAATAGCAAAGGAAGCAATACTGTGTGAACAAATTATTCAGAGAAGAGAAAAAGCTGGGAGGCAGGGGGGAGGGGGGAAACAAGAGGCCTGTAAAGAGATTTGCCTGAAGAGGCACCTAAAGTGATTCTTGTTTCCCAGTGGAGATCTGGGATAAAATGTGCAGCACTGAAATGTGACTGAGCCCATCCCAGATGTATATTCAGCAATACAGAAAGAGGAGGCAGAAATGGAGAGCAGAAAGGTCTTTAAATGTAGGGGAAAGGAGAATGTTTGGATTTTTGGGGGGGAGAGGATTTTTTTGTGTGCTGTGCTGTGCTGCTCTTGCCGCGGTGGGGATTAGGAGGCTGCCTGGTACCACAGCAGGTCTATTGAGGACTCCCGTCTGAAGCAGTGCTTTAACATTCATGATACATAGACTGAACTGCTGACAGTCCATTCAGCAGGGCAAGTGAAAAGGACAAAACTGCCCTGTGTTCTGCTCAGCTGCACTGCTCTCTGTTTTGGACTGACAGAAAAACTCTGCTCCAACAGCAGAGGAAACTCACTTCTCTTACTAGCAGCCTGAAGCCTTGGTTGTATCTGACATTCCAGCTGCTGAAGTGCAGGGTGGGGTGCCAGAACGTTCTGCTTTCAGAATTGCAGGTTGAAAGAGTTTGTCATTCGATAATCCAATCTATACAATTCTCTTTAATCTCTCTTCCTAGTGGAGTCATTAAGTACACAGCAGTGTTTGGCAGAGAAGTGATGGAGTGTGATATATCTTATTTTGGGAACTGACTTTCTTTTTTAATAACAATGAACATTTTTTCCGCCCATCACTTTAGTGACTGGCACAGGAGATGTAGTAAAACTCTATTCAGAAGAAGTGTTAGGTCAACCTGCAGCATTTCCTACATTCACAAACAGCTAACAACATTGTCTGGGTAAACCCCTCAGATTTGCAGCCAAGTGCTTGTCTGAACTTCCTAAGCATGTTGAAAGATTGACCTTAATGTAAACAGGACCTGCTTGCAGCACTGACAATAACACCTTTCTTTAGTGGGAGCAGGAGGAGGATGCACAGGGGATCCAGCAGGCTGTGTCTGATATGACACTGAGATGAAATTTTGCCAGTGGAAGCAGATGTTTTGAGGGTTTATATTTTCAAATTACCCTTCTGGAGCCTCCTAAAAAGAAGGAAGGTTTAGAGCATGCTCATCACTTCTCTTCTTGAAATCTCTACTCCTTAAGAGGTCTCTTGCAGTTGCTAAGAAACTAGGTTCCCCGAATGGACATCCCTTTGAAAATTCTGGTTTATTGTCAGAAGTGTTTGTGGTATTTCAAAGAAGGCACAAAATGCTGAATAGTTTTATGTTTGTTTTGGCTTTGTTTTGGTAGGTGGAGGGTTTTTTTGTTGTTTGTTTGGGGGGGGGGTTGTTTTTTTTGTTATTTTTGGCTTGCTGGTGTGGGCAAGAACAAAAAGAACCATCTTTTCTCATAGAGACACCTGACAGATGAGAAATTTGGCAGAGGTAAGGACGTCCATCATCCCTGGGCTTAGGAGGATGCTGCTTCTATAATATGAAAAAATTGGTCCACATACACAGGGCCAGCATGACACAAGCCCACCTCACTTGGGTCTCTTTTCCAAGTCTGCATGGCTAATACAGGTGAGGGAGGACCATGGGGACAGAACAAGGAGCATCTTTATCCTGATGCCATGTCCAGCTTTTGCTGTTCAGGCTCTGCTTTTTCACTGCCCTGTGTATCTCCATTCCAGAGCCAAACTCGTGCAGTGAACAGGCTCCAGGGAGAATTTCTGGATGGCGAAGTTGTTCTTGTGGTTACTGTGGCAAGGTGACCAAGAGGCTGACTCAAATGGGGCCAGCTTGAGCAGCAGTGAGTGCTTGAATAGGCCAGGGCACTCATTTCTCTTGCCTAGAAGATGGGTAATGGCTCTGCCAAGCTTTTTAATGTGGTAGCTTATCAAGTGCACTTATAACTGCTTCATTATCTGTACATTCCACTGCTCTTTGACATGAAGACATGCTCTTGTGAGCTGTCCTCAGAATCCTTCTCTGCTTCTCTGGGAAGGAATCACCGTCATTAACCCTTTGCACTAACATGGTTTTGTGTGCTTCCTTGGGCAAACAGCCATTATTTGAGCTTATCACCAGTCTCTAGCTTGCTTCATTTTTTGTTTAAAGACGTATTATCTTCAAAAATAGAAATCAAGGTCCAACTTCTCTGATTTATACACTCCACGCTACCACCTGGTCCTGAACCTGCAGTGATTCCGTGTAAAGAATTCCCATCTCTTTCAGTGGGTGTTTCATGCATGGACAGTACGTACTGACTTGGCTGTGTAATGATATGTTTGCTGGCAGTGTGTTATTTAGCTGCTAGTTATCTTTGTGTACTGTAGAGAAATTCAGGCAAGATTTGCTACTTGCTAAACAGGAAAGCAGGGTGGGAACCAAAGTCTTTTTATGCATGTCAACTCCTTTAGGTCTTTTCTACAATAAATGTCTTCTATTTAAGAAAACAGTGTCTGACAAGAGAAAAATGGGAACAAAATGATCATAGATTTTCAGCTTGGACAAGAAATTGCATACTGCTTTTATTCCAGATTCTGGATTTGAATATTATCTTCTCTGGAAAGGTTTGATGAGGTTTCACTGCCAAATATCAGCATGTTCTTATCAACTCCACACCCTGTCTTCTGATCACCATGGAAAAATGGATCATTCAGGCCTGTTTTATGTTCAAAAAGGCAGTTTATAACTTGAGCAAGTTAGCCTGAAATAAAGAATTATGGCTTGGATGTCTGTCTTCCTCATCTGCATGAATTTACAACATCTATTTGAACTGGCACTGATTAATAGTCTTTAAAATAGCACAGGGCATTTAAATGAAGAGGACTGACAATATGCAAGGAATAATAGGCGGTGAAAGGAATGAGGTTACATAGCTAGATGTTTTCTTTTTCTTTGTAATTTGCCTTTGAGCCTAAGTTAAATTTCCTTTTCTGTGTATATAAGATAAGCAGTAGTTATTGGTCTTGTTTGAAATTATTTCTTGATTTCATTAAGAGTCCAAATCATTCTGGAAAAAGAGAGACTCAGGCCCAGTGCAGAAGTCACACTGTGCCTGGACTGTTGGTCTGTAACAATGCATCTGCTTCAGACTCATGGGTTCCTCCCATCTGCCTCAAACTCATGGATTCCTTCCTTGGTTTCCAGATCTCCTGGCTTTTCTGGTTTCTTCTCTTTGTTTTTCCTTTCTTTTCATAAAAAGACTTTCCACTCCCATATCATCCTAGGATGTCCACTGGCTGTTGGGCGTCTCTCATATCAATATGGACATAGGTCCCATCTGGGCATCCAGAGAAAGTGTGCTGTGAATTTTCTGTTTCCCATGAGTTGGGTATTGAGGCACAGCTGTAAATGACAGCCCAGGTAACCAAGAGGTAAATTACTGGGTGGTTTCTAAGCAGGGAGAAAGGGGAAGAAAAAGAAAGGACACTCTTGTTTAACAAATTATTCTGAAGCTTTTCCCCATCATCTTAATTATTGGTTCCTCACTATTTTCTTCCATAAGTAATTATGAAGAAGAACAGTCATAAATTATAACTTAATTTGCCCCAATTAATGTTGAATGATCAGTGCAGTTTGCAGAATTGAGTGATTCAACTGCACTAATGGATCGTGGTGAAAACGTGTTTCTGTCACGTTATATGATGCTCTGTTATTGTCTTTAGCTCAGCCCATGAGGTGCTAGAAAATCTCTTGTTTGCGCTTGCTTGGAAGCTGGAGTCTGTCTCAGATTGCTAAGCAAATTATGTGGGTTTTCTCCTCAGTGCTGTTACCAGGAACCCTGACAAAGTCCAAACCAGGAAATGCTGGATTTCTTATTCAAGGGTTATCTTTATGGCAAAAAACCAGTATGAACTCATTACAGATAAGTGTATTTACTATATCCTTCCCTAAGATCATGATCTTACATATTAGTTTTCAGGACTACCAATTTCCCAATGGTTTGACTGAGATCTGCAAAAGCCATTGATAAGAGTTGATTTCCTGTCATGGGACTAGACTCTGTTTCCAATTACCATCCTACAGTTTTATGTGCAACAGATCATTGACTATTTAGAAGACAGGATAAAAAAAAATCAGTATAAAATATACTTCTTTTAACTTGTGCCACATTCAAATTTTCTTCTTTTGACTTTTAATCATGCAATTTAGCAGGATAATATTTTCATTAAAAAGTGAGTCTTCCTGTCTCCCTTTCTCTTTTTTTTGAATTCATTGTCCTCATTTTCACTAGTTATCTGTCTGTTCTTAACCCATTTCACTTTCATCTGGAAAGGCCTGGCAGTTCTGAGCTTTCACACAATCTTTTTCTTTCAGGAAAGTCCTATATAGTGCATTAAGTTCTTATAAATTCCAGTTGGGTTAAAGGAAGATCATAGGATAGTTAGATTACCCTGTTTTCAAGAATTAATATGTATCTGTGACTTGAATAAATATGTATTCAGCCTGAAGAAATGATAAGCATTGTCTCCCAGATGACACAAGTTCTGTAACAGGAAGCTTCTATAAAGAGATATGGCTCCAGCCTGGAGAGATTGGAGATGAGCACATCTCTTTATGACTTCTTGACTGCCTTTCAGCACAAGTCCCCTCAAAACAAGATACAGGTCTTGGCCTAAAAAAGGTCTTGGAAAGGCCTTGAAATTTGGCCTTCTATGCCAGAAGAACACGTGGCTGGGACCCACTGTAATGGAGATGCATCTGAGACCTTGGATGTATCTCCTGAGTGGAGGAACAGATTTGACTCGCACCTACAAGTCCTGTGTGAGACCTGTTTTCCCTCACAGGACAGCAGGATGAAGGACAAAGATAACCTAGTCATTAATAACATCATATAACATTTCTCTGCTGCCCATTGCTCTTTTTTCCTCATTTTTGGTATGCATTTCTTTTTCATTTCTTTTGCCACATTATTGATTAGTTGACCAAATGTAAAATCACAGACTCCCAAGTATTCCAGAGTAGGAAGCTGTGGTGCCTCTGATGCATCTTCTCTTTGGCTTTTGGTCCAGATGTGACTCTGGCTGGGAGCAGGTGGAGTCTTTCTGAAGCTCTCTGGTTTTTAACCACACGTCAAACACTGCTGACTGCCAGCTCCCTCTCCTCGTGCTGCTTAGCACCTCACATGCAACCATCTAGGGCAAGCATTTTAAATGAGAGGTAGTTTGGCATCAATCTGGCTGATTCACCAGGCAAACAACTGATTACTCCAGATTTCAACGTGTAGATTTTCCTACTGAGGACCAAATTTTCATTCTCATCTCACTGAACATGCCACACCGAGTTGGGTCATATGCCTTAAAATGAAGGTGATGCTTTTGGTGACCAAGTGTTCCTGCTTTGCAAAAACCATTTTACAAAAGATTTGTGATTGTTGCCCCACACTGCAGTTCCTTTCTGCAGCTATGTTGGCAGCCTTCAGGCTCATTGATGGAGGAGTTATTTGCTCCAGTACCCAGGCGATTATGTCTGTACCCGGGCTTCATGCTTTATTTTCAAATCTGCCAACTTTTGGAGCTGTTACTGCTCAGAAATTTAGTGCATTTTTTGTTCATATTTGTCAGATATAAGGAAGACGTGACGAGGAATAGATCTGGGCTAACACCCACTCTGTGCCTCTTCTACCAACCAGACTTCATACCTTCTGAGGATCACCACTTGCTGTGGTGGGAATTTCATATCTAATGAAATGTTTGAAAGCTCAGAAGATTGAGAATGTGTAAACATGCTTCTGAGACAGGCACCTTTTTGAAGTGTTTAGTAAAAGTACCTGTAAACATCTGCAGCCTGGAGGATTAGCAAGTGCCTGGTTCTGTCCTGGTCTGTGTCAGGGGAGACAGGCGGTACATGGCACAGGGCTCTGTGCAAGGGGTAAGGGTTTATGCTGAGCCTGTGATAACCCCCTGCATGACCCCAGTGAGGGACTTGGCTTTCCCATGCCTCTCTCCCTTCACCCACACAATAGATTTACTTTACTGTTTTCCACGGCGGCTGCTCCAGAATAGGAGCAGCCCTGCTGAGATGTGTGTGTTGAAAGCTCAGGGATGACTCAGACAAGCTGGTTTTCTTTCTGAATTTCTGAATGCAGTATTTGCCACTCTGATTTCTCACTTCCTTCACTAAATATTTGCACTGAGTGCTGGGTTGCAACTGAAGGTCTTCACTGGGTCAGAACAGGGCAGTGGGGCAGCTGAGAGTAGCTCTCTCTGACCACCATGTCCTGGAAACATACCGAGGCTTCCACTGCTGGTAAATTAGATTACACCGGTGAAGTTCAAGCAATCAGCAGACTAATTGCTCAAGACTTCACTTGGCAGCAGTGCTAATGTGTGGCACTTGAATATTTTCTCACTTTTTTAGAGATGGACATTTTCTTTTAAGAACAGCTTTATATCTTTGCTTTCTGCCTTTTAACTTCCCTCTGAGCAAACCGTACAGAAAAACACCCACTTAGCACTGATGGTAAGAAATTTTCTTGGCCAGTGGAAAGACAAGATGCTGCTTCCAGGCTCTGTGGCTGCTCTCGGGAGGCAAGGAAACACGCTGTCCCCAGCATATGGGTGAACCAAGATGCTGGAAGACTGAACGACTTGCTTGTGATCACAAGTTATGTCAGTAGCCAGGATTAAAAACCAAATGTTTCTGGCTAACCCTGGTAATCATTATCCTTCCTTATCTTGGGACCACCAAGGAAAATGTCAGAGCTTCCTGGAGACGAGAGCTGGCACAGCAAGACCCCAGGCAGAGCCACTTGGAGCTGGGGGAAGATCTCACATACTGGGCCACCTGCAGCTTTTTTCTGCCTCACTGTGACATGGGTTACTTCCTTCACAGGTTTTCGGAGAGGGTACACCAAGGAAGGGAAGGCTGTTTCCTTCCAAGGAGTAAAATGCAAGTGTAGATTCAATGTTAATTTCTAGATAGTGTTCTGAAACGAGCCCCAGAAATGGACTGGGACCTGCACTGATGTCTGGGTATCTGCATCATCTGCTATTTTTTTGCAGGGTAACAGTTAAATAAATGGTTAGAAACATCCCATGTTTATAAGGCAGTCACCTTTTATTCGGCCAAATTAATTTATAAGCAACTTTGAGTAAGATATACATCCTGAGGCTTTTAGCCAATGGATTGTCCATGATGGCTTTATTGCTAGATTGATGTTGCATACCTCTGTGTTACTCTTAGCAGATGGATATGTGGTCTTTTTTTCCTCATCCTAAAATAATTTAATAAGGGAAAGATAAAAAATGAAATGGGCTTTCAGTATCAATTTAATCTGCAAAGGGCTTTCAATATCAATTTCTTCTGCAGCTATCAGTAGTACTGATAGCAGTGCTAGCCATAGCTGTGTACTCCTTCCCTGGTATCCCTGGAGGCTCTGCATTGTTGCTAGTGTGCCTAAACATTGATTTCCATACTTCAGCTGTCTTGATTTGCTTTTACATTTAACTCAGTTCTGAATTTTCTGGATTTCTTTTTTTTGTTGCCTGGAATAATTACAACTTCTCACAAAATGCTGCTTTTGCTTTCAGATATCTGAATTTACTCAGATTCCAATTTAATGTTATTTTTCATGAAAATCCAAGTAATTATGCAAGGTCCTGTGCTGTAAATGGCAAGGCAAATCCATCTCTTCTTATAAGGAATTAAAATAATTTGCAGAGAGACCATGATGAAAGTCACACAGAAGTGTGGAAGTGAAGGATGATTTCAGTGGGGTAAATCTACAATTCTCTGAATGCTGTCAAGTGCTGCTTCTCTCTGCATCAACATGACAAAGGACAGGGTTTAATCCAAAGTCTAAAGCCACTGGTATTGTGAGGGTTCAATTTTCCCTCCAGCCCCAAGCATTTCATTGTCTGCGATCCTTCCATGCCATCTGTACGAGGCCCTTCCCCTGACGTGGAGCAGCCCGTAGCTCTCCAGGACTGGGCTCAGCTTGGAGCACTGGCAAAGAAGCCGAGCTCTCAGCCTGCAAGCAGAAACGCTGTGCTACCGGCTGGGAACTATGTGCATTCTCAGATGAGGATGACTCAAATAGCACGAGCTGTGACTGCTGCTGGGGAAATATCATCCGGAGGACGGAGTGAGCCACAAGTACACCCATTCCTCCTCACTGTGCTCGTTTCAGAGTCCCCTTGTCCGTTTACCGAGGCAAGTCAGCAGTGGCTTGTTGCAGGAGCAGCAGCCTTGCCTTGTGTGACTGTGAGTTTCTAAAATCTCCAGGCAGATTTCATCATCATGGGCAAGACCTTGGCTGGGTCTGGCTGGGAAAGGATTGGCAATTGCCTGGCACTAAAAGGCTGCGTGATTGACTGGGCTCCTTGGGAGTGAATATGTCCTAAGCAGCACCATTAACATTTGAGGCTGCACTTGCTTAGCTTACACCTGAATATATAAAGAGATCCAGAGAACAGAAATACATCTCTCAGCACCATAACAGCCATAATTGGCCTGATGTTACATTGATCACAGCGCTCCTTAATGATGAAAGCCAGGCGCGCTGCTTTCCAAATCAACAATTTTACACTTAGCTAAAAATGTTAGCATTTGGATTTAATTAAACACACTTGCTTGTCCTTGTTGGAAGGAGATAGCAAAGGGAGGAAAGCCACAGTAAAGCTGCAAGGATGGCCTGGCAGGACTGCCCTTGCAAGCAGGCACCTCCAGCTTATGAAACCAGCATGGAAAAGCCGGGTGTGTAAAACTGGCTAATATTTTGGAATGTTCCTCAGAACTTGCTAACTCTGTACATCTGCAAATGCTGGCCATGTTCCCAGCCTTTATTTTCAGCCCACTTTTCCTGTAAGCTCTTATGCATTATCTCTTTGGTAGCCATCTGACATTGTCATTAACTCCCAAAGGCACAAGGATGGTGGAGGCAAAGCGCAGATCTGGATGGGGTGGTCAGCATTAGTGCACCTGTACATGAAGGAATGCTTTGTGACAACTGCGTAACAGATCAAACGCTCCCTCAGATTACCCACCACGAATCTGGGTTTCACAAACAGCTCAAAGCTAATGCTTCTGCAAACCCTTAGCAAGGTTCAAGGTGACCATCACACTGGGATCCACAGAGCAGCCCTGTGGGTATGTGTTTGACTGGTGGCATCCAAAACCATTTGGCACAGGAGTCCAGAGGAAAGAGCTGGATGTATTGGGGGATGAAATGGGGAGAAGCAAAAGGCATGGCTGAAAATTTTTGATGTAGGGAACTCATAGAAGACATTACAAGGAGTTAGAGGATCTGTATGTCAACATGGTAGGAAGCTAATCTGTTCCTCTGCCCCTAGAACATCTTGTTTCTTTCATGTGCAGGATAATGGGGCTCAGATACCTGATTATGACCTGTCAGAGTTGCCATGAGGGAAACCTGCTAACCCCTACAGCACTGGGGTTTACAGACAGACAGCTGGGGAATGGTTAAGTTACATGTGTGCACATGGGTCTCTGTAAGTAAATTGGCCATGTCTGTAATGCAGTAATTTGCAGCTGTCAAATAGTTAATGTCAACTCAGCCTGCGGACTCATAAATTTTAGTTTAACATGCAATTCTACTCCGACAAGTGTCTATGTAAAAATAACACCTTCCTACAGAAATGATCTGCTATCTATGTGTAATCACATGCAAATCTGATTAATTTGCTGACTAAATTAAGGGGAACAGTTTTGAAAAATGGATGTCTAAAGTTAGGTACATACTATTTATGTACCTAAATACGCAGTAAGATTTTAAGTGGTACTTAAGTCTTGTCACTTCGAATTGCCCTTGGAGTAGCTTTTAAAATCAGATTACCTTTCTGGAGCCCTGAAGCGTAGAATTAGATAAGTGGGTTTGAAAATATTGTCTTCATTTTTATTCCTTATTATCTCTGTTGAAGCTGGAAATACACAGCCGCTCCAGGAGCAGGCGAGCAGATTTCTTTTTCATTCCTCTTGCAATCATACAAGCCAAAAAGATGACAACTTCACTTCTAGATCCCAGCATGAGTTTGTCGACCTGGTAGTTGGAAAAACAAACCAAACATCTTTTTTACTTGTAAACTGACTGCATTTGATCTGGAAATCATTGAGACGCAATAAACATGAACTCCATGATTCTGTTTATGTGGAGTCAGTTTTCCGAGTAGAACCACATGTAACAAAACAATCATTATAGTTGAATAGCAATGCTTATGAAAAGGACTGGATTGAAAATACTGATGACAGAAACCTTCTGTTTATCCCTGGAACAGCAGTGACAGTGGTAGCATAAGCTACATCACACTGCTCCCCAAACAATTGGCACCCAAGGGACTAACTGGTGGTATGACTTCAAGTGCATTATTTTGCTGGGTCCCTTATTTCTAGCAGTGGTGGGTGCTCCTGAGCTGATGGTGCTGTAAGTGGTTGCAGAGCCCCTAATCAGGTACTGGTGACTTAGTGCACTTCACCGGCACTTTTGTAGCTATGCTATTACTAAACACTTTTTGGAAGCAAAGGGGTGAGGAGGTAGCTCAGCTGCTATTGCTTGCTTGGTCTCCCTAGACAAGCTCACTGCTGTTTTCTTGATTACTGCTGGCTGTGCAGAGCTTGGACTTTTTTTTTCTCCCTATCTTTTTATGCTGACATCTGTCTGTTGGACATCAAAGGGCAATCTTTCAAAGCCAGAAAGTCATATGACTTACGGAACACTTAAGTGATGATCTGCAGAAATGCGGGTGAGCTCGCCCCTGGAAGAGGCATTCTGCTGTCGTGATGCGTTAAAACAGCTCTTTGTATTTGGGCAATAACAAAGATTCATTTGAAAGTATTAGCTATCATCAGGGCTTGACCTCTTGAGAAAGTATTCTTTAGTCAGGGTTTTAAAGTGGATTTGGAAAGATAATTATTCTTGTCCCCGGGTAGAATCTGGGCAATTTATGTGCTCAGCTGACTTGCCACTTTGGCTTCAATGGATATTTATTCCATGAAGTGCTTGGTTGTGCTGTGTGACAGAGGACGATGGTGGTGGGCAGATCAGATACGTGCAGACAGAGATAGTGCTCAGGGTGATACATCCTTAATTGTCAGTAGTCTTACAGCAGGCAGTGTGCTCAGTACTGTAGCAGTTCAGTGCAGGGGAAGATGACACTGTTTATCTCTTTGGTTTTTTCTCTGTGTGTGAGTTCAGAAAACATTTGCAAAAAAGCTTTGTTTCATGGCCATGAAAAGATTGTTTGTATCATTTAAGCCAGTATAGCACTCAGAAAATTGAATTTTGTACATCTCCTGCCTGATAAACTTTCTTTCTATAATATTTCAGTATGCATTTTTTGCTCCTAAGATGTCATTATTGCTTTATCCTGCAGCTTTCATTACTAGCCAGTGTCATCTATTTCGGCTTTCTGGAGCTGCTATAAATGGATATCATAACACCTGATAGGGCTTCCTAGGAAAAGTGGTAGAGAGGGTAGATGTATTTCCACAGGCTGAATTTTCATCAGATCCCAGGATTCAAGCAGGCATTTTCAAGAAGATATTTTTCTGGCCCTCTCAGTCCCATGTAATATTCCAGAACTCCAATGCTGGGTCCCGTCCTGCAGTGGGATCCACTGGGTGAGGTATAAACCAGAGATCTGCGGGCTCACAAACATATGTTCCTCAGGAGCAAAAGCTCTGGGTGGAACATTAGCTACTTTTCCAGTGCTGCCTTATAAATATCAGGTTTATAAAAGGCTCTTATAAAGGTCCTGTATCAAATACCTGGCCATGACACCTGCACGCTGCCATCAGTCATCTCCCATGAAATATGGAAGATGAAGTTATGTATCTGCTTGTCTCCCACCATAGTCTCTGGTCACTCTGGGATAAAAATTGCTCTCTGTGATGTGTTTGTGCAACTCTACCAGTGCTGCTGGCTGGACCCATAACAAAGCTGCAGGATGCCGACATAAGAGATGGTGAGGGGCATCAGCACAACTACTATTTCCCATGACTGCCACACGCATGTTGCACCAGCTGGTGGTGGCAGAGGGGTGGAAACAGATCTTCTTAATGTGCACCTGCTAATATAAATTAATTATTATAGTAATGAAGCCAAAGCATGATGAATCTGTTCTCTCCAGTCCGTCTTTTACTCTGCTTTTCTTTGTAAGCAGGCAGAAAAACATCACTGCATTTCTCTCTTTTCCTTTGTGCAGTTAGTTTGCTAATTCTGATTTGTCATCACTCCTAATGTTTCTCTGACTGTGACTTGTTGTTTTTTCAAAGCAGTATTAGCATGATAGTGCCTAAGAGTTATCGAACAACTAACATAATGGACAATTCATTCCAGCATCAGAACTGGAGCTTGCAGGAAAAGGTCATGGAAACCCTGGGCTGAGTTGTAGGTTGGAAATGTGGACATGGTCTTTCCTTCTATCAGCAAAGCTAGAACCCAAATACAAGAAGGTGCATGTGGTTGCGTGTTTGTGTGGGAGAGCAGGGATGCCTGGCAAGAGATGTTTATGCAGGATGAACTCCTGGCTGGGGAAAAAGATAAAAATGGATTATTTAAACTGCTGCAGCCAAAGGAGTGAAATTTCGGCTGCAGTAGGAGATGTGGGAGAAACTGTGTTTTCTCCTCATCTCCTATTTACTGAAGGTATTAAATGTCCTTTGATTGACTTAGCTTGGTTTAGGTTGGGGTCTGCTCCCCAGTGCTGTACTCGAGGGAGGCTCGACAGCCGCCTGTAGCAAGATTCTACAGGCTGCAATAGATTGTCACAGATCAAAGTATAATTTCCCCATCTTTAGAAACCTATCCAATAAACTTTGTGGACTGTTACTGACATGTTGAATGCGATAATTTCCTCCTACCTGGAGTTGCTGGTTTTTGCAGAGCATGCTGCTCAGTGAAACCACCAACCAGTAAAATCCCTTCAGAAGAAGGGAAAACGTGTGGGAAAAGGATTTTATAGTTCAATCTGTGAAATTAAAATATCATTGCCAGTATATTGCACTTCTGTCACCTCCATTGAAAGAAAAAATGCAACCTGGCAGTGGGCTGGAAAGAGGGGTCCCAGACTATTTCCCTGTGTTTCAGGGAGGAGTTGGATGGTCATCTGACTCCAGCTGTCCAGAATCTATAGAGCAGCAGCTTGCACCCTCTGGAGATCAGTCACATCTCATTAAACTGTAGCCAGTTATTTGTGCAGCTCTGAGCTCTCCCTCAGTGAAAAGAAGGCAATTTGCTGCGTTTAGGTGATAATGTTTTAGCCTGTTCCATAAAGAAAAGTATGACTGGGATGGAGAACATGTTCCTGGTAACTGTGGTATCCAGAATCACAGTCCAGTGGGTTTAATGGTGGATTTTGCAGTGCTGTGTTAACAGTTGGACTCAATGATCTTAAAGATCCTTTCCAACTTTGGTGGTTTTATGATTCTGTGGTAGATGAGATTAAATGCATACCCTTTGTCTTTGAAACCTGCCCAGTGGCTTTTTGTAACTCTACCTTCTGGTGAGTATCATTTTCGCAAATTTAAGGGCTGCTTGTCCAGAAAGAGATCCAGACAGCTCATGAGACTTTAATCCCAGTTATCTCTTTATATGTGTCCTTAGCTGGAACAAACTAAGGGAAAGCTGCATTTTCAACCTATTGGTTGAATTCAACCTCACAATAACATCACAGGTTATTAGCACAAAAATGTCAAGCTTCTTACAGCACTAAGTCTTAGGGCTATAAACATTTATACTAGCATGCTAAAGAGATTTGGGCATAAGGGGCCGTACTGGCATCAGGGAGCAGAGGAAAATATGAGTAGGCTAACATTAGATTAAACAGAGGCAGGCAGTAATTTAATTGGCATTTATACATTGAGAGAAGGAAAAAATAGTAAGTTAAAAAAAGAAATGTGGCTAGGAAGCTTTTGGAAATCAGGGACGTAATTTGCTTTCCAAAATGATTCACAGCATCTCGTGTTAGCTAATTAACAAAACAGCAGGTTTGTGAATTTAACTGCAGCGGGGTTAGGGCTCCATGGGCTCGGTTCTCGTCCATGTGTTCATTGGGATCTGTTCAGCCCCCTCGGTGCTTTTGCTCTGCTCTTTTGCATCTGGGGGAGCCTGGCCTCTTTCAGAGGGCAGAGTTACAAGTGGCTGCACTCTGCGATAGGAGCCAGATGAGGGTGAAAGGGGCAGGTGGAGAGGCAGGAGATTATCCATTGACTGGCATGACTCAGCCATCCATAAAATGATTTTCATTAATGTTTAATGTGTGTCAAAAATGTCAGCATCTGTAAGAGAGGCAGATAAATTATTTAGTCCTGTGAGTGTCTTGCCTTCCCCCTCCCGCTGATGTATGTGAAATGTTTGCCCTGGTTTTGTTTGGATTTGGGATGCTGGTGGGGGAGTTAAAGTGATTGCTGTTACACCCAGAGTGTTTCCTGGCCAGGCTCTCGGAGGAGCTGCTGCCGCTGCCACTTTGCAGTTCAGCTCTTGGGCAGAGAGGTCTGGGCAATCTGAAGTCAGCTGCAAGTGGGTTATGCATAGGCCCTGCTGGTGGCCTGGGGCTGGTTGTAGATTGGTTTGCAGAAACTGCAATACTGGGAAACTGCAATAAGGACAGAGGAGTGAGGTGTGGCGGGAGGTCCTGCTCCCCAGGTAAGGGCTGTGGAGGGCGGCTCTTGGAGCAGCTCAGCGTCCCAGTGTAGCCCGTGAGCATTCCCTGTGCTCTTGAGGGGCCTGCCTGAAGTGCCCCTGAGCTCTGCCTGATGTCACCTGGAGTGCTTTCTACTGCTGTTATTGCTGCCTTGGTTCTTGCTGCTTGTGTTTGTCCAGAGATGCATCACCCAGAGGCTTGCAGCTGCCCTGCTTGGATGGACTGTGTCCTGCTCAGGGGTGGGAGCAGCCTCTGCGATCCCACCAGGGCCTTGGCTACTCGCCCGTGTACCCCTCTGCAGGGATGGTTTCTACTTTTGCCTGGCCTCTGTCAAGAGCTTAGAGCATGTATCTTACTTTATCCCTAACCAGGGAATTCATGCACAGGAAGGGAAAACTCCCCTCTGAATTGCAGATTTAGGTTTTCTTTTATTCCTCTTTTTTTTTTCTTTTTTTTTTTTTTAAATCAGCTTCCCAGGATGACACAATAGCTGCAAGCTGAAATCATAAGCCCTGGCAGAAGGAAAGAGGGACCAAAGGAGATGAGCAAAGGCAGAAATGTATCCGGTCAGAAGGGATTTGAGGCAACGTGAGACAGGGGAAATGTAGGCCTAATTAATTGTGAGGTGCTGGTTTGTGAATGTTGAATGAACCACAGACAAAAATGACTAATTTAAAACCCACTCGGACACTCGTATTAGACACAGCCATCCTTCCTGGACAGGGATTTTTCTGAAGGCAATAGGAGCTTCGTCGATCTGTTTGGGGCATGCTGAACTCTGTCAGAAAAATTAAAAAGAGAAAATGTAGAGTGTTTTTAAACATAGGGGGAAATGCAATTGCCTTGTTTGTTTAGGATGTTTTCTTTCTTTTTTTGGGCAGTCACAGGCTTTGGGACGAGGATCTCAATTGGCCTCTAATTAAAGTTGCTTTCTTAGTGTCTGGCTTGAAATCCCCCTGAGAGGCAGATGTTTGCAAAGCACACTTGGGGCACTGGCATATGGTTCCTTTGTACGGCTGGCGTTTCAGCAAAGTGCCTTCTCAATGTTGTACATAATTAGATATTTTATTTTATTTTTTTGTCCTGGAGAAGTTACTGGTGGCTGGGGACCTCCAGGATGTGAGTGGGAGGCTTTCTGGGAGACGGATAGGAAACCCTAAGCACGTCACTCCTGTGTGACAGGTGCTGGCAGATGCCCTTTTGCAGCTTTTTGGAAAAAGCCTGTTGACTAAACCAGTGCCAGTTAAAGAATATTATTTTAACCTACAGGTTTTAATAGAGGATGGGATCCTGGGTACCCAGCCTCTGCAGCTTCAAAGAGGGCCTGCATCCTTCCTGCAGGACTCCATCAGCAGTTCTAAACTTTTTATGGGATTATAAAATTCTGAGGAATGTTTCCATAAGAAACCCAATTGTAATTGAGAGGGAAGTGAAATGAAAAGAAAATATTCATGCACACTAGGCCTGGATAGAGACCATGGCCGTGTTTAAAACGTGACTTCAGATTACAAATGGCCCGTAGGTGTTTATTAACACCATAAAAGACTGTTGCATCTGGGTGGTCACTGATGTGTAGAGCAATCTGTAGATGGCAAGAAACTTAAACACTAAAAGCTCAAGGTGCTGAATATACTTATTTCCCTCTAGGGCAGCACATCCATCCCTTGTACACTTAAGAAATAAAATACAGGATTTTGTGTCAGATGATCTAAATTTTCTCCTAACATCTCCCATTCCTTCCCAGAAAGCCCTTTCTGTGATCACCACAGCAAGTCTTTCCTACTGTCAGTGCCTCATTTTTGCCTGTCTGTAAAAGTGCAGTGCAACAGTTCCCTGCCTCAGACAACTCAGAGAGGTTTTTTCAGACAAAATTAATTCATGTTTGAAAGGTGCTTTTGAGGTCTGTGAACCTGACTGTGCTTTACTAATGTGGGCAGTCATTATTTCCGTTCTGTAGAGAGGAAAACCAAGATCTGGCACAGTTAAAACAGCTTGTTCAGGATCATAAAGCAATTTAGGAGCAGAACCACAAATAGAGCCAAGTCTTTTGACTAGCAGTCAGATGTGCTATCCACAGGGCTACCTATAACGTCTAATTATTTTTCTAAGTGTAAGAACTGAAAGATCTCAGCCTGATTCCAAAGTCCTGAGGAACATGAAAAGGAAATGTACAAAAGATTGACTCACAACCATTGCATTCTCTTAGCATCTCTATTAGTGTATGTTTAAAATGAAATGAGTAAAATCCCCCACGGATGGAGTTGAAGCAGAGCCTCTGCTGCAGATTGTGCATAAATTCAGTATCCTTGTGATGCTTTGAATGGTTTTGTGCCACTTATGAAAAGGCAAAGCCTGGCTGTTGGCTTAGGTGGGATGCACAGGGTGGGATGTTTCGGCTTCAGATGCTGAACACGGCTTATTAGAGGCCACACGTGCACAAGGCTAATGAATTTGCATGCTTGCTGCAAGCCTCTCTATCTTTGTTGAGGCCTTGCCTATTCTTTGGCTTGATTTCAAGCTGAGGCTACTGTTTAAATGTGTGGACATTCAAAGGCTGTGCTGGGAGGCTTAATGCTGCCAAGTACCTCGTGGAAGGAATAACAATCTCGGCAATTAGCAAAGTCTCCCAAAGCCCAGCGCTGCCTCTGTCGGTGTTATAGGCAGGGGAGGGAAGGGGCTGTGCTGGCAGGGGCTGTCCCTGTGCGGGGATTCGAGCAGTGAGAAATCAGAGGGACCGACCTGTTGGTGTAGAGGGGGAGAAAAGCAGCCCGTCCTCTGACATACGCTGGCAAAACTTGGAAGTGGAGGTAGCCTGTGGTGCTGCCACCCAATAGCTGTGACCAGAAGGATATTTCAGCAGGCAGGAGTGGTGTGTAATTAATAAAAAGAAGGACAGAATAAAGAAACACAGAGAAAATAATATTGGTCTTGGACTGAGCCTAACTATTACATATAAACCCAACAATCATGTTTTAATTTTAGAATAAATGCAGCAATGTCATGCATGTGACTTTTGTCTCAGCTGGGATGAAGAGTGTGGCATGTGGTGCAGTGGGATTAGGCTTTTGTGCAGAGTATCTATCGGTGTCCATGGTTCTTGCAGCTTTTGGAACAATGGCATGGATCTGTGTGTCAGTGTGCACACTGAATCTGGTGGCTGGAGAAAGCGACCAGAGGAGCATGGAGGGGCACAGCTGCCATCCTTTCCCCAGGGCTGTGGTGCAAATCCAGCCTGCCTTTCAGCCTGTCCCTGCCACACTCCAACCTGCCGTCCTAAATGCTTCCCGTGGGACCAGGTATTACCTTTTACTGGTTATTACGGAGAAGCATATAGCTCTGGGTTAGTCTTCATATAGTTGGTAATACTACTATAATAGTTGGTAATTATATTTACAGCTTAATTTTGTGGTTTTTTCTCTCTGGTGCTGTCTTTAGATTCAATTCAATTGAATCCTTCCTGCCATCCTCTGTGAAATCAAAGCCTGCTCTTCTTCTGCCTGCAGTGGGGAGGGATGACAGGAGAGCCTTGCAGGCTCCTGGGGAGCTCAGGGCATCAAAATACTCTTTCTTTGCATCAGGGATCAGGCTGTTGTCCGCAGAGGAGCGATTGGCAGATGCAGAGTGTCCAGCCTCATTTATCTCTGCCAGATGGTGCTAAAATACTAGTCCGGTGCACATGTTGCTTCTATTCAACCAAATGCTTGTGCCATGCTGTGGCCTCTCTGCCTTTGAACCAATGAGCCTCAGCCAGCAAAATCCCAGAGGCAAAGGCTGCAGCAGCCCTTGGCTAAGCCCCTCTGCATGGCTTGTGGAAAATCAGAGAAATCAAACTGGGAAAGCTCACAGCCCTGTGGGGAGAGACAATAGCCTGCAGGAAGGAGAGGAAGGGGTTAAAGAGGGTTTAGCACACACAAAAAGTAAATATTTGAGGCATAAATGCAGAAGGAAAGAATAATGGAGCTAGAAGGGCAGGAGGAGGAAGCCAGAAGTGTAAAGAGAAGAAAAAGGAGGATTATATTCTGCTGGAAAACAAAGAGATGTTTGTATGAGAAAAGCATTGGGGAAATGAGGGTTCAGCTCTTCACAAACTTTCTGTCTGACACTGGACAAGTCAATCTCTCTGTGTCTCAGTTTGCAAAGGCTACAATGGGAATACTAAAGTCTCCTTTGTTCTGCCTCTCTCTGCTCACATCAGACGTCCCTTCTGTTTGTGTGTTGTAGAAAGCCAAGACGCTACAGTACTACAAAGACAAATTCCACCGAGACTTTGAGGGGGGAAAAATAAAAAGGTAGGAAGGCAGATAGGCTATGATAAACCTTGGAGATAAATGCCCCAAAAACTGGGGTGTGGGAGTGGAAGTATAGAAATACAGGAGAGGCCTTTACTGGGGGAAGAAGAAATATGGACCAGATTAATCCTACTGTTGCATCCTGGACTCCAGTGGAGTTCCTTGAGGGATGGGTTTAGCCCAAGGAGTTCAGTTTTGTTTGGTTAAAGAAACTTTATGCCAAAGTTTTTAAATAGTCAGATCTGTTCTGAGAACTATGAGAATGTGGGCAGCCTTTCCTGAAACATTGAATGGGACTTGGGATGAACAACTCTTGCTGAAGGCATCAGGAGCCAAGTGATTAAGCCCCATGCAGTGCTCTGACAGGAGGCCTTCTTCTTGCCTACGCATACTTTTTTTAAGTATAGAAAGTATTTCCTTATTTCCAGCAGCTGATCTTTATTTGAAGCCAAGAGCTGCATTTTTCAGATTAGAACTGAAGCTTTTCTAGGAAAAGCCACTCCAGAGCAGACCATTGCTCCATCTAGCCCAACACAGTGTCTCCAACAGAGACCCTGCACTCTGCTTAGAGAAAGAAATGCTAAAGCTCACAGGGCTCTCTCTGGGGATAATTTATTTTTCACTCCAAGAGGTAGAGCTTGGCTTTCACTTCAAAGTCTGTAAGCTTACATTCTTTCCAAAACTCTTGCTTATTTTATTAATCTTTACAGTTCTCTGGAGATGTTTGTTGTTTGCAGGTCTCCAACCTGTTCGGGAAGCCCCTTGAGCTGCTGACCTCCATGTCCTTCGGCAGCGAGCTCTCCAGGCCAATTGGGGCATTTGTGCAGGGGAAAAACAAATTTTCTCAATTTCAAGATTGCTGCATTTGCCATGGAAGCATGCCTTAAGCTTCTCAGCTCACCCATCTGGCTTCTCATTGCAGCATCTCATCTAAAACTGTGAGCTGCTTCTGCCACCCAGGGAATCCCTGCTAGGAGATGTTCTGTGCACGTGTGATGCTGCTCTGCCCTGAAACGTGAATCAGCCATGCTGAGGATCCACTCTTAATCCTTCAGTGCTTCCAAGTTTACAAGAACACATTATACTGTCAGCTGCTCAGGCTGGCATGGTGTGCTTTTATCTTGGGTCACTGGAGTAATAAAAGTTTGTGGCCAGTCACAGTGTCCCTGCTCTGTGGATAGCACACTAAACCAGGATGTGCTGAAGGTGTGAGGGGCTGCAGGGTGACAAGGTCACAGCACCGTGCTCTCTGTGCCTCTCTTTTGGTGAGGAGGTGATTGCAGTGCTCGAGTATCTTGGCAGACCATGCAGGTAGAAAGCAAGAGGGGCTCTGTTGTGTAGTCCCATGTTTATGAGGATGGTGAACCACCAAACCAGTGCATGGAGCATGGGCAGGATGGCTCAGCGTTCAGCCTGCCCTTCCTTCATCCCTTTGTCCTTCTCTGTCCATCTGCTGCAGAAGGGCTGTCTGAGAGGAGCAGTAGAGAGGTGTAGGGCAGACTACAAAGCACAGCTTTGTGTGCATGGGGCTCTGCGGCAAAATGAGACAGTGCTCTGCAGACATGGCCTTGGATCCAGCACGCAAACAAACAAAACAAATGTATTAGAAACAGCTGGGGAATAGGATGAAAATGAGCATCATTAGGGATATGCTTATAATAAACGAACTGGGGAATGCATCATTGCTATGCTGGGCCCTCCTGGACACAGATTTGCTGTTGCTTTTGGAGTCTTTATTGCAGCCGCTGGTTTTCCCATTTATGCATACCTTGTCCCAGCTCTTGCTGGCAACCTGACAGCATGCTCTGAGATGTAGCCTCCAATGAAGGGATTTTGTCGGGAACTGGAGCAACCTCTGGAAGCACTGTCCATGGCCTCATCTGTGGGCCATGAGCTGCCACTTGGTTGAGCACCCTGCATTTATCTGCCTTCCAGAGCTTCCTTCCTCATCCCAAGGGAAGTCTTGCAGCTCTTGGGACTTTTTGTTTATTCCCTGGTTGTGGGACAGGCTCACAGTTTTCCAATTCATTCATCATTTATTTTGTAGTGTGTTTGACCTGTCCTGGGTGATACTGAGAAAGGGGGAAGTACCTGTTGCAGCATTGTCCTCCCCTCAAGTCTTTTCTCACCTCTCCTGTGCACAGTCAGGACATTGGGGCTGTTAAAAGAACCCCTTGCCTGCAGCCTGCCCTGCTACAGCTCAGGAGGTGACCATCTTTTAAAGTCATACATTTTTCTCCCGGTCTCCATGCGTATTTCCTCTGTGAGATGCAGTCCGTCCTTGCAGGAGAGTGTCTGAAATTGGCCTTCAGCCCTCAGTATAGTGGGTTCTTGCTAAGAAGTCCTTATGGTGTGCTTTACATACGCCCACCGGCTTTTTTTAGTAATGCTCACAAAGATTTCAGTTGTATACTGTCTGCTGCACAGTTGGGTGCCTAAGAATTGACTTTGCCATTTTCCTGACAAATTTAACAAATACCGGCCAAAACTCAACTTGCACTGACACTACAGATCTTGCAGCTGGATAAATTTGGCCCAGTACTCCACTTAAGTGTCTTCAAACCCTCATGATGTGTCTCGCACATTGGCTCTTCCCTTTTGCTTAATGGTTGGATGAGATGCATATATACAGAGCTGCTTAAATTCCAAATGTTGCCTGTGGCTGAGCAGTTCCTACCTTTGATGTGAGGGCTAGCCACAGCCTGGGATGTGAGAGGTTGTTCTTGTTAAGAGGATAAGTTCATAGCAAAGTCTCATATATTTAACACAGAGTGCACTAAGTCCTGCTTACTTGAACACAGAAAGAGTTCAGCAATCAGGACTCATTTCCCTGGTCCCCAAACACTTTACTGACACAATGCACTCTTTAGTCATCCCTCGGGACTGTGCTCTGGTGCCTGTTCAAATTGCAGTTACATTGGTCTTGGCCTTACATTGAATTACCTCAGTCCTTTGAGTGCTAGTTTTCACTAGCTGTAGGCTTAGCTGGTGAGCTTACACATCTCCTGGAGCTGAGTGTCACAGAGGTGACACCTGAGAGCAAGTGGGGACAAAGAGACTTAGCTGTAGCTTTTGGTCACCAGTGAGGGACATATTTACGTGTACAAGACAGCCTTGTTGCACAATCTGACTGTGAATGGCAAAAAACAGTAACTCAACCGTAATAATACTGACACTTGTAGTTCAGCTGCAGGTGAAAATGGCTGTTTCGGTCTCCATCCTGTCTGTTCTAAATATGGGTATAGATTGAAGCACTTTGCCTTTGCAGGCTGCATGTTGGGAGCAATAGATGACAATGTGAAGGGGGTGTTTCTATCCCCAACCCCACTTTCAGACCCAAACGGTCAGGTGTCATCTGCTGTATTCAGCAAGGAGGGTGTGATGGCCGCAGCAATGCCTTGTTTCTAGGAAGCTGCCTAGTGAGAAGAGTTTCTTGCCCTGGCACCATCTCAGAAGAACGGTGGTGGCTGCCTGCCTGTGAAAGGCAGAAAGTGAAAACACAGGGTTTCAAATGTGTTACATTCTTTGGTGAGCTGGAATAGATCTAAGGCCATGTGGAAGATCACTTGTCATGATGGCTATTCACTCTACCCAGTGATGGATGACTTATTTTTCAGAGGAACTACAAAAATGTCCTTCAAACCCAGCTTCTGTGGGAATAGCAGTGTCTGGCTTGCTCTGGGGTGATCCCTTACTGCTAGTCTTTTGCAAAGCCGAAAGATGCTGCTGGCACCTGAAACTGTGGGCAGTTCTGTTCCCAAGAAAGTAAAAGTCTGTGATTTCATGGGTGAACATTTAGGAGACATGAAGTAATTTGGCACTTCAGGGAACACAAATGGCCTTTGCAGGGATGCTTAACATGTAGTCAAACAGCAGGAATTACCTGAGGATGTGCTGGGGCTTCAGATCACTCCTTACCCAGGGAAAACTTTGGCTGGCTCGTAAGGAGCATGTCCTCCCTTTGAGTGTGGTCCCATCTTGAACCATTCCATCTCAGCTGCACTGCACACAGCAGAAAGGGGGAAAGGGGAAAAGCCTTTCTTAAGCCAGCCCCTGTGCAAGTCTGTCTCAAGGGCTGATGCTAAATGGGTGTGTATGTGCTGTAATGTTCCCTGCAATTTTGCCTGGGCTGTGTTCAGAACAGTGAAGGGAGAAGGATCCTGGCTTGCTGAGCAAGATGGGCATCTCCCAGGCTTGATAGTATGGTCTGTGAAAAAGGCAGAAGGGATTAAACTGGTTACTTTGTGGGAAATCTGTTAACCTTTCAGAACTTCTGAAGGATAGAGCAATGAGATGATTCTTTGTATTTAATTTTTTTTCTCTGAACATATCTCTATTGATGTTGATGCTCTTTGTTCATCAGCCATTTGGGTCTGTTTGTTGGTGCTTTTGTGTAATTTATTGCCTTTCTCCAGTCTGATTTTTGAGAAACATAGCATGTCCATGAAGCTGGGAGCAAGAACATGCTCTCTTCTAATGTGACTTTCCTGTTTTTCTGTTTTGCAGGTTCTTTTCGAAACGATGGTTTAAAAGCTGCTGATGTCCTTCCTATACTGAAAGAGAAAGTGGCCTTTGTGTCAGGTGAGCACATCTTTCCTTGATCCCTCCAGCCCATCATGAGCACTGTCTGCCACATCCTGGTCCTTATGATGCTGCAGAGTCTCGAGGGACCGGTTTCATGCCTGAACTTGGTAGTACTTAAATTAGTTCTTTGCTAAGAAAAAGGCTGTATGTGGACCAGGACTATCCAGTAGTACTCAGAGCATTGGAAACTGGTCCATGTTGATTTTCTTCATATTCTGAGACACAGGTAAATGAGCAGCACAGGTAGGATGAAAGGCAGCTTCTTAGCTCCAGCCCAGATGTGGGTTGTCTCAGCATGCATGACTCTTTAGGGATTCTGCTTTTGATTCAAGGTCAGTGAATAGCATTAAATTCCTGTATGTAGGAAGCACTCAGACCCATAAATCACTGGTGTTCCATTTACAGTCCCAATCAACTTGCAGTTAAAAGTACCATTGATGCTGCATTTACATAATAACTCAGAGGCTCAAAGTTCTCCTGCCATTCTGTACAAAGATTTACAGCCTTCATTCAGGAGACAAATCTCATGGATCTGGGGGTGGATCAGGACTAGACAATATGGAAGAGGCTTTGAGAATAGCTTGGATGATAGTGCTTCTGGTGTGAATTACAACTTGTCAGTGAGAGGGGGAAGAGAAAGTCTGAAGCAATCATAATCTTGCATGAAGTCACTCAAATTGGCAGCATAAACCCAGGGTATTTCCAGTGGCAGCGTTTCTGATTATTACAAATCATTCAGGCTGCTTGCAATGAGAAAACTTCCATCAAGAACAGCCGTCTCCCCTTGTTTGCAGTCTTTGCTTTTTTGTTTCCTTCATCTCCACAGTAATGCTGACTGCAGAAGGGAGGATGTCGCAGCAGGGCTGTTAGGTGCCCGGACTCTTCCTCCCTGGGTCTTTCCCCAGGGAAAGGAGTTGAGTCCCCAGGCCCATGAGGATGGGGCTCGTCACCCTGCTGAGCCATGGAGATGTCACCCAGGGAAGAAAAGCTTTCCCCTTGACAGCTGGTGTGAGATGTCTTCCCGTATAGTATCAGTTAAATGGCCCAGGGATCTCATGTCCAGCTATGACTTGGGGAAACAATTTGAGGATCTATAAATGCTAAACTTTCTCATCAATGACATGAAAATCCAGGAGTTTAAAGGAAGTTTCTGAAACACCAGAAGTCTTTTGTGAAAACCCAAGACTATCCCAACAGTACTCACATGCAGGGGCACTTTTGTCTCACACTGAAGTCTCATTCTGAATGTCCTGAAATGTTTTACATGGTTGGCTTTCACTGCTCCGAAGAGGGGAACATAGTCATAAAGACACAGCATACCTGCACACTTGTTTGAGACACAAAAGCTGAACTGGGTGCTCTGGGGAAGTGAAGGGGAGGAATTTATGCAGGGACTATACTGCAATTTAGTTCTTGGCTCCTGCTATTGCTTTGCATGGAAATGACTGCAGGATCATTTGGTAATTCATGGAATATTTAATAATGACAACCTGTCTGGATTGTTTATGTAGCCCCTTCCACTGATGGTGCCTGTGTTCAGCTCTGAGCCAGAGGGTCTCACATCAAATCATCAGCTCGTTAGACACTGTCCTGTGCCAAGCCTGCCTTGGGGAGGGGGGTGTTAAATAAGCAGCACCAACACAATCCCCCAGGCTTTCACACCATGATCCGCTGCAGGCAGGGTACAGCTTGCTCCATATAGACTCACCAGCCTCCAGACTTGGATCTGCTCAAAATGTGCCGTTTCTGACACAGCTAGAGGTCCTGGGATTTACACCTCCTCTTCATGGTCTCCAAATGCAATGACTACGGGCAGCAGTTGCCTTTGCAGGCAGAACACTCTGAGCTGCTGGTGTTCACTGCAATAGCCCCAGCATCCCCCTCCAGCCCCGAGTGTAAGTACTGCTCAATGTTCCCCTGGACTGCTGTTATAAAGCAGATTAAGAAAATGATTTTAGCATTTCAGCTGATGGCTAGGTTCTTTTTAATTAAAATGGAATAATTTCCTAGGTTATGTTTTGAGCACAGAAGAGAAAATGTTGGACAAAACAGAAAAATCAAATACCTGGACTTTCCAAGATCAACAAATAAAAAAGTTCTGTAGTTAGCACAGACTCTGAGAGCACATTGTGTTTTAATCAGGCTTCCTTGAGGAACAGAAGAGTTTTATTAAATCTTCTTCAGAGTTTAATACTACAGTTAATTTTAATGATAACAGTACAGTAAAGTTGTCAAGGGGGTTCTCCTTACACCAGCAGAATTTATCAGCACACACAAAAACTCTCAGCTGAACATGTCAGTTACATAGTTTATTCCTTTTCTCATCAGCTGTGGCTCGCCAGCTTGTTTGTCTGTGATTCAGCAGGAAAATTGCTGAGAACACACAAAACCCTTCAGGCAGGGGCTGCACTTTGCTTTGTGTTGCAGTGTGGTGGGTGCTGCACACCTGGACCCTGTAAAGCAAAAGGGCAGAACAGGCAGGGAAGGGAAGAGCGGCTGCCGCCTGCTCCAGAGCAGGCACAACAGGACCTGCCTGCACAGCCGTGTCATCTCAGAGGAGCACTCAGGCTTTCACAAGTGCACTTAATTTCAGAGTTGACATACAGCTCTAACTGTCTGGGCATGGATTCATCCAGCCTAAGTGCTGTCTGGGGCTCTGTGCCTGGCACTTCCCCTCGGCTGACTGAGCTGGCAGCAAACAGCAGGCACGGGGCTCTGCATCTGCATCCCTGCTCCATGGGAAAGTTGAGGGGTGGTGGATAATATCAGGATTTTTTCCTGGAACTAGTTCTTGTTTTCTTCCAGTGATCTCATCTATGAGCTAGACTGAACCTGAACAAAGTTCACATGTGTCTAAAGAGTACCTGAAAATCCCATTCCATAGCTCCCATGCAGAGCGATGGACTGAGCCGTTGCGGGTGGGGCGCATCCCAGCCATCACTGTCTGATTGCTTCCATCACTGACCTCCTGGAAGCAGATTAAGCAGGGGGCTGGCAGGGGGGAGGCTTTGGCCACCTGCTTGTTGTCTAAACCCTAATAAAATCTTGGCTTTGCCTGGGTGGTTCAATGTGCTGCTTCCAGCAATGGAATGGCTTTGGGAACCATTAGGGAGTGAGTTACAAGCCAGAGACTGATTTTTGTATTCTGAGAAGGAGATGAATGCTGAGGAGAGGAAATAAAACAGGTTGTAGATTATTTTAGGTGCTTTTTTTCAGTGAGAGGTGGTGAAATATTTTGGAAACTGGGCTTATAGTCTTTCTTGGGAAACACAGACGCTGTTTTAGAAGAGTGGTGTAAATTGGGGCGTTGTTCAGCTGCTTGATTATATTTATGGGAGATTTTCTATTGATCAGTGCGGTACGGAACGAAGTGTATGAACTTGCAGGAGAGGAAAGGGAATGCGTTACCATGCTCCCTTCCCATGCATGGAAATTTTCACGCACTTAGGCTATAAAAAGCTTGTTAGTTGACTGATGTCATGGGTCTCACTGAAAGCATTTCCCAGCATCCCACCCAGAAGAGTGTCTCAGGATCCTTCCCGGTACTTCCGCTCCCTGGAGGGCTCGGAAGAGCGGTGGCGCGTGGGCTCCTGCTGTCACCCAGGTACTGTCTGCTCATCTGCCGAGGCAGGAGTACAAAGGAGGAGGCTGGCCAGGTTTCTGAGAGCGTGGTTGAGCACAGAGGAATCAGCAGCAGAAGGGTGTAATAAGCTGGTGAGCTGCTGCAGCTGTGACAAGCGGAGCTCCCAGCATGTGTCTACAAAGCAGGAGGTTTTTCTATGTGCTTTGGGCACCAAAAGGGCACAGAGCAGGGAGAGGTGGATGCAGTAACAGCTCAGCCATCTCCATCCTTTGGTAGCCCACTGTCCTCTACCCCACATCTTGGGAGCAGCCTCGTGAGCTGGGTCACAGCAATGTCTGAACCTGACTGAGAGCCTTAAGGAAAAGCAGAGATTTCCAGACAGGTCTTGCAGAGGAGGAATTTCAATGGAAATAGATCTAAAGAAAGGACAGCTTTGCAATTAGGTTCCACCAAATTTAGGCCAGCAGGATGAATCAAAGAGGAAAGCTTAGAGAAGAAGACACTGACCTTCCCAAAAACTTGTCCAAGGACACCACAGGTCACTTAGTGCCAGAGGTAACACCTGTGGAGGTGCATGTTTTTTCTTTTTCTGCAGTGGATGCACTTCACTCTTCAGAGGAAGGGTTGAAATGAGACCCTCAGTGCCTCTGGGCACTGAGAGAGTTCACATCCTGATTTCAGGAGGTCTCAAATGATGATTTATGGACACTGGAATTTGTATTGGGTTGGGAATAAAATTAACCAAAATATTTAATTTTTGAATGATGTAAACATTTTGTATTTGTACAAAAAGTTTTGATTGAAATTAAAAGTTTCCATTTTCCTGTTCCTCTGGAACGGAAATTTCAAATGAAACATCAACATTTCTTCTATATTTTGTTATAGAAAAATATCTTCCATTTTATACCATTCCCTGGTGCAGTTTAAAATCAATGGAGATTTCAAAAAAAGGAAAATCTGCTATTAGAAAAGCATAGCATTCCTTGACTATTTCTCCATGCTTGTCTCAAATGAGGAAGAGAACGAGTATGTGATCGGAGTGAATCTGGCCTCTCTTTGTTTCTCTTTATTCTGTACAGCTTCTAGCACTGTTTCCTGGGGTGTGAGTTTGGAGTGTCTGTCTGTACCACCATCAGCAGTGACTGGCTGCCACGTGCTCTTCCCTTGCTTTGTCCAGCAGCAAGAGGGGTGCTTTGTGGTGCAGTAGGTTTTGCAGTGGGGTGTTTCGTTTTAGAATATTTGGGGTTTATTTTGTTGAGTCTCTCATATATACAGCTGTACCCATACATCTGCAATAGAGGACACAAGATCAACAAACGTTATTTGTAGCTGGGGCAAAAGGCAGAGAGCTTTAGTGTCAGTGTTGAAGAGGAGGGTACAAGTGCTCCCCTGATACTTCTCAGCAATCCAGCTACTTCCAGAGAAAGAAACAAGTTCCTCTGTACTCTCTCTGGAAGTTTTGCCTTCTGCATAAGAAGGTATTCCCTTCCTTTTAATGACTCACTTGTCCTTAGTTATGCCTTGCTGGAATGATAACTTCCTTTTTGGGAAATGAAATTATTTCCCCTGTGGCTTATTGGCCAGTGTACATTTAAAATTAAAGAAGTACCCCAAAATACTTGCATAAAGCAGTGAAAATTAACTACAAGCTATAACAGGTGGTCTCTTCAAATCCATGCAGTGACTTTGGGTGATTGCAGAACAAATCTACTTGGTAGGAAACGGGATCCTTCAGTGGCTGCACTGGGCATTCCTTCTACAGCCTCTGACCTGTTCTGCCAAGAGATCTTCTGGTGAGAACAATTGGCCTTGGTTTTGGAGTCATTAACCCTAAAAGTAATGTTGTACGAGTTTGCCATTAGAATTTGTTTTGGGCAATTGACTCTGAGATATGGACACTGCAAAGAGCAGCACTCCAGAGGATCAGGCCCTGGTGACTGCACTGCAGCTGTATTAATTGGCTTGTTGTGGGAGCTTAAATTTCCATCACTTGTACTAGAATCACCTGATTGGAACCAACTGAACTGGAGGGTGGTCACACAGCTAATCCTAGGTATGACCCTTGCAACAAATTTGTCCATCTTGAAGCTGGAGGAGTTTTAGTATAGAGGTCTGCTCACAGTAAGTCCAGTAGCAAGCAGACACTCACAGAGCTCAGCTATGACAGGGAAAGGAATGTTATTTTAAGACTCTGGATACCAATTCCTTGATGCTTTCCTTTCCTAGGAAGTCTGTCAATTAGATTTAGAAATCCGGAGTGTATTGTTTATCACTGTACTGAAGTGCCTGACATCAGCTGAGCTCCGTCTGTCTCCTAGTCCTTTTCTTTATAATTCATTTTTTCACCATATTTTGGACTGAAATACCTGATGAGGGTTATTTCAGCTCCTCTGGAAACTCACTTATGGTCTCAGCAGAGTCTACAACATCAAGATTGATCAGCTTATGATCTGCAGGGTCAGCTGAAGCGGCGCATTCACTTGAACTGCAGTAGACATCTGAACAGGGGCCAGAGACACTGAGTGCTGCTCCCGTTTCCGTTGCTGGTGTGCTGCAGGATGTTAGACAAGGTTCCTGGGAACCTTTACACATGTGAACATTTGCCTGTGTCTCTGGTTAATCCTTCTGAGTTCATGCTTATGAAGAGAGTGCAAAAGGAAGCAGAGGGTTTGAAACCCTTAAATGTGGATCACTGCAAGCAGGTAAGGATCGTGGTGGAAGGGCTAATAGAACTGGAGAGATGCAGCTTGAAAACAGAGCTTGATAAAATCATTATCTGCTGTATGCAAGAAGTCTGCATTAACGGAAACTGATAATTTCCTGTCCTCAACAAGACTACACATAGCTGGAATTCCAGTTTATTATGTTTTAACAGGGATGGATGTGGCTCAGGACCTGAGATTGGTAAAGCCTGTACACAGAGTTTATGTCACTAACACTTTGGGATGGACAATTTTTTGGCTTACCTGTGGGCAACTGAGGCCACCATAGGTAGAAACATTTGGGCCTACCACTAAGAGGTGTCATGTTCAGGCAGCTGCCAGAATAGGGATCTTGTCACTAGACTCTCCTTCCTCTTTGTTGCAGGCTTGACTGAAAAAGTGGTTATCAGAAGGCCACTGACTGTGCTGCCTGCATGCAGGTTTTCTGAGGTTTCTTTAAGGTTTTCTTTTAATGTGGTATGGATCACAATGCCTTGTGCCATCACTGCAATGTTTCCTGGATGATTTGTGGAGAAAAAATGATGTGATCCTACTTCTGGGAATAAAACCTGAATTTAGCCACTGGGTTCTTATAGGATAGAAGAAGGGGAGATGGGAAGAATTGGCAAGGAAGCCACTGACAGGAAAGGCCATCAACAAAGGATTTTGTAGGAGAAATGCAAGGCATATATGGTTAAATATTTGTTCTCAGTGTACTCTGTGCCCTGAAGAACATGTGTTTTTCTAACTCCTTTTTTCCAGAGCACTAATAACTAGACCATCTGTTTGCCTCTCTAAATCAGAGCAAAGCTCATGAAAACCCAACTTGAAAAGCAGTAAGAAATTATCAGCTGTTTGTTTTAGCATTTAATAACTGTAATTAGCAAACCTAATGACATGTTTGATTATTGCATCCCATTTTTGTGAGTCCAGGGGGAGGCAAGAGATGGGACTTATTGATTAGAGCAATTGAGACTCCTGGCTTCCTTCTACTTTTTATTGTCTTTTAAAACAATGGGCTGAGTAGCTCTCTGAAGATTGCATGTACAATTGGTGCGGAGATCATGGCTGACTTGGGGCAAGATTTGTCTCCCTGAGTGGATTTCTAACAAGCAGAGACAGAGTCTCAAACACAGTGAAGCTCTAACACAGTGGATCAAGTCAGAAAACCTCAGTTCTACTCCTGGTTCTTCAAGTGACTCATTGTGGGATCTGCGCTGAACTTCTTCCCCTCTCAGTACTTTACTATTCTCCTCAGTAAAAAGATAATAATGAAGCAAAACAATGGTATAGACAGACTCCCTGCACAGCCAATGCCAGAAGATTTTCTTCTCTTTTAGTGTCTGTTGCTACTTCTCAGCAACCTCTATTAGAGGAGATGAGTGTCCTTATGTAGGCGTGTTTGATGGTGGCAATACCCCCTTTAGTCTGCCTAGAAAAGCTGAGATTTTAGGTTACAAAATGTAATTAAAACGCTACATATTATCAGTATTTAAGGGAGTAAACCAGTTACTGAACTCTGCAAGTCTGACAGAGAATTAAACATATAGTGGTTTGTTCTAGAAGAAATCTGATGTTTGTTTATACAGGCTCTTGATAAAATTGTAAATTATGTAGGCATTCATAAAAATTAGAGATTTCTCAGTAATTTGGATTGCATGGAGTAGAAGGAAGCAATTGAAGGATTCTAATAAGTATGATGTAATAATTTCACTCTATTGCTCAAACCCTAGAGCTGTACTTTTATCAGAAATGAGAAACATTTGTTTCTAAACTTAACCTATCTTGGTCTTTTATCCAAGTCTCCTTGTTTTTGTGTGCTGTAAGACTAGAAGGAATCAGTCCAGGCACTTATTTATCCTTCCATCATCCAGAGACGTCCAACTGGGTCATCATGTAACCTTCCCCCTCCAATGAGAATTAACCCATTTTCTCTGGTCTGTCCTGGTAACTTCTGACCCTGTCCCTGAGCCTTATTTATCCTGCTCCCCTGAGGACAGTTTAGATGAACTGTTGAGGGACAGTTTTTATCCTGAAGCAAAGACAGGACAGGAATGTTCTGGGTCCTATTTTCTTTTCTGTAGCTGAAATCTTTGTGTTGCTGTTACTAAAAGGGTAAAGAATTTTCTGACTTAATGTTTTCAGCCTACCAGAATTTACACAGGTTTCTTATTTATTTATTTTGTAGAGCTCACTTTGGTGGAATGGTAGGTGTTAAAGGGGTCCCTGACCAGAAACACAAGTTTTGATTTACGAAGCCAAGGTGAATGGGCAGCATCAGAGCAATTAGTGCTGCTGGGCTGTGGGAAGCTTGTGGCCCTTTCCAGGTGTTTCATATCCTGGGAGAGGATTATAAATGTGGGCTTGGATGTCTTCTGATCTCAACTCTTGGTGCTTTTTCACGTTGTACAAATATTTAAATAATTGGGAATGGATGAGAGGGAGCCTGAATGGGTAGCAGGCAGCATGTTCTTCTGGGATGCAGTTCAAGTTAAGGTCTCTGCTTCAGCAAATATCTGGAAGCTTTGGAAAGCCTCAGTTACATCTTGATATGATGGGAAATTTTTCAAAACCTTGAAAATCTTCTTGTGTTGAAAAAATATTTCCTTCCAGCTTTAGTTACTGTATTGGTTTGCCATTCTATAGGCTGGCTTGCTTTTCTGTTGGACACGTATCATGCATGATATAATGGTTTGGCATTGATGTGGTGTGTGAAATAATCTCAACAAAGGGAGAATGTACTTAAAATGAGGAAGCTTTTTTTCATAAAAAGGTCTGAACATTTAAATGAGTTTATTTCCTTGTAAACTGAATCCTTTCTTACATTATGCCCCCATTTTCATGCTGTGTGGCAGAGGCGTGGATCTGCCAAGGTGACACTGAATTCCAACGGACCTTCCTCACCTTCATGGTGTAAAGCCAAAGGCAAATAGAAGGCACAGAGATTGGGTGGAGATTAGGCAGGACAATTTTTGTACTCCATATGTAGCCCTGTCTGCATGAGGGCTCAAAATAAAGATGACATCTGTTGTTTGCCTCTCCATTTGTATCCCTGGACAAATCAGACATGACCTGGTTCCAGTGGAGACTTGAACAATGTAGCCCTTCAGGTGTATTGCATCCACTGAAAACTGTGGGAATGTGAAGGCTGATGAACTGTGATGAGGGGTACCAGCAGCATCTCTGTCTATACAGATGAAGTTTGTGCAACAGACTCTGTCTTGTACAGGCAGCAGTGCTGCAGAAGACTCTTTAGACAGGTCTTAGCAATTAAAAATTATCTGTATTTTAAGAAAACTTCATATATAGTAACAGGAATGTGCCAATAGCACAGACTGCAGATGTCTCGAGTTCTTAATGAGAGAGTGCAGTGTGGATCGGTGCCGGAGATGTTCATGTCCTTGTGTAGCTTTTTCTTCTTGCTGGCCAAGTAAATTAGCTCAGAAGGCACGTGGGTTTCCTTTCTCAGAAGTGATATTTCTGTTAAAGGGATTATACTTTCCATTGAGAAGTGCAAACTCATGTGCATTTTTACAGCTTGTTTGTGAGGTCCTTCCAGTTCCATGCTAGCTTTTGAGCTGTAGTTTAGCTGTAACTTTTTCCTAGATAGCAGTGCAAACATGTATCTAGCAACACACAATTCCTGGAAAAAATCCTGAGATAATATGTGAAGAAAGAACTAAACATTGAATGAGGCACTAGATTTCAGTTTAAATCTTCTTAAACTTTATTTACAGGAGAGAATAAAATAAGGTGCTGTAGAATAGATTGTATAGTTCAGGGTAGAGTCATTCCTTTATGGCTAAGCCTTTAGACAATTGTTGTAAAAGATAAAGGGCCAGAGACTGGCAGTTTAAAAGAAGTGGTTTTTAAGACAGGAAAGCTACAGGAACCGCCCNTTATAGATAGAAAGCTTAGGAAGCATTAACTTCTACTCAAAATTTCAGTTTTAATGAATTACGTGATAGATTACAACATTGTGCTGCTTAAACATGACTTGGATACATCCCTTCAAACTGGCAGGACGTGGTAAACTATCTTGGAATGAACGGTGCAGCACACTGAGCAACAGTGAAAAACGCTTTCACTTTCTTGATGTTGACCAGTTTAAAACTATCCCCACAGTATGATTTCATTAGCATTGCCTGCTTGGAGTGGCAGCTATATTAGATTTGATGGGATAAGGTGAAAGAAGAAGTGCTAGTAGCAATTTTCCTTGTGTGGGCTTTTTTTTTTTCTTCTATCCCCCATTTGGAGCTCCAGCAAATGCAAGCTTGTCTTCCTCAATTAGGCAAGTCTGAAAGCTACAGCAGACTCTTAAATGTGCTGTAATTTATATTTATCAATTCGGTGCACATAGTTTTTTTGACGTGTGCTTCCTGCCTGATTTTCTAACAATCCTTTATTTTCCACAGGTGGCCGTGATAAACGAGGTGGTCCTGTCTTGACCTTCCCAGCCCGCAGCAATCATGACAGAATAAGGCAGGAAGACCTTCGGAAACTTGTGACTTATTTGGCCAGCGTGCCAAGGTAAAGCTAGAAAGAAAACACTTCAAAGCTTGGGGTGGATGGGTGGGTGGGGAACTTGTTCTTGGCAGTTGTTGATTTCCAAGTATTAACATTTAGTACCTTGAGTTCTTGGGGTGGAGGAACAAAAGTGTTCCCTTCCTCCTCCTGTGTGTACTCCGGTGGTTTTTATGGCACACGTGGCAGTGCAGGAGCCCCAGAGCAGAGACAGCGGGAGCAAACCTGGGCTTCAGGCTCCTCACAGCAACGAGGAGCAGCTCTCATTCTCTGCGTTTCTGTGCAACTGTTTCAGAGGAGTGCAACGGGAGGAATGCTTAGAGGTCTGCAGTTAAATATAGCATGCTGGAGAGAGCCTGCTGTCTGTTGATGCTTTTTAATACCTTGTGGGAGGTTCGGGAGAGCTGGGGTAGGGGACTGTAGTTGCTGGGGAGGAGAGAGTGCCTGTACAAGGAGGCAAATCTTCCTGCTCTAGCACTTTCCAGAGATTTCTCCAGGCTGGGGAAGGAACATGGGTGGACTTAGGAAGAAGCTTTCAAAGAAAGGCATATCAAATTGTTCTGAATGTAAACCACCACCTTTCCCCGCATTAGTCTCTGTGGCTCTCTTCCAACAAGCAAGTCCCCATCCTTTTCCCAGGGATGCTGGAGGAAAGGTGTGTTGCCAGAGCATATTTATTTTTTCAGGCTTTGGGAGATCATTTATAAGACTCAGTGCCCAGGGAGGTATTTCTGATCCAGCCTCAGAGAATATGAGACTACATATGCCCTCATTCAGCTTCCTTTTCCTACTTTTAAGCTTGCCAGATATCCTTGCCCAAAAACCACTGCACCAGCTATTGAGGTGAGTGTTACCCCAGGGCAGGTGAGGTACTGAGAAGAGATGCTCAGGGTTGCAGGAACACATCCTGTGCCACCCAGGAGCTCCTTCTCTTTTAAACCCCCAGAACATGAGCTGTTACACAATTTCATGTTTTGGCAAAGAGCGTGAAGTTAAGACATGAAGAGCAAAGGGGTTGGCTGTATCTGGAAGTCAAGAGGTAAGGGTCTTGGAAATGCACTCAGTTCCTTAAACATGCAGTGTGCAGAGGACAAAGGTTGTGTTTGGTGAGGAAGAGGGTTGAGGGCTGTTTGGAGACTTAAATCACTCAGTTGCAGAGAGAGTGGCAAATGCAGCCATGTGCACCAGAACTGCCAGGGCTTGTTTCCTGAACGTTGTAAGTCCTCTGGTGATGCACTTTTTGCTCTGTTGGACTTTCTGTCATCAAGGTTTTACTAATAAGCTTAGTGTCCCCACCCCCTCTCATTTTATCCTATAGCCAGCTCCATTTTCAACCACATTGTGAGAGAGATTACAGACATGCTGCGGGGCTGGGGGAGCAGTAGGTCACTCCCTGGGAGTGTGTGTCCCAGAGCTTGGCAATTCCACCCCAGCTGCTGCAGTAATGAAACTGGTCCCCTACATCTTATCATTTTTTGCATGGTTGCAAGTATGAAGATATGACATTGCTTCGGGTTGCAAGCAATTGCTGAGCAAAAATGACCTTTTAACGTGTCAACCTTTTCTATTAATTGCTCTTCCCTCATGGGGGTGGCAGTAATAGAAAGATACATCCCTTCTGTTCCCCACTGTCACACAACTGAATCAATTAGCTCAATCTTTGATGCTGCTTTTGGTTGCCTCACTCTGGATCAGTGCAGCAGTGATTTTTCTCTGATGATGCAGAACCTTGGGTCAGAGGTACATGCTGAAGGAGCCAATACAAGACCTGGCTGCCTGTCTCTCTAGAAACACTAAAAAACCATTCACCTCCTGGTCCTCACTGCAAAGCTTTGTTCTGTCCTGGTGTGTGAAGCCTTTGGAGATGTCTCTCTAGTTATACCAGAGAACATCCCTTCCTCTGTGGTACAGTCTCCTGTCATGAAAATGTGCCCAGCAGTGAGGGGCTGGCTATGCATGGAGCACTTTCACTGGCTTCCCAAGGGTCCTTGCAGATTGGACCTCTGGAAGTATTAACTAGAGTACTGTCTCCTTCTTGGGGTGTTTGCACATTGAGAGGTGTGGAGCAGAAAGCAGCAAGAGTGATCAGAGGTCTTGAAAAAGTGACCTGTCAAGAAAGGAATAAAAGCGTAGAGGTTGTGCAGCCTAGAGAGTGAAAAGGGTCTGTGCAAGCATGTTGTGATGCTGCAAGAGGAGAGGGTTTGTAGGGTGAAGGCAAACAAATGTGTTACACTGAGGCAAGTGAAGATTAGGCTGAATATGAGGAAAAGATTTCTAATGGATTCCCATTAGCACTATAAGTCATCTAATTTTTTCTTAAATCCTTCCACTGCTGTATGGACAAGCCTCTGGCATTGATATAAATATTATGGAGAGGGTATGGTAGATCAGGAGGTTGTTTCTCCCAGTTCCTCCTGGTCCTGTTTTGTCTGGTGCAACAGCTGTGAACTCGCTGCTGTAGGAGGGAAATGTGACCACAAACTTCAGGGGTTTGGCACATGGGATTGTGTAACCTGTGTGGTGTAAGGAAACACTGAAAACTCATTTTCTCTAAACATTTTGTTCACTTTAACAAGGGTGAGCAGCAGAGCTTTCAAACTTATTTATGTTTTGGAAACAGATATATGGAAGGAACAGTTGGAATTCCTATCACTGGCTCTCAGTTCATGTTTATTCCAAGATGAGTGCTGTAGTTACTAACTGCATCAGCCATCCACCAAAATAAACAATTTCATTAGCAGAGACTCTGAACAGGATGTCGGAAGAAACTGCTCTGATGCTGAGTGCTAAAAGGAGAAGAGTTTTCTGTGCTAGCTGAAAAACTAAAAATTCTTTAGGAAAAAGAGCCTGTAATTTATCATATTGACACCAGGATAATAATTCTTTCTTTATTCTCATTGCATTGGTTTCTGAGTGAGACAGATTGCTCTCCACATTGATATTATCTGTCACTTAACCCTTGTTTTATATCTTAATGGAGGGGGCAGAGGTGGCGCAGTGCTGGGAGCTTGGAGCAGGTATGAGATTGGTGATGAAATGTGATGATAGATTAGGGTAAGTGAAACCAGGGTCTTGATAGCAGTTTTCAAAGTTTCTGATTCAGCTTTCTGCAGTTCGTTCTTCAAAACCAGAATAATAATGTGGGCTTTCTGAAAGCAGCTATGTGTGCTTGAGTTAGAGCAGAATAGTGAGGGCTTTCATGCAGCTGGGAGCCACAGTCAGGCAGGTGCCTGCAGGCAGTGGGGTTTCCTGTGTGGCTGAGGATTACTGCCTGGGGCTGAAGATCTAGGAACACAGCTTGTTCCTATCCCGAAATGGTAACCTTTCAGTCCATAGTGCCTGGGGTAATTTAAGGCTCCTGGAAGGTTCAAAAGCCTGATCCTGCAGTTTTGGGTAGGAGGAGGAGGTTGTGAGTGGGTGCCCTGACACTATGAAATAACGCGGTCCTGGTTCGGTGCCCTACCTTGGTTCTTTCAGGCATATCACAAGGTCCTTCTCTCCACACAGTTCCACTGTAATGAGTTACTAAGAAATGAAGATGCTATTCATTAGATGTAAAGGTAATTGCCACGGATGCCAAATTTCTACCACTGCCATTTTCTGCTTGGTTTACATTTGCACTAATGCTTTCTGGGTAGGCGAAGCTGTATTTCTTGTGACTCAGGATAGCTTCTATTTACATGCAAATTTAAATGGATGCAATGTTTAGAAATTTGGAGGGCGTGACTGAATCTAGGATAACATGGTGTTTATGATCAGGGGAGCCGAGGGAGAACTTTCTGGCCTTGCTGAGGATTTTATATTTTAACACCAGTGCAGTGCCATCTATTCCAGTAGACTGAGCTTTGATTTATATGTGTGTAAATGAAACTAGTACCAGGCCAATCTCCTCTGCGAGCCCTTTGGAATTGCGAATTAAGTTATGCGTAGGCAATAGGAGGATAAAAAGGAGACAGAATATTATTAGCCTGAGTTATCTCCTCGCATGGTGAAGCAATACGATGAAGGAAATGTTCTCTGTCAGCTATAGTGAACCTTCCGGCTGAACACATCAATCTGTTCTGGAGCCAAGATAAGCAATCTTCTGTGCTCTCTGCAGAGAGGAAACCCGAGATGCCTCAGGGGCCTGTGTTTTTTAAGACATCCACTTTTTATTTGTCCTCTGTTCAAAAAGCAGCTCAAATGTTTCCTTATTCTGGGGGACATCCAGGGCTCATAACGGCAGCAAAGTGTTTCCACGGGCCAGCCCTGTTTGAACAGCTCCTCGGAGCTGCCCAAGCTTGATGAGAGGTGCTAGGAACAGTAAAACAACTGAAGTGCCCCTAATAATTAGTTCATTGACTGGGGCTTTGTAAAATTAGAAGAACAATAGAGGGGTGGCAAAATGTAGCAATACTCACCCGCTCTTGGATTTATTTAAGCTTTTCTCTGGTGACCTGTGGTACTGTGTATATTAGCTCCTCTGGCCAGCAGTAGTGTGAAACTCATTTTGTTGATTGATAGGAATTAAACCCTAGAGCTCTGCTTTCTGTTATGTGATCTTAGCACAGAAGGAGCTTTTGAGGCCTTTTTTTTTTTTTTCCTGAAGTCTATTGTAGATCTACAAAAATAACCATCTATTTAAAAAATAACACCAGGGACTTGATACTAATTTTAGTAACTAAATATCTGGTGCCATCGATAAGATAATTATTCCACCATACACGAGTACCAAAATACAGCAGTAAAAAATGCAGTGAAACTAATGAGCCTAATGGAGATTTCGCATTTTCTTCTGATATAATTTAACAAATAATTGTACGGTATTTTGGAGAAAGGGGTTCATTAGAAGTAAATAACTGACATGAGTGCTGATGAATTTAAGAGTGTTTTGCCACTCTGTAGCCCGTTCAAATCCAGCCTCTACTATACGTGGTATTGGTGTGTGATGTTTTTATCACTCTGCTAGGGATTGGGGGACTTCTGTTGAAGTAGTGGTGGTCTTACCTTGTCCTACTAAAAGGCTCCTGAGCTCATTGCTCTGTGTTGCTTCCTGTGTCCCCTTACTGACCACCTCAGGGCCAAGTTACTCATTCACTGTAGTTGGAAATCAGTGCTTCAAAAGAGGATCTCTGATTTCCTTCCAGCTGTGTTAATAACCTGTTGAGGCATTTTATTGCTAGATGAGTTGACAGTTGCTATAATTGATGTTGAAATTCTGCAGCAAGTGTATACAGCTGCAGCCTTGGAAACTCCCATCTACCAGAAGCTGCTAGAAAATGTGGACTTCCTAGAAGTGCAGAGGGAGTGACAAGAGCTGTCAGAGCCTGGGGAGCAGGAGTTATGAGAAAAGATTTAAGGTGTTGGGGATGCTTATGTTAGAGAGGGAAAGTAAAGTGATGTGGTAAAATATACTCTGCAAGCCTGAGCTAAAGTGAACAATTTAGTCTCAGTGCACATGAAAAATGGGACAAAAAGAAAGTGATTAAAATCACAGATTGAAGAACTGAAGCAGGTTTCTGTATCCTCCTCCCATCTTGGAGACCCTCTTAGGAGGGACCCGTGTCTTGTCACTCCTGTCTTGCAGCAGACCATGAAAACAAGTCACTCCAGCTTTTGTGACACTGTTTTGTATAAAGATGTGAGGTTTTTAAACAGATACACATTTTTAATTTCCTATGTTTGTTTTTAAATCAGCCCAAACCTAAGGTAAATGGGGGAGGTGGGGGGCTTTTGTCTTGGTTTCCAAATTACTTCCTGCTTTCATTGCCTGTTGCTGTTTTTCTGGATAGCACGAGGTCTGATCTTGCATAGCTTTGGACCTAAAGCAGATGTCCTTTTTTCCTCTGCCCTCTGTGGGAGCTGAGAGTGCTCTCTGAGTGGTTCCAGCCTGGTTACCTGCTGAGCCCTGTTCTGCTGTCCAGCTCCATAACAGTGCAAGTGTCTTCAGACTGGTTTTGTGATAAGCAGCACAAATAGCATGATACAGAGCTTTGCAGCTGTTGTACTGTGAATTGCACAGCTCATGTAGCCTTTTCCTTCTAAAGACTAATAAAAGGCAGGGTAGGCTGGGCTCTGCATCTCACTTCTACCAGTGATCATCGATACGGGTCTAACAGAGGTCTCTCTCTATTGTGAAATAGAATCAGATGAGATTAACTTTATGTTAATATTGAAACAAGCTCATGAAGATTTCATTACCTTGTTTCAGAATGTGAGTTTGGCAATTGAAATAAATAAAATAAACGTTGATGTTCTTTCAAGAGTGAATTCCTTATTTAAAGTAAATTCCTTAAAGTACTTACAAAGGGATTTGCAAAGTATTTTCTAAGTTGTTTATCTTGTATCCAAACATTTTGTACTCTTTTGGAAGACCTGAAAATCTTACTGGTTTTTTCCCCACTAAATTCTGCAATATTTCTTTATTCTTAAGTATAGCTTGCTCCATTTAATTATATTTTAATTGTATTCCAATAAATAATTGAAGTTACTGATTGCCACATGCAGAGAAACTGGGATTTCAACTTGTCATTGTGTTTTTAAGCATTGTATTCAACACTCAACATCTGCTTAATTTTAGACTATAAATCTGCAGTTGAAAACAGTTAATATGAAGGAACCCCTCATTTATTATGTCTGAATTATTTCCAAGGCAATTGTTCTATTTTACAGTGTAGGGCAGGGAGTTCAGTTTTCTCTTACTGCCAACGATGCAGACTCATGCTGAGATTTCAAAGTCATGTTGGGTTCTTTCTGGTTCATCTAACATCTCCAACACAAATTCAATGGGTTAATAATTTGAAGATTTAGGATTGCAGAGGGTAGCCCTACAGGCCAAGTTTAACATACAAGGGAAATGCACAGGTCTGGAAGAGAAGTTCCCTTTCCTGGCACAGGGCTGTTTTCCAGCCCAGTGGGAGCTCAGTCATACCTTCTTCAGTGGAGTCAGTGGATAGGGCTGGTGGAGGGCACACATCCAATGAAATAGAAGGTCACTGTTTTACTCTCTGCTCTTCCCAGGCAGCAGAGTAAGTGTTTCTACCCAGTTCACAGTCCAATGCCTTTTGGTTTTACTGGTCTGGCCTTTTTTGCTTCAGCCTTGCCCTCCCAGCTGCAGAGCATTTCTCCTCCCCACAGGCAGTGCATCCAGGCTGCAAGTTCACAGCAGCCAGAAGGATGGCAGTGAGTGGATGCCTTCCCACAGCCCCCATCTTCTCACATCCTCTGTACTGAAAATAGCCAGAAGGTGCTGCTGCCCAGCCACAGCTCTGCAGTACCACCACACCTGGCTTCTCTCTTTCTTACTGGGAGAGGAGCGACAGGAGGGCTATTAAAACCCACTGAGCACAGACAGAGATGCCTGTGGTAGTGCTTCCTGCTAAAGCCAGGGCCAAGGGAGCTGTCCTGGAGTCAGCTGCCTCCTATATGGGTGGTGATTCCATGCAGTGACATCAGCTAAGCCTTCTCAAGGTTTGGTGGGCTTTGCCAAGGGTCGGAGCTTTGCCAAGGCCCTGAGAAAATCTCAGCTGTCTTCTCAGGGGAGCCTCAGGTGCTGCTCAGCTTCCCTGCAGGGACTGTGGGATGCTGATTTTGGCTCTCTCACACAAGATGGGTACCTGTCCTGTATACCCACTCCCCATGTTGCTGTATTTCTCTTAGCAATGTTGTAGGTAGTACTTCACTGCATTTCCAACAGGGAATTCTGGCTGGGAAGGATTCTGCTTGGATTTCTGCAAATCTGGAGCAAACAGCAAAACAGCTTCCCTCACCATGCCTGCCACCACTGCTGGGATACAGGAGCCACCATGGCCTCGTACCACCCAGTGGCGCTCGCAGGGTCTGGGGGCTGATCCCATCCCCTGAGTTGTCTCACACAGAGCTGCGCTGCACACTCTGCTTTTTGAGCTCTGTCCAGGCCCTCAGTCTGGGGATTAGATCAACATTGTTCGTCCTCCTAAATGGCTTTTGCATGTTGGTTGTACCAGCATCTGCTGCCTGGAGGAAGGAGCTGAGGTGATGGAGAAAAGGCAGAGACTTGTAAACTACGATATATGCTGCACCCATTCACTGGTGAGGGAGGTGGCAGGCACCACAGGCTGCTATAAATTTTATGCAGAGCATCATTTTCTCCATCTTCTTCCTCAGTGGCTCTGACAAGTGTTTTGTGAGTCTCTGCAGCACACCTCCCTATGCTGCCCTCCCTGGCCTTGGCCATGCTAGTGCTGGTGTAAAGCTCTTCTAAGTTCCTCATGGGCCTTTTAACCACCAGAACCGTGGCTCCACGATGCTCCAAGAGGTCCAGGCAGCAATGACTGGGAGAATTCCTCAGAGAAGGCAGGCTTGTGCTAATGTGAGCAATAATTCAGAAAAGCTAAAATTAGCAGACAGAGAGGTTTTGTGGGAGCGTCTCACTGGCAGCAGAGCTGGCACAGGCCGTGCGCAGTTCCCTCCCGAAGCTGTCAGCAGCTGTCAGTGGAATATGCAGCAGTTCAGCCAATCCTAAATTTTCTTTTTGGTGATCTCTTTCCTACAGTTTTTGCAGAGACTGTAAAATAGTTTTTGTGTCATTCCACTATGGATGCTTGTGTTCCTCATCAGTAACTCCAGTATGTGCTATATCCTTTTCACTATTAGAAATTATTACAATTTGGAAGTGGCTTATGCCATCTCTTCATGGATGTCATTAGAAGCAGGAAAAAAACTGCTGTGCTTTGCAGTCTGTTTTGTAATGGGCATATTGTCCAAGGTATCTCAATGTCAATGGAAAGCTCTTCTAAACTCCCACAGAGAATGGATGAGACCGTTACTGTGTGCCAGTGTGAAGCAAGTAATGAGAGACACAGAAGTGGAGTCGTCCCAGCCTAGATGGCCTGATCCTTATCCTCACTGGATGCATGGAGGTGTTGGGGATGGTGCTCCAAAGTCTGGGTTCCCCAGTGCACTGCTTGGGTAGGACCGAGGATACGTTTTCAGGAATATATTTTTAGCCGTGTCTCCAAATGAATGATAAAAAGCTGATGCCATCATGCTGTCTGTCAGTCACTGTTAAACCAAATCTGTCAGGGAAAATGTTTAAGAATATTAAATTTCTACAAATTTAATGAGAATAGACAGCTGCGTCAAGGGAAAAGACCTAATTAGTGTATACAGAGAGGGGGAGGTGGTCAGAACTCAGCCCTTCTTAGAGACTGGAGGTGTGGGGGTATCTCTAGATCATGTAAGAGGCACATTTGTTATTAACCATTAGAGAATCAATGTGCAAACCACTACCAAGGATTTGGCAGCTCCCATGCTCATAAAAGCACATGCTAGTTTATGGTATTAAAAAATTTGATCATATTAAAACAGTACAATGACCAATTCATGGTAATGTGGGATTGAGCATGCTGATGTTCTTATAGCATGGAAAGTATGGCTTGGGACAGGCAAAATTTTTCTCCAAGGTTGGGATGCTCAGTTCCCTGCTGTTTGCAAAGGGAATTTGTATCCGAGTTTGGTAGACAGTTGTAAATCTCATCAATGGTTTCTTCTCGTTTTCCACAACGTGTTCCTAACCAAGTCTGTGGTGTTTTATGTCTTCCTTGTGGATCCTGGCGCAGCTTCAGAGTTCCCTGTGGATCCTGCAGCACTGCGTGCAGCAAAACATAATTGTAACTCTATGGTGTGAGACTACTGGGCCACTTAGATTAAGAGAAAAAAGAGAGAAAGAAATACTTTAATGCAAAGTAAAGTCATAAATAAGGAAAATAATTCTAGACTCTCTCCTTTCCCCCCAGGAAAAGGCAGCAGAGCGTAATTCAGACATGCTTTTGGCTTGGCAAACATTGTCTGGTCAGCAACGTGTGCCACAGTGTACTTTTCTGCTATTAACAGGGGAGGATTGGTTTCCCTGACTGTGTACACAGGGCTTTATTTTAAGTCTAACTTTAAAGAGAAACCGTAGTCTCTAGAGAATTTTCCAGTGATGTAGTATTTTAGAAAGATCCTTTGTGGTACTTCACCAACAAGGCAAAGCACCAAAACAGCTTTCCCTTGCCCTGCAACTGTTTTCAGGGAAATCTTCCACCTCTTAAACATGCCCACACTACAGTGCAAACAAGAGAAGGTAGGAACCTGCTGTAAGCTCGATGCTGTATTTACAAGGGACATCTTTGCTGAATGGTCCTTTTGATTGAAGATATTGAACAGAAATTGTAATAGAGCATGGGCTTTGTAGAATAATTGCATTCCTGTCCAAAAATCATAGCAGCAGCAGTTCATCTCCAGCCAGATTCAGGCTGCTTTCATACACCTTTCCTGTCCCTTTCCCCTGTTTCACACAGGAATACAAGAAGAATTGACAGTTTCTGATATTAATGCTGTGTTACTAGAAAACTTTCACTAGAAGGATAAGTTAAGTTTTATAGTTTATGTATTTGAGGGTCTGCCAAGCCAGATGCCTCTGCTATTGATGTTGTCATTGAGGATCTAATAAATACTAATTTTTGAAGTTTAGTTTGAAAGAATCACTAATTAAAAGTAATTTTTGGCTTGGTAAAATTCAGCCCTTCCTCCTCCACCACTCCTAAACAAGTTACTATATGTACATATTTAAGGAATAGAAATAATATGGGTATCAATACAGCATTAATACAGAGACGGGTGGGATCCTTGGCAGGAACTTTATGGCATTTTAAAATGCACATTGTACTCATACATGGGGCTGTGATTCTTCGGAATTCCAGGGAGGGTTTTCAAATTTTCCTTGTAGGTTGCCCTTGTGCAAGACATGGTTCATGCCTTTGGTGTTCTTGAGGGACAATCTGCAAAACCCTTAGTGTCAGGTCAAGAGGGAATGCTGTGTTCTGAAGTGCTGTTGCGTGGTATTAAGCTGCTCCATGGGCAAAAATTGCATTCCACTGGGAATAAAAAGGGGTTTTTTTACTTTAGAGAACTCCCAATGGGCTTCCTGTACATGTTCCATCTACTATGCACCTACACTTTGAATTCACATGGAAAAGGCATACATGCTACCTACACACTATGCAGTTGTGGTAGATGGAGACCAATATTTGTTAAATTGTACTGCTACAAACTATATGTCTAAAATAGTTTCTCATCATTCCTCATTATTTGCATGTTAATTTAATGCTAGTGAAAAATTAGCTACAAGAAAGGTAGGATTCTGAGAAAGGTAGGATTCTGGTACTGATTACTGTTCTCTCTTGGCAAAGTACCAACAACATCCCTGGTTACAATGATTTAGGAGGTTTCTTCTATCTCAATCTTCTGATTCAGCAGCTGACTGCTCTAGAGGCCAAAGTGCTCTGTTAATGCAGCAATGCAAATTTTTCCTTCCATTGCTTTACTGCTGTGAGTCAATCCTAATTGGAGACTAAAATTGCATTTTCATTTCAGTAGACTTAGCAGCTCTGCTTAGACCACCAACTAAGGACAATGTTTATTAGCAGCTCTGTTCATGTGTTTTATGAATTTTGTAGACAGTAATCAGATAGAGCATCAGGTTTAATTTAGGCCACCCATTCAGGTCACATTCTGGAACCTGAAACATCAGGAAAGACATATAGAGCTTCCTGAATTTTAGCTCAGGACTCAACATTTGAGTTATTTTGTCCCTTGGTTTAACTGCATAACCTGTATTTACCAGTCCATACAGGAGACACCTCATAAATGTTTGGGAAGCCATATTAACTGTTATTTCTACATCCTGAAGATAGAAAATCCTAAGTGGTTTTATTATAGCTGTGCTGCATGAGGCAGAAGTACACATCCCTTTAATAGTGTGCACTGATTAGACCTCTAATTTCTGGGAAGCAGGGTCTTAAAGCTGCCTTTCCCAATACTGAACTGGGAGAACTGTGTAAGAAATTGGCCATGTACTGTGTCACTGCCTCACCTTAGAAACTGCACTTGGAAAACCTATGTCATTATGAAATGTACCATGCAGCAATTCTAGGGAGTGGAAGAAGAATTTAGGGGAGAACAGTAATCCCAAAGGTGCCTGATTAACTAATGGGTGATCTCGCACATAGGAAGCATGGCTGAAAAAGCTTCCTTGTTAATAAACTGTTAGTCTAAGAATAACTCAAATAGGCAATATGTTCTTTTTCCTTAAGACCTCTGGTTTTTTTGTTCTAAAGACAGAACTAAACTCTTGCAACACTGATTAATCACATCCAGTTTTGTGGTTATGTCCCCTTATTTCTCCATTCTTCTCTTTCTACAACATTTGTCATTTAGTTCAGAAACTGCATCTGGAGAAGCAAACATTTCTGGGATCACAGATTAGTTAAGATTTTGCTCCCCACTGGAGATTTGTGGGTAGGAGCTGCAATTCCATTCCAAAATCTAATTAAAAATCAGGTACGTAGGAAAGCATTGAAAAATCTTACCCATAGGAAGAATGTCTGGGAACTCTGCTTTGTTAATGAACTGTTAGACTAAGAATCAAATACACAAGCAGTATGTGCAGGTTTTTTAGGATTTTATCCTTCTCTGTTCACAAGGTAAAACTCAACTGTTGTATCATTCCACACTTACCAGGCTTACTGGAAATCTCAGTTTCTCTTTACTTTCCAGAACAGCCACCCCAATGATTTTGCAGTGTCGGATTGTAAACTGTAGGCAACATGGAAATAGGGTCAGCTAAAAAGGTTTCCTGGGATTTTCATTTAGGAATTAATTTGGTAGGACACTTCAGCATGTTAGTTTTAGGGACTGTTAAATTGTATCTATGTGTATTAGCATCAGCAGCACTTACCTGATAACTTGTTGGGCACTACTAATTATATGAAAAAGGCATAAATTCTTGTTCAGTAAAATCCACTCAATACCTTTGAGAAAGAGGCCACTTGAGAATCCACTCGCTCTAACTTGGACACTCAGTTTAGAAATGTTCATCTTAGCAGATACGATAGTATTTGATATATATTTGATATATATTTGATATATATTTGTATATTGTTGATAGTGTAGTTGTCCTATACGATAGGACAACTTAGCTAGTTGTCCTCATTATATATTTTTTACATTCCCAGGGGCACTTGTGAAATTAAAGCAGACACATTTGAATAAGGTAAAGGAAGTGGAGCAATATAAATCAAATGAATGTATTGGATACAGTACCAGTGCAGAGCTGTCTTGATCTCCATTTCTGGGCTTTTGAAATTGGTGACAAGTCAGTATTTCCAGAAGCTGAAGTCCATTTTGTCAATACTGTGCTCACGTTGCCCTTTTAGAGGCAACTGACTTATAATTGTTTTTACAATGAAAGTATACTTTTCCCTTTATTTGTGGGAGAATACAAATGCACAAAGAACTTTAACTGTGTTCATGCTGCCTTGAAAAGATGCCAGAAGTCAAATGTGTAATTAGGGATTCTGTTAAAAGTCTAATTCCTAAACCTGTGAACATTTTTTTGGCACATAGCTTTTTGAGTCATTGCTTTCCTTTTTGTATTTCTTATTCTCTTGGCCAAGAAGTAAGTTCCTTTTCAGAGGCAATTGTCATACATCTTCTGGGGTGTAATTTGTTCTTTGTCAAAGTCCAGGTTTTTTTTTGAGTGAAACACTCTAAAGCATAGTATTAGACCCTGTTTTATTTAACACCTGATTACTCATGGCAGAGCTCTTTAAATCTCTCATAAGATGTTACATTTTAAGGTGATACAACAGGTTATGTCAGCATTCTTATGATGTAAGTTTGTTCTTACAGTAGTAAAATTGAATGTTTCTAATGCTGGGACACTGTTCTACATCACATAGGTTGACATATTGGTGAAGTTCTAACAAAGCTAATGAAATACTTTTTCAGGTAGATAGGGCAGAGAGAAGAGCAAAGAAATCATTATCATCACATGATGTAACAGGATTTTTTGGGGTGGATTTTAAGATAGTTGGAAATAAATTATTATATTAGGTAATTTTATTAGTTAGTCTCAATTGATTTATCAAACCATTAGTTCTTCCTACCTTTGATGGGTGCCTCCTGTGAAAATTACAGGATTCCCCTGTCGGTTCTTCCAGGCTACAGCTAACTTCAACAGAATCTGAATGAACTGGAAATACATATCTGCTCTGCAAACAGAATCAAGCAACAAATGAATCTCAAGATAACAGAGTAGAGAGGATTTTTCTAGGCAGCCATTACCAAGCTCTCAGACTTTTCCACAAGTCTCGTACATCTTAAGACAGAATAAAGATATTTATTCATTTTGTAAATTGCCAGGGGCATATGAAGGAAATCATCAAGGTGGAAACATGCATTCACCATGTCTGCTCTTAGTCACAAATGGAAGGAGGATATCAATACTTTTTCAGGCTAACACATTAATTTACTACAATAAAATTGGAAATCGATGCAAGAGGTCAACCAAAGCAGTAAAAGGCCTGCCTGGCCTGCAGGCTTCTACTCACTGTGTCCTTTTTCTAATTCTTGTTTAAGTACTGTGATCCTCCTCCAGAAAAGCAGTCAAGTGTGATTGTAAGTCCATCCATATCCAGCAAGTGTAAACATGTGCTTCATGCACCATCTTAATTGCTTAATCAAGCTCCTTCTATTGTGAGGGACAACCATACAAACAGGAACCAGATGGAAGATATTTTTATCAGACGGGCCATAGGACTAAAGAAACATGGTCATTGAACATTGCTGTCCTTAAAAACCCCAGTATGAGGATACGACTGCATCCTTGCAACATCCCCACAATGTGATAGTTCAGGCAGCAACCACTGCCATAAACGCAGACTTGCTCTTACCTCCCTTTTCAGATGCCAACAACCTGAGCTTGCTTAAGGGACGTAAGCACACACTGATAGTTATTTTAGAAGGGTTTATATTAAAGGAGGTTGAAACAGTTCATTACATTTGGAATCAGGGTTGGGGTTTTTTTAGTCATTAGTTTTGTGGATGATTTTAGCAGTTTGTATAGCATCACTCTCATAAGAGACCAGTGCAGTATTCTTTTTGTTTTCAAGTGGTAAGAAAAAGTCTATTTGAGCTGTTTGTCAAGCATGTCATAGCAACAGAGGTTTTAACTTGTTTTCCTTAGTTTTATGTCAGAAAGCACTTAAAATTATGGATTAAGCTAGGGCTCCTGTGGGCTCTACATCAAATCCCCAGTAATTGTGCTTTTGCAGTCTTTTCCACTGTAGGCTTTGAGTACTAGTTTGATTATGCTGTGATCACTGCTTTTACTCCACACAATGCAAAAAGAGCAAAATCCTTGATTATAATTGCAGGCCAGGTACTTGCCCAGTCCTAACTGACAGCCTGAATTATGCAGCATGGTCATTAAAATGGGCAAGAGCTTATGTGAGTAATTCATGGTTTTGACAAATGTCATGTCTGCAGGTTTGGTGGCAAAATTAGCAGCAGTGAAATAGTTATGAATTCTGGTATTTAGGCTGCCAGAACTGGGTTTTCAATTAACACCCCAATAAGATGGAGAGTGCAAGTTCATGTTGTAGTCTCATTGTTTCTTCCACTGGCTGCAGACTCAGCAAGACAAATGTGTGTTAGTTTATATTGTCAAGGCTATCTTTGCAAGCAGATGGGCTAGAAATCTAATTAAAAATCCAAAAGCTTTGATTCTGGCAAAAAATAGAAAAGTTGGTGGGACAACCCTAAATCCTCTGAATTAAATGGATGTTCTATGTCAATGCCATTCTATTGTCCCACTTTATAAATAAAATATGAAGGGCTCTACTTTCACATAGACCCATAAATGTGCTCATTTATGAGTTTAATAAAGCATATGTATTCAGTACAATTAGATAAGCATATGTATAGAGCAATAAATGATTCCTATATAAAATCAGCACACGTGTAACAGAGAATATATCCCAGCATGGATAAATAAGCACATGGTTAGATTATTAACTGATCTCTCTTAAGCTTTTATAAATTAACAGTGAGGCAGCCATGACTATTTGCAATTTTTCTGCAGTTATGGATCCTCCATGTGTCTGAAGATGTGTAAATATAATACATTCCATGGAAGAATGCAGTGGCTTCAATAAAGAAAAGTGTGGTAGCACACACAAGAAGGGGTTGAATAACCCAACGAGGTTCACCTGACTCTCATCCTTTGGACTACAGTGCTCCAGCCAGGTGTAAAAAATGCAGAAATTGTGAAGCTCTAATTGCAAGGAAAATAGCTACATATATTTGTGTTATCTCAGTATCAGAGAGTCACACGTCATCAGCTTTTCATAAATTGGGGTGTGTGTCCAATGTGAGGCTAGGGGTTTGCAGAGCAACTGTGAAATGGTTTCTGTTGATTCTCATCAGTTGTTTTATGGTGGGGAGGGGAGGGGTTAACCATGGTGGTTCAACTTGGTACAGAAACCCACTGCATTGGGCCCATCTCTGCACAGGATGTTATACTGGTATTAGTTTAATGCACAGGTAGGAAACGCATTAGTCTGGTGGAGTAGATGTGGCCTGATGTGTGTTTGATGTGCTTCTTTCAGGTCAAATGAGTGGCTCAGTATTAGGCCAATATCCTTAGGTGCAGTATTTCAAGAATCTGCTCTCTCTGATTTTCATTACCATGGGCTTGCTGACATCTAAAATAAATAGTAAGTTCTCTGACTAGCAGATTCCTATCATTACTATCCTGGCATATGTTAATTTGTCAATATAATTTTCAGGTCTGTCAGCAGGAAAAGCACCACCTGGGGTATGTAGTTCTTGAGATTAATAGGTTGATGTTCTTTCACATGTGCCACTTGTAGATGGATTTGCCAGTGAAGTTTTATTGTGCTTTTGATAGAGAAGCAATGTAGCTAATAGGGAAAAAGGAGCAGGCAGTTGAAACCGGGCAATTACTTTTCAGAGCTTTTATCTGAACCTGCTTTAGCTGATAAAACAGTTCCTTTGGTTTTTCCAATTAGAGGTGACAGATAGGTAGAGGTACTGATGGAGAACTGAAATTATCTGCAACCGTGATGAAAGTTCAGGATTGTGAGGGAAACAACATGAAAACTGCATTGCCATGACAGCAATGTGTGAGTTCCCATCAGTGTGGGACAGTGCCGTAGCATGATGGACTGTGAACCTGAGGAGACCACCCCCGGCACCTGAGGAGCTCAGTTTTCTACAAAGGTGAGAGTATCTGAGGCTGGAGAAATACCTCAGGTGATCTTGGGAAGACACTCAGAAAATGTTAGCTCAGATACTGACTCAGCTGAGGTTTGCACATTTATTCCCAGGATTTTGACTGTTGGATTCATTTTTGCTTTCCAGAAGCTTTTTAGATCCAGATTTGTCACTCTGGGTGTCAACAGTGTCTTTCAGGTCTTCTACTGCCTTTGAAATACTGAGTTATCAATCTGTTTGTGCTCAGTCAGCTCCAGTGATTTTGATCTCTCCTACATTTATGTCTCCACACGTGAAAAGGGATGATACCTCACATCCAGTGGCTTCATTGGCACGGCTTAGCCCCTCTTACTAGATACAGTGAGAGAGCCTGGCCTTGCTAGGAGACAGGTTCAGAATAAATTGGACATAAGCTAGAGCTTTTGAAGCTGAGTTGGGAATAGCACATCAGTTTCCCCTGTCTCTTGAGGACTCCGTAAGGACTTTTTCCGCTCTCAATGCCATCATGGTAGCTTTTTGAAAGAATGAGTAAAGTCTGCTGTATAAATGAATACACAAAAATTGATTTTACAAGTGTCTCTTACAACACAGATTGATTTTGTAGCTTCAGAGCAAGTCCTTCTGGATGTAATACAGCAGGCAGTCTTCACCTAGCCTGGCATGGCAGGAAGCATCTATCTGATAAGTGAACTATTTTAGGTAAATCATTGTGCCTACAAAGACCTGCTTTGTTTGTATATGGGTGGAGCTCAAACAAAAAAAAAGAGTACCACTCATTTATTAGTCATGGCCAGTCCTTGTTGTCCAACCTGGGGAAAATGGAGACATCAGCTTATAATTGTGCAATTCTAAAGAGAACTGAAATTCCCTTATAGTATCAAAACAGACCCATAACAGGGACCATGGAGTGTTTCTGGGATGGAGTACTCAACCTTTCCTCCTAACAGATACACTGGAATCCAGTGTTTGCCCCTATTTGTGTGTGGATTCTGGCCAAAATCCTGTAAGTCTTAAGGAATAGTTCTACCGTTTTTGCTTAGAAGAAATAAAGCGCCAAGCGAATCTCATGCTGAACTCTGCACTGCAAATGGGCAGCAGCTGTTACTCAGTTGTGGAAGAATCTGCTATTTTGAAGTGCAAAGTTTTGAATGAAGAAAAATCTAAAAGATTTAGAAATTTCCCACAAACATAGCTCTGAAATGTTATATCAGTCAAAATATTTTGATAAAATTTAGAGGTTTTGTCCTCTTTTTTTCTGAGTAGACTGATCAAAAAAAGGAACAAAATGAAAAAAAAAATTCATCTGAAAAGGATTAAACAGAATATTTTGCTGTTATAAAAGCCTTTTTTCAGTTTTAAATTCAGCAATACTTTCATGAGAACCTGCACTCATCACGAAATATCTTCTTTTGAATTGATATGTAATATCTCATCTTTTCTCCCTATTCCTTATTTTAATTACAGTTCTATAAATGGGTGTGCATTGCTCTCCTGCACTGCCAGGAGCAGGGTATGGGAACTGCTGAGTGCTTACTGCAGGAGATGTCATTACGTTGTAGAAAAAGTGATTTTACCATCTCTGAAGAGGTTTTTTTCTTATCGTCATCTATGAGCTCAGTGGAGCCCTGGATCAAATGTGCGAGTCCCAGAGTGGTTATACCTGCCTGCATCAGGAAGGAATTTGGCATGGTGTCTGCCTGTGGACATTATTGGGTTTTACCAGGTGCTGCTGTTGACTGTCTAGACCTCCATTAATCATTCTTTGCATGAGCTGAACATGTTTGCAGGCTTCTTTATGCTATAAAAGGTCTTTCCCCTATGGGTTTCTCTGCCTCCCACAACACATTTCAAGGCAATGTATGTGTTTGCAATCTGGAGGCTTTTCACTCTGGGATGACTGTGTTTTATGGCACTGACTGGAATTCCTGGAGCTGTTTGCTCTGCTCCATTCACTCACTTGTTAAGTCACTGATGTCGTGAACTGATAAATTGGGATGCCATGTCTAAGAGCCCAAGCACTCGTTGCCCAGATGAAGTATCTCTTTCCTCGTGTGAAAATCTGGCAGTGCTGACCACAGACTAAACTTCACAGTGATAGCATGTGAAATGGGCTTCATGGTCTCCTTGCCTGAACTGCAAAAAAACCTCATAGTGCACGCAGAAAGAAACATTTATTTTCTGAATCTTAGCAGTTTGGCTGTGCAAAGGACAGCCATACGTATTTATTTCTCCTCTGGAATCCAATGGATTTGAATCTTCAAACTTGTTTCCAATAGCCTCTGCTCATCCAAACCTTTTCAAGAATGGTGTGTTTATATTTCAACGCAACCCTAATATTTATTTTTTCCAGCAAATGTCAAGAACATGTAATTTTCATTTGGTAAAGCATTTTTGTTTTGTTTCTGCTAAATCATCTCAAATACAAGACTTTAAATGCTCAAGAGAGAGTTGAATGGTACTTACTGTTCAAATATTTCTTTGTTGTAGTAACAAATCTTTAAACGTAGCCCTGCTTCAACAAAAACAAAGCCCTGATTAATTTCATATTTATCTCAGCAGCTGTTTCAAGGAAGACCTGCCAGATATTGATCCAAATATAGTAGACATGCAACAACAAAAGGGGAAGAGGCTAAATGGATTTAGATTAAGGCATCATTTACCAGCAGAAACTTAACGGGAATGTGAAAAATTATAGTATTTGTCCTCCAGATTTGGCTTTAACAGCTGCAATCATGCATTTTTTGGACACAGCTGTGTTTTATATCTTTGCTTTTTGAATGAAGACAGGAAGCTTCTCAAATAGTGTTTATTTGCTCAATTAAAGAGGAGGCTGGATGCCTGCAGAGCTTTGGGTCCCAGTTCTGGTCTGGGCTGTAACAGTGAAGATCAGGATTTTCACCTGGGTAGAAGAGAGCACAACAGCCCTGCCAAACCCTGACAGAGGTACCAATGGGACCTGCACCTCTCAGAACGACTCCCAGGAGCTCATGGGATCACAGTTACATACTGGAAAAAGGTTTTCTTACACCTAGCTGGTGTCTGTTCTTCCTAGCTCACATCGTTTTACAACAGAATTGCTTTGAGTTCAGAGCCATTTTTCTTAGAAGTAAAAATAGAATACCAAAATGAGTTACTTGCTTGAGAATAGCAGGAGAACCCATCTGGCACCAGTTAGCTTCTGCCAAAAGTATTTGGGCTTTGCTGCTTTTCTGTTCCCTTCCTGTTGACTTGGGGCCAGAGGCAGGGGTTGAATGTGGATGTTGTGCAGCCCACACATCTGCATTCTTGTGCCATTCACAGACACACCTCATGTCCCCTAAGAGCAGTGGCTGGAAACCAGAGACAGGAGGTTTGTCTCTGCCTGGACCTCACTGGCTCCAAGTCTTTTTACAACATGTCACTGAAATTTCTCTAGATCACTGCTTTATGTCCAGCTCCAGCCACTGTGAAACGGGCTTTGATTTCTTTCTTTGTCTCTCTTTTTAAAAAAGAAAAGTGAGAATGAGTGATTCCTTTTCAGTGCTGAAAGAGAATAAACAAATTCAGGTCACAGTAAGGAAGAAAGGATTAATTGGAAGTGGAGTCTGGGTGGCTATTTCTCCTCTAATTACAAAAAAGCATTGTGAAACCAAGTTTGAAAATGTAAGAAGGAAAATCTAGGATGAAGATTGTCCACCTACAGTCTTTTAGGTAGCTGGCATTCCATGGTGGGAGTTTGCTGTGAATTGTTATTCCAGAGTAGTGGTGCTCTTGGGTTGTGCATCACTAAGTTCCTCCCCTGGTCTCTGATATAGCAGCACACAAGGGAGATGTGAGGATTAGGAGTCACGAGTGTCCCAGGATCTTTGAAAAGACAGTCTGTCTCATCCCACTGAGCAGCCGCTCTCACTGGGGGATGTGGGTGACAGCTCAGACTGACAGTGCAGGAACACATCTCTTAACTGGGATAATAAGCAAGGCACAATTTGCTGAGAAGTATTAAATAGAACAAAATATTTTAATAAATAACACTGGTTCAGGAGTGCTTGGCAAACAGGTCTCCTAAAAAGTCCTTTATCCGCTCCTCTAAAAGTACTGGAAAGTATATTATGAATATAGATACTGACTGTTTCTACTGATAAGGTGAACTTCAGGCTCAACATGATGATGTGAAACCAAAGTATGGAAGTCTGTAAGTGATGCTGATTATAAACCTCTCTGTCTAGTTTTATTTTCAAGCTGAGTAAATAAACCACACCCAAAATGAATAAAAAATTGCAATTAATCAAAAATATTAACACATAAATTACTGAAGTGGTCCTTGGTGCATTTTGACATGGAGACTAGGCAGCAGAGTTAGTTAGGTCTCATATGAAATGAGGCCTGTGGGATAACAGTTTGTGCTTGGAGGCTTTCACATACCTGTTTTTCTCCTCTCCCTCCCCTTTTTCCACTCTCAGCTTGTGAACCAACTGGCTGACTACAGTCACATTTGTCAAAGGAATGGTGATCTCAAAAATAATTAATTTCCTGCAGATTTTGCACTTACGTATTGATGCCCGAAGAGCTACTTGTTATTCTAACAGTGTCTCCTGACAAGGTTACGCTGACCCACCTTAAAAGAGATCTTGCTCTCCCTGTTAACAAATCATATTTAGAATGAGATGCTGGACATGTCAGATCTGGGCTTTTAGTGGTCCAACAGGAATGCTAAATGTGCTGCTTCATCATTAACTCATGACTGCAAAATGGGAATGGAGATATTATGTTATTTCAGCTAAACAAGTGCTGAAGCTTCAAAATGCCAGAAGCTTTGGCCAAACCATAAGGGTGAAAAATACACATAATCAATAGCTATCTGAAAGATTAATCAGAAAGCATGAAGTCCTTAAATTCATTTGGTACCCAGCAAGCCAGCTCTTGCCAAAGAAAATACAATTTAGAATGTGCCTGAATTAAAGAGGAAATTTGAGAAAATAACCTTATGAAAGTACCCTAGAAACCAAAATAAAGGCATTTATTTTTACAAAATTATCACATCTGCTTCTGAGTTTCAATTTTATGCCTTTTTTTTTAAATTCAGATCATAAGTATTATTTTCCCAAATATTCTAGAGTATTTTTATTAGACTTAGAAGCTGGTCTTTGTCTTTGCTTAAAAGCAGTGGAGCAACTGAAATGACTTATCAACTATCAAATAATTTCTGCTCACCGTTGCAAATGTAGCCCAGATGAGCACAGCCAAAAGGCTGATGGATTGTCCAAATACCTTGATTTGAGTGTTTCTTCCAGTTTCTGGTCAAATATCAATACTGGAAAAAATTAAGCACCACAATCAACATTAATTGCCGTACTAAAGTGGTTACTTGTGTGTAATAGATATGTGTATTGATGTATCATCTTGAGAGCCAGGAGTAAGGCATGTCTTGCTTGGACAATGTGAAGGAAGCTTGATTGCTGCTGATGCTTTTCCCGATCAATTGCTAGATTGGGAAGGGTTTGAGTTGTTGCTTTTAAGCAATAAAGTTAATAAGCGTGGATAGACTATTCAAAAGGAATGTCGGGTCATTTCCTCAATCCATGCTGAGGTAACTGAAGAAAAATGACTGACTGTCAGAGATGACAAATCGTCCCAGATTGCCTCACCAGAGTTTATCAGAGCTGCATTATGTCTAGGCCAACTTTCTTAGGACCCTGTCAATAGCTGGAAATATTTGGATATTGCAGCTTGAATTCTAGGCTTTTTTTAGCTAGTTAGTTAGTTTGTTTTTTAAATTAAATTGCCTATGAGGTGTCCCCACATTTAGGTAAACCTTTTCTATTTTCCCATCCGTGTTCAGTTTTGGTTTTGCAGACCATTATTCCTCATTATTTTTAATTCTGTGGATTTGTATTTATGGTTTCCTGAAAAGTAATTTATTGGAATTTATTCCAGGCAGCTGAAGACTGTAGTATGAATATAGGTAGCTGGAGACCTCCATCAAGGCAGGCTCTTTAAACAAACACAGCATGACAGATGGTCCCTGCCCTGACGAGGTTACAATCTAAATAATTTTCTTATCTCCCACTCCTTTCTTTGAGATACTAGTACCTGATTAGTATCTGGCTACCTGTTTGTGCAGGATAAGTGCTCTCAAAGGCACCCTCTCCACAGCAAGCTCTGCAACTGAAAGTAGAAATGATGAGCAGGCAGCTTTCTGTCTTGCAACAATTTAAACACTGTTAAATAATAGCTTTTGACAAGCAGGTTTAGAAATCATAATTTTCTGCAAAAAGAAGAATGTGGAGTGTATCACTGTGCTGGGGGGATCAAATTGTGTAAATGAGACTACAGCCCCACAGATCTTGTTACAGGTTAGTACCATTTATCATATTAAAGAAAAAAATTGCAAGCAGAATTACTTCTGCAAGAGTGTGGGCAACAGTCTTGAAATACAGTTAGATTTTCTCAAAATGATAAATACCATCCGTTTGTATGTTTCCTGCACTAGAATTGAAAAGGGATACCCACCTTTGCACTTCTATATTTCATACAGGAATTTACATGCCTATGTGATGAATGAAGTAAAGAAATTGTCTCTGCAATAAAGAGCATCATTTGAAGTCTTGTATTATTGGTGTAAGAATTGTTTCATGTTGATGTGTTTTGAAGATAAGAATTCCATTATTATTCTTCTTCTTTTCCTCCCTTTCCATCCTTTTTCCTATCAGTTTCCTACTTTAAAATGTACTAAGCTTGTTGGAATTTGGTCTAATTACAAGGATTGTGTGCTGGTAGCAAATAACTGCTTGTTCCAGGAAAAGAATCAGAAAGCATTTCCAGCCTGGTCTTCAGGATCAGTGGCCATTCTCCTGTGTCCACCAGAAAAAGCTGAGGAATTGTTGCCCTTTCTTCTTCTACTGAAAACGTGCTGTGAAGTCTCCAGGACCAGGACAGTAGGGGTTTTGGAGCATTTTTTCACACACATATGCTAAGGCACAGCGTGCTGATGGGAATGAGTGGCAGTACTGTCTGCTCCCTACGCTGCTTGTTTGCACCTCCCAGGCCTGGAGAGGCTGTAAACCTTCAGCAGACAGACTCTAGCCCATAGTTACATTCCTTGGTTCCCTACCTGGAATATCCATTTTAATGCAGGCTGAACTTCTAGTCATGGTGGTATGTAATCAAGGGTGTCAAGGCCTTGCTCTACAGTTGGGGGCAGGGTTTGATTTTGGATCAGTTTGTATCTAAGACTTCAGGTTCATGAACAGAAGACTTCAGTCTTCCTGAACATTCTTTTTCTGCTTACTGAAGTAGGTTTTTATGCTGTTTATCAATAAGTATTAATTTATCGTTTTACATCAGATTTGGTAAGTTGGCAGGTTGGCAGTGACAACGGGAGCTGGAATGGAACTAATATTGTCTATGCCTTGCTGTGATTGCAATGAATGGTGGTGGTTATTTATTTATTTATATCAGAAAAGACAGATTGCACTTACCTGTTACTTGTCCTGTGTTGGGGCTCCCCACGTGTCTGTATAGCTCCTGCATCTCTTTGTCAAGTGTTTGAAGAAATCCTTGGAAAAGTCAGTTCAGTGTAACAGGGATCAGTGATTTGGCAGTTCCTGAAGATCCTGTAAAACTTTGCAAGAAATGTAACACAAAACACAAACCCCTTTCTATTCATCGCTTTCTGATTTGATTCCTTGTCTCAGCTCTTGTTCCGAAAGTCAAGAGGCAGTAGCACCCCCAACAAAGCTCCTTTTACAGCCTTTTTTTGGCATTAGTTATGAAAGGATCAGATGTCTGGCCTTTCAGCAGTAGGTAAAAGGAGAATAAAAAGATCTGTATTCCTGGTAGTGTTTGGAAGTGCCTGATCTCTCTAGTTTTCCTTTGCACCGACTGTTGTATGCAGTGTGCTCTGGATGTGCTAACAGTGTTAAGGCAGTGGACCAAGCTTCTTGTCTCTGAGTGCTCCTGCCTGGCACTATGTTGAGACTGTTCTAGTTAGCAAACTCTCTTAACATGTACTAGTCCAGTGTGCCTCCTTTGGAGAATATTCCTGCCCTTGTTCCAGCCCAGAAACCTAATTGTAAGCTTTGTAGAGTTGCTTTCCATTTAATATGTAGGCGATGGATCTTATTAGCAGAAAGAGTGTTTTAAGAAGTTAAAGAGGTAGAGTGTAGTGAAAATCCTCCTGTATGTTTGCGCACTGTGAATATTTCTGTGGAGGCTAAACAGTCTTACAATCCTTGCGTTATACCCATACCTCTTTTTCTGAGGATAAATACTACTATGTTCCTTGAAAAGCTGTGCTGAAAGCTGCACGGACTTGACTTGAATTGAGATGTCCTTTTATTCTTTCTCCTCTCTTCTTGTGAGGAAAAGGAAGAGATGTGTTTGCAAGGGAATGCTGTGTGCTCTTGGGCCCCGTGCATTGCTAGTGACCAGGCCAGATAACTGCCTTGGACTTCTGAGAAGGGAGGAGCACGGGTGGCAGAAAAATCTGACTGCAGATTGAAAAAGGTCCTGCAGCATTTGGAAGATCAATCATGAGGGAAAAGGGCCCCAGTGATAACAGTGCACATGCTGAGTCACAAGGGCCTTCCTGTCAGGGAGCAATTGCCAGGCGCTTTTCTGGAAATGACACTTTTCTGGAACTGGAACTTTTTAAAAAGCCCTTAAAAGGGACTCTAAAAATGCAGACACCCAAATTTACAAGTAGCCAGTAATGCTAAGGCACAAGACCCTGCTTGTTGACTTTGGCTGGGTTGAATATGTTGAAAGCAGAATCCATTGTATGTACACATAAAGAGCTTCTATACAGATATATTTGATTCTGTTTTCAATTGTGCGAAAGTATATATGTTTTTACTGAATATTTGAATTCCACGTGTTTGGAAAATTAGAGATTAAACTGTAATCTAGACACTTGAATTTCATGTAAATTACATTATAGTCAATATAACCTTTCTTATAACCTTCATACTGTACTATCTTTTGACTTTTATGTTAGTCATTCCTTGCTTTGCTCTGAAGCACCAAACAGCAGCAACAGAAGTCAAGTCTCAGTGTGGCTGCCCACAATATTAATTATCATGATATGCTTTTATTCCTGCAGCGAAGATGTTTGCAAACGAGGATTCACTGTTATTATCGATATGCGGGGATCCAAATGGGATTTGATCAAGCCTCTCCTAAAAACCCTTCAAGAAGCCTTTCCTGCTGAGATTCATGTTGCCCTGATTATAAAACCTGATAATTTCTGGCAGAAGCAGAAGACAAACTTCGGCAGTTCCAAGTTCATCTTTGAGGTGAGAGCCATATAGAAATGTATGGTAAAGCACTATCTCTGATAAGAACTTTTCTTCAGGTGAAAAACCCCTATGACTGAAAGCAAAATATACATCTGAGGGCAGGTGGGAGGATTGGGCTGATGCCCTGGCATCAGGTTGTTTTCTGAGCACACTGTTGGAATGAGTTACATGTTTCATCCCAGAGGTTCACACAGTTCATTTTGCTGAGGGGTTTTTTTTTGGTGGTATTTATTTTTGGTGGTGTTGCATTAAGTCTTTCCTTTGTTTCTCATAGGAAAAAAAAACAAAAAACCCACACCAAATACCAAATCAGTCAAAATGCTAAAGATACCATTTTCTAGATGCAAATGTATGGGTTTGTTAGTTGACCTCTACCAAACTTCCACTAGTAGCTTTTTTTTTTATTTTATAAAAGACATTTGCTAAATTGTCACCTTTTTCATTTAATTGAGATTTACAATTCAGGGGTAGCATTAACAACTCAAGTGAATGATAAGGTGCTTCAGGCATGTCCTTTGAGAAGTAACCAGTATTTAACAACTGCATAATTAAGGGAATTTTACTAACTTCGTTGTTGATGAAGACAAACCAGCTGTGTTCTCTAGAGCACTTCAGTTTTCTGTGAATTTCAGCTTCTTACCTAAAAAGAATCAAAACTCAGGTGCATGAAGTGCTCATGTATCAATCATGCCCCGCCACAATTTAGTCATGCATTGTCTTTTAATAATTCACTGAAAAACATTTATATTGTTGGCTGTCTTACCAATCCATTAATTTCAGATGGACACAGAGATTTTGCATGTCTGGAACGCAGAAGAGAATTTGGCTATAGCTCTTTATGTTCACTGCAATGGGAGACTGTATTTAAGTATCTATTTAAGTTTTATTGAAGCCAGTGTGATATAAATGTGTCCTTATTTTCAACCTGTCCTTTCAAGCACCCTTGAATTGCTATGAGGAATTAGGTTGGTGTAACTCATTAACACCATTTTACATTATTATCACATTTTAAGTGCTTGTAAATTTTCACCTGTTTCACAAAATCCAGTCAATTCATACATTTTGCTTTGATTAAATAAGTCTTTACACTCCTTGGTGCCTTTGAGGACTCAGCCATCAAAATAACTTCCACTTGCTATCCCATATGTGCCTTTGACAGCAAGGCTGCCCCCAGTATGGGTTTGTTACCCTCAGAGATTCCTCACGCTCACTGACATCACCGGTCCTGGCAGGGCAGCTGCCATCACAGTGCAGTGACACTGGCATTGCTGCCTGTGGGGAATGAGGGGGATCGGGGCGGTGGGGAGGAGAAGGGAGTTGTGTGGCTACAGCAGAACACGGAGCAGGAGGGAGTCTGTGAAGAGATTAGCAATAGGGTAGGTTTTGGGCACGGGGAGCTTCTGTTTAAAATACCTGAGGGCACTGAGGGGCAGTCTCAGTAGCCCAAGCAAGCACAGAATATGAGTGTATATCCAACACTGAATTTCAATTCTCCAGTGCTTTAGTAAATGTCTTCCTAAAGTTTCAAAGCCTGGAGGTAAAGTAACAGAGTTCAAGTATGTATTTTTAGGACATTGGTTTGTTTTTAAAATTAATAAATACTTTCTGGAGGCTTGACATATATTTTTATTATGTGGAGTTGTGATGATAGTGAAGAGAAAACTGTGATCAAGTTATTCTTCATAGTTACAGCTCTGAGTCCATATTGTTTAAAAAGCTGTGCACTCGTTTGCTGTGCATGCTGGAACGCATTAAGGGTATTTTCATTTTGTGTGTGTTGTGAGTGCCTTTGAGCCTTAGTCTATGTGCAGGGCTGTTTGCATGGGTGCCCAATGGTCCACAAATTTTTGGACCAGAGGAGGAGAGTCAGTGCTTTCACTGTCTATTGAACCACCTGCAGACACTCAGAATCATAGAATGGTTTAAGTCCTTCAGTTCCATGATTCAAAGATTTCCTAAGCTGTGGTCCACCCTGCAATATACACACCACCATCAAGGAACTTCTGTTTAAAGGATTCTTTGAGATGCTGCAGCTTATCAATAAGCTCCAGCTCTTGGGCAGCTCATGCTCTCTCATAAGAACTGTGAATGTCAAACAAGGCCCACATTTATTTGATCTATGTGGGGCAGCTCACAGGTACCCTCTCTGCACTGACCCCTGGCAATTTCCCACAGCTCAGATCGAACACAAGGGCCTTGGCAGGACCACACGGCAGTGGAAGGCAATGGAAGTCTCTGCTGAACTACCCCATCCACAAACTCAGCAGTACCCAGTGTCAGTTTTAAGGCCAGATTTCTTTTTGAGCTTAATGGAAGCATTATGTGTGTGCCAGGGCACTGTAGGACCCTTAGTGGAGGCTGATGAACTGGATTTTGTGGGGTGAGACTCTGGCACAGTGTTTCTGTGTCACAGTCCAGAGTGAAGCATGTACACAGATCTTCACCCAGAAAGAGAAAGGTGTTTGGTTGTGTACATGGATTCCAAAGTTTCCTGTCACTTTGAGGAATGGACCAGGCAGCTTATTCAGCATTAACTCAGAGGTGCCTTCAAGATTATTTTCTTACTCCTGCTGGAAGAGTCTAAATAGTGGACAGCATTTTTTAAATTGATTTCAAAAGGAAGGATGAGTAATGCCTAGGAAACAGTAAGCACCTACCTACCTCACTAAAATTGTTTTCGTTAGAGTTTCAAGAACTACTTAAAAAATCAAACCTGAATAAAGAAAATTTCTGCAGACTTCAAGAAATGAAAAGCCTTGCTACCATCTCATGTCAAATTCTGCCCATGATCAGAGCAATGTTTCCATCAGCTTGACAGACTGCAGGGGGATGCCCAAATGTTAGCCATGAAGAGAAGTATTTCCCTTACAGGCAGTTAAATTCTAAGTTGAATTATCTTCAAGGTCCCAGTGTCCAGGTCAAGAGGTTTAAAAATTTGAAAACCCTCTGAAGTGACATACTTACCTTCCCACTGTTTCTTTGCTCTTTCCACTGTCCTCCCTTTTCCTTAAAGCAAGGAATATTGCAAGAACGTTTTAAAAGAATCTTTCTCCTGAGCTTAAGTTCAATACAATGTCAATTTTAGTACACTGCAGAATGCCTGGTATTTTTGGATGGATACAAATTGGAAGAAAAAGCCTATTATTAGCCTTTAACCAGTGGCTAGCCTACTATTTTGGACATAATTCAGGATAATGGTCAGGACTTCAGGTGTTTTTCTTTGTGGATTACTTTTACGAGAGTGCTGCGATTATTGGGTGCCTCCATTTCTGAAGAGCACAAGCTCTGACATTATCTTTAGAGGCCTGATCTTTAGGGGATAGATGTGCAGTCACTGATGAAGATACAAGCCTTTAAGGGCTGCCAGCTTGGGTGTTAACATGACAGCACTGAAAATCGCTAGTTACGTATGAAACCCTATGCTCCTAATTTCAGAAAGAAGTCGTTTGTCTAAAACAAATGGGAAAAGCTATCAGTTGCTGAGTCCTTAAACTGTAATCTGCTTTCCAGACACCCAGTGCTTTTCTCTGTCACCAGTTACTGAGTCTGAATTAATTAAAACTATTTCTCATTGATTGTGTATGATTCGTGAGCAGTGCTTTCTATTGGCAACAAATTCTAGTTGTTAATACTTCAATGACATTTCACTTTTACATTGATTTTGGCTTAATTACATTAGGAATTGCTAATATGAAAGAGTGGCAGAAAGCCAACTGGAATAATCTGGGAGAAGAAACCCAACCTATTCTCTGTTATGGCAGTTTGCAATACCTGCTTCAGTTCATATACCTGAAACTTTTGCTTCTGTGTAGCCACTAGCTGGGGTGTAACACAAGTAGCAGAGTCCCCACAATACCTGTACCTGTTTAGTGAACAGCCATGTCCAGATATCCAAAGGCTGCAGTAGGAAGACTTCAGTGTCCAACCGGGCTGATGAAAGCTGTGGCAGAAGCATTTTCACTACGTTTCTGATAGTCAGGCCAGCTGAAAAAGATAGGCATTATTCCAGTAAATAGCATGTCTTTTAATAAATAAATAAATAAATAAATACCATTAGTAGCAAAGTTTTCTGTCCAATTAATACATCAAAATTAAACACAGTCCTTGACATGTTTTACAATGTTCCTTCAGTTATGTATTGGTGAGGAAAATACTCACTTCATGCTGTTTTTGGGTTGTGCTGTTTATTCTGATTGGATGGTCCCTGATTGAAGTGCTGTCCTTTTCCCTTCCTTAGACAAGTATGGTGTCTGTGGAAGGCCTGGCAAAGCTTGTAGATCCTTCTCAACTGACGGATGAGTTCGAAGGGTCCTTGGATTACAACCACGATGAATGGATAGAGCTGCGTGTCTCCTTGGAAGAGTTTTTCAACAGTGCCATCCATTTATTGTCAAGGCTGGAGGATCTCCAGGAAATGCTGGCTAGGAAGGAGTTTCCAGTTGATGTTGAGGGCTCAAGAAGGCTGATCGATGAGCACACACAGCTTAAGAAAAAAGTGATTAAAGCTCCTGTGGAAGAACTGGATCGTGAGGGCCAGAGGTTATTACAATGCATAAGATCCAGTGATGGTTTTTCTGGTAGGAACTGCATTCCTGGAAGTGCAGATTTTCAAAGTCTTGTGCCAAAGATCACCAGCCTTTTAGACAAGCTGCATTCTACCCGGCAACACTTGCATCAGATGTGGCATGTCCGCAAGTTGAAACTGGACCAGTGCTTTCAACTCCGGCTTTTTGAGCAAGATGCTGAGAAGGTAGGGAATAATCTGTTCCTTTTTTCATACTTTAAACAAGACTCCGTTGTGAGGGTGACCATTTTTTTGTAAGTGGCAGTATGAGGTGTTCATCATAGGTGTAAATCTCATGTTGCCAGCAGATATACTTCATGTGACTCGTAAACCAAATTCACCAAGGTAATTGTTGGATGCAGCAGGCATAATAATATCCAAGAGTAACTTTTCTTTGTCACTTTTGGTGAAAGTTAATCTGCTTTTCTGTCTCACAATGAGTATATTTGGTAGACATTAGCACAAGAATCTGGCTTTTTTTTCAAACTTCTTTTACTAAGCTTATGAATATATTTATTTACTTGTCACAGCACCAAAAGCAGAATGATTTTGGAGTTTAATTCACTGTGATTACTGTTTGTACTTCTTGGAGTCTGTGGGAAATTTCAAGTATGGGTTTCAGGGAATTTACTTCAGAAAATTGTGTAGCGCTAAAGCCTTGGCTTTTGTAGTGCAGAAGTGCTTGGCACCTTGTTAGGTGATTTTGTGAGAAGTCTTTGTTGCACATTTAAAATTCCAGGCCACAGAGGTAGGGTATTCTCAGTGGAAGGTACTGAGCTCTCAGACTCGTGTTTATCTAGGCTGTATATGCATCAAAAGCACTAATCTTTGAATCTTCTCTGCTTAATGTATTATCCAGTTGTTTCACTAATGTGTCTGCCTGGATGGACCCAGGAGGAGTTGCAGAAGAAAAGCAGACCTCATCTGCAGGGGGATCTCATGAGGATGTTTTTTTTAATCAGCTACTAGTTAGTGTTATTTTAAAACATTGTGGAGAAGCACATTGCTGAAAAAAACTTAATCTTGAGTAGTGCAAAACAAGAGACTTGACATTGGTTTTCAATGCATGTACTAAATATTTCTAAGACTTGCTAGGACTGAAAAAGCTCCATCATTGTATAATCAATCCTCCTGTTGGGAAAACCTTGAATTCAGATGAGTCCCTCTACAATAAGAGTCACTGCAGCATCACTCAAGAATGCATAAGAGCAGAGTTTTAATTCCAAATGCTACAATAGTAGCATTTCCCCTGTTCCTTGTGTGTCATATGCTGTAAGGAGGCCACTCACTTTTGTCCTTCCCAGCGGTGGCTGTACTTCAGTCAGTGCTTCACTTTGGATTTTCAGTTTCTTTGGGATTATTCAGATGACCACTGCTTATTAATTTTATTTTTAATTTATGATTGTTATTCAATAATAGTGTTAGTAAATTGTTAGTATTTAGGAAGTTATTATAATTAATAATGTTATAAGCTGAAAGGCTTTCAGATCAAGTCAGTGTTTGAGAAGTCCTTGTTGCCAAGCACTGCTCTGTGGCATTGAAGGAAGTTTCCAGGGAGTTTCCTTTCTACCTCCTGCACAGGCATGAAAGGATGATGTGATGTAAGTCTAGGCAATGTGACAGCAAAGCTCTTTGCACACGTTATTCTGAGGTTGTTATGTGTAAGGTCTAGGCAAGTCAACAAGTAAATGAAACTTCTGAGGTGAAGGAAGAAGCAATGAGAATGTGATTTCTGCCTTTGTAACACTGGCCGTCTTGAGCAGTTCCAGTTTGACAAAACCAGGATTCTGCTCTTCTCAACTTCTCTTCTTCATCTGCCTCACATTAACTAAACACAGTCAGCTTCCCTCTGCTTTGACTCTGCTTGCCTTTTCTTGACTTCTATGTTTTCCCAAAGAATATAAAATATTTTCTTGTTTTATATTCCCAAGTCTGTGTTTTTAATCTCCTCGGTTTGTGAGTCCCTAAAATTCTTCCCGGAAGGGTTGCAGACCCTTTGACGTCACATTTCGCACGTGTAGACTGATTTAAAACATCGATGTGCTTTTCCTCCGTAGCTGCCATTTTCTGATCTCTTTGAAGTAGTCTGACCACTTCAGACTGGAAAGTACTTGTTTCATAAAATGTTCAGAGCTAAATCCAGTCTGAGTGCAGTCTCCACTATAGAAATAGCCACCAGTGTGTCTGTGTATTGCATTTTAGAGTTTCCAGGTACCTCCATTTGCTCAGTTGCACTCTACTTAGGTATGGTAGCACAGCCAGGATACTCTTCATCTCCTGGAGAAAGACACAGCTCTTTTCATATAACCTGGATATGTCGTTTAGTTCTAGTCAAATGACAACTCTAATAGCCTGTGAAAGCTCAAACTCCAGCTTAAAATTCTGAATATAAACAAGGTTTTAGGGTCTTTTAAAATAGCCCTGTATATTCATTGGATGATATTTCAGGAAACCTGTTCTAATAAGGAGAAAATGGACAAGGACTTCCATTTTCTGGACACCTCTTATTTCAAAAATTTCAGATGTCCTCATTGTCTGAAAAGTTCTTAAAAATGGGATAGGAAAAAGAAAGGGACACAAGGACTAAAACACCCAGTATTCTAAGGAAGTTTAATTTTTGAACGCTTTGGTATTACAATACCCGAGATGTTCAAAGCAAATCAATTCACTTTTTTTCCTCCTAGAGATCCCCTCTATTGGAACATTTAGAAATAGCAGCCACTGCCAGGACACGCAAAATATTTAAATTACAGGCATTACGAGTTACAGAAGTCTGTATAGTTGTGTGCTGAACAACTCGTATTATTGCCAAAATAAACAGAGGGGTGGCAGTCACAGCCTGGGCTTCTCCCACTCAAATCAGTGGGAGACAGCAGGGCTCTCTGTGGAGAAACTGTGTCCCCAAGTCAGGCCTTTAAGGTTTTATTTTCCTGTACTGGGGCCAAGGGAAAGGAAAATTGGGGCTATCACCTAGGCACAAGCAGTGCAGTGACATTGAATCTCCATCTGGAGACTGGAAGCTCCTTGAAGCTCAAGTGAGCAGGCCGGTCAGCCATGTGGGGAGCTTTGGCAGAGGGGTGTGAGGAAGTTCACATGCTGTGCAGCGCTGACTGTAATGATCTGCTGATAAATAACACATTTCAGCTGCTGGCGAAGCCCTGACCCTCACTGTTCAACAAATTTATTCCTCACCAACTAATGGAGAAATACGTATGTACAGATATATAATTTTGAAACTAGAACTGAGGCTTCACTGTGTTTTACTAGGTAACAGGGAAAATATTTTTAGTCACCAGTAACATTAAAAAATGTATCCCAGTCTAAACTGAATATTGTTTGAAACAAAAACCCACAATCAATGTAGATCCAAGTATTAGAACTATCTGAGAAATGATAATTGGTTGGTGGAAATCTGGACAGGGAGAAGAATTCAGGCAAGAGTCCATATGTTTTGCACTTGAATAAATACCAAAAAAAAAAGACAAAAAATTATACTTAGACTCTGTTCTTTCCAGCTTTTCTGGAAATCATTTGTAACTGGCACCCTATATGACTTTTGTAGGAATTTCCACATCATTCTGTGTTGGTTTTTTTTTTTTACCAATTTTACTACCCCAGCATGTATGTGAATGAAAAACATCTATCATGATGTAATCAGCGTTGTCCATGTTAAGTATAAACAATACAGTCACCAGCTGGACTGAGCTGAGGGTCTGCACTGCAAGCTCCTCACAGCAGAGCGAGGAGCTGCTCTAACACCGTGGGGATCGGCCCCAATGGGAGGCAGAGGGGCTTTGGCGTGTTCTCTCTGTCCTCACCTCCCCTTCTGCTTTCTGACTTCCACACAGTTCACTACACAAAGGCAAACTCCAAAAGATGGGGTTAAAAAATGCCATGAGTGAATTTCACTGGAAGCTTGCGGTGGGAGAAACATTTTATTTGGATCAGGCCAGCTTTGTAGAAAGTCTAGTGGCAAACCACAGGCCACATCTAGTCTTCAAGGAGCAGTGAAGTAGCAGGCTTACAGTCAAAACCATCAGCCCCATGTAAACCTCGGCTTCCCTTTGAAAAACACAGCTCTGCCAGTGATTTTCCCTGTGGAGCAGGCGATGGGAAGCTGTGCTGGCTGCTGGGGCTGCCGTGGTACTGTTGCTCTGTGGATGTCTGCAGGGAGAGGGAGCAGAAAGCATGGATAACTTGCAGCTCCTACTCCACAGCAGCTGTAGCTCCCCTTCCCAGGCGATGTGACCGGCCTGGAACAGAAAGGCTTCAGTGAGTGCAAGAGTGATTGGAATATGATTAGCAATGCAAAGTTCATAGATAGGAGACAAGTTTGGAGGGGGGTATAAACAAAATTGTTAAGAGGAATAGAGTGCAGTAACAGTTGCAGCAGTTCTCCTGCATCCCACTCCCAGTGCAAGTGTGGGCAGTGAGACCACGGCACTGAGGAGCAGACACTGCCTTCCTCCCTTCTCACACCCACTTCTGGCCCCTTCCTCAGTCAGGTCTCCTTAAGTAAGGGAACTGATGTGTTATTCTACTGAGTGGGTGCTATTAAAGTCAGCCCCCACAGAGTGAAATAAATAATGTGTCATTTGGTTTCTCAAGGAGGAAAATGACACATATATCAGCTGTACTAGACTCCTGTCCAGTGTCTAATTCCTAATGAAAGTATTGGGAAGACTTCTATTGATTTTCAGCAGAAGCACGTTATACCCATTAACTAACAATACACCCATTCGGAAGTGCCAGATGAAATTTAGGAGTTCCTGGTTTAGAACGTCACTTAACACCAGGCAGACTTAGTCTAGAAAAATACAGAGAAGCTCTAGCTCGACAGCAAAGTCAGTGGGGGAGAAGAGTATCCAAGGATATATAATCCAAGTAGTTGAACCATGCTCATACTTGTTTGGAGTATTACACCTGCCAAAGGTTCGTGTTCCTCAGAAGGACGGAATGTTGTGCAAGCTACTCTTTGTCTAAAACGATGCAAGATGGCTTTGATGGATAATAGAATGCAAAATGTGGAAATTTATGCTGTGGTTTAGGTGGGAAAAGCTGGCTTTAAAGAAGAAACATTGATATCTTGATGTTTGAGAGAAAGGAAACTATCAGTACGTTTGTGATTGTATGACACCCACTTTAACTGTTTCATACATTACTTCCCCTCATACTGCATTTAAAAATTCTGATGCTGTATGTTCTGTAATAAAATGCGTTACAAAACTGATGATATGATCCTTCTTGCTAATAGGAGGCAGTTTATTTTATTACAGTCCATTAAGTAGAGCAATTGTAACTGCTCCTTTAGTCAAGGGAAGCATTTCCTAGAAATGGGTCTTAGCTGACTTTCTGGAAAAGCAGTGTAAGAAAGATTAAAAACCGACTTTGCTTCCTTTTACATTCCACGTCACCTCTAAGTTTTCTTCTTTTAGCAGTGTCAAAAGACCCTGGAAGTGATACATAAAGCAAATTTATAGAGTTTTCCTGTTTGCAACATGTCATATTAACCCCTAAGGACTTACATAATTCCATCAGGCACAGCACCTGGGACAGGCTCCTCTGACTGAGATAAAATCCACTTAGTGAAGGACCATTTCCCCTCTCTGATTTCACTGCTGGAAGCACTTGGTTTCTTTGATCTGTGCTATGTGCCATATATGCAATCGCCTCCAAGATTTCATGTGAATTATTGGCTTAGAAGTTACTGTGAGAGGGATGTGTCCCAGGGAGTGAGAATGGGAAGCCAGTGAGGAGAGTTCTGAGAAGCTGATAGAGGAACCTGTCATATGTGAAATGAATACAAAATGAAGGAGTTCTGGGGAGGTGGTTAATTAGGACTGGGGAGGAGGCAGGAAGCATGTTAAGAGGGGACAGAACCGCAGTCAAGATTAATAATGAGAGCACATCTCAAGTGCATATGCCCCATGTGCTGCTTGACTATGAAGGGATTTGTTACAGAATGAATGGTATTTAACAGTAATGATCATACAGGCATAATAATCATGGATTAGACATGGATTTTTGTATAGGATTTAGATTTCATTTAAGTTACGTGAACAGTGCATTGGTGTGCAGAACTCAGCATGCCCTGGATTTTCTGTCTAAGTACTTACACCATGAATATCACAACAGCACAGTGAGTGAGCATCTCAATAAGGAGCTTTCCTGGAGATTTTGAATGTGGAGGGTGTTGTAAGACCTGAAGTAAGCTTCATAAGAATTCTGCAATAAAAGGAGTCAATAAACTTAGTGTCTTCTGCAGAGACATTTGACTGAGGGTCTAAGTGAGACTCATTTAACCATGTTTCTGTCATCCTTAGCCTATGTCAAATGTCTGTGCAGAGAAAGGACAGGGCCTTGGGATAAAGATACTGACTGGCAAAGGTACTGAACTGGCTGTCTGTGTTTGTGAACATGCATATGTTTGCAGAGAGCTTTAGAAGAAGAGTGACCAAGAATTTACTGCTGAGCGTAAATGAAATCTCTTACCCATAATTCCAGAAAAAGATTTCTCAGAGGACCAAGTTGGTGGTGGTACCTACCGCTCTCAGCCCAAAGCAACTGCTTCTCTCTTCAGGTGAAACAACTCAGTTTCAGGCTAGTTTTAGCGGTATCCCTGATCTAGTTGCATTTTGGTGCTTGAAGCCTCCCTGATTTGTCTGTTAGAAAGACAGAGGCCTGGTCTTGTGAAGCAGAAAGAGTCTCAGCTGCTATTGAAATCAGTGAAGGACTCGAGGTGTCTATCAGAGCTCCCAGTGGCAGCACTGAGTGAGCTGGAGCAGTGTGGCATTCCCTGGTACCAGCTACTGGCTCTGGCTCCAGCCCTGCTGATGGCAGGGTCAGCCATGGCCACCCACTTATGGTAACGAGACCGTGTGTCCATCTGTCCATGCTGGTGTCCCCATCCCAGGATTCCAGTTATGTTAGTTCACATCTGAAACATTATGGGCAGCCTGATTTGCCAGGGCTTGCAATAGTCCTAATAGAAGAATAACAAGCTTTGAAACCAATTCCTGACACAATTGTTTTTTATTTTTATTGTATAGAATAGATATACAGATCTCTGCATTTATGGATCTGGAATAGACATTGCTCAAGAGTCTTTGACTTTAGTCAAAGTATTTTAAGTTGCCTTAACATTTTTGTCTTTTTTCATGCAATGGACTCTTGAACAGAGCACGTAGTGTCTGTTCTCTCCTGAAACCTTGTTTCCAAATCTAGCATCCTCTCTCCCATGCTGCCAATGAAAAATGCTTTATTTTATAATCTGAAGTTTCCCTTAGCATATGGTGCCTTTTTTTGCTGTAGAGAGTCTCACTAGACAACTGTTCATAAAGTCAGGCTTGGGATGCCAGTGTTGGGAAGGAAAGTCAGCTACCAGCCTGAATAAGCTGCCATGTGAATAGAAGGTCATCATCTCATCCCATGCTTTGTACTTAAGCCCACTCTGAAACTAAAACAGAGGGCAGGCCCCATGTTCAACATGAAGTGTTTGCTTGGACACAGAATTTCTAATACTGGGCAGAACACAAAACGTAAGTGCAGATAGGTCACTAAATTGCTGAATTGGCAGACACCATCTTATAGTATCAGATTATAAAATGTTGAAAATGTGATTACATAGGTGATATGGAAAGGAGGCTTGAACTGAGATTGAGTTGGGTGTGTGTTTGTATGACATCTAGCACAGTGAGGTCCTGAATCTGACTGGGATATTGGTTGTTTCCAACAAAGAAATGTGGATTTTCAGTTGAAAATGGCCCTCGGAGATGTAAGTGTGTGACGACACTCCTATGGAATACATATGTATGTCCACATAGGATTTGGGTTGCTTTGGCATATACTGGGAATATTCTGCTTCACTTAAGCTGTTTTGAGCAATAACTCTTCTGATAGCATCAATCAAGGACAGACAAAGGATCAACACGGGAAGTTCATATCAAAGGGGGAAACTGTACATCTATTCTTAAAAATCTTTGTATTTCCCCAGATGAACCTATGCCAGCTCTAATCATTTTTATTTAATTACTTCACACTTCCTAGAACAAAGGAGGCTCTAATAAACAGGTGAGAATTAAAAGCATGTAGCAATAACTCTATTGTAGCAGCCTTTAATTAATTTTCAGTGTTTATTCAAATGTGTTCTTTATCATGTTTCTGTAGCATTTTAAAATAATTGAATTCTTGCTACTGAGTACTGCTTCTGCTTTGTCTTGAAGCACCTCAGTACTCTCTGTCATGGGTAAGCCATTATGAGGTGTTCTGATGCAGCTGAATAAACAGTATGATGTTCTGAATACATCTTTACTGATTTTTTTTGGAAGCTCAGTGGTGGCATAACAGGCTCATGGATTTCCCAAATTACTGGGTTTACCTGGTCTCGGACTTTATTTTCTTTTAAACAAACTAAATAAAAGAACAAAGTTTGCCTAGAAGCAGAAAAAACATTATAACAAGGGGTGGTTGTGCACAGAGCATGTGTTGACAGTTTTTTGTGATGCTGTGAGCTTAGATGTCATGTGCTAAAGAGATTTCATAGTGGGATCAGCACCTTCCATTTTGGAAGGCTCTGAGAGTGGCAGCTAAACTGTGTCAAATCTGCCAATTCAGGCATCACCCTCACCTAGTCATGGACACAAAAGAATCATTGGGGAACCGTGGGGGCAAATCTTCTCCAGCATCTATAGCAATAAATTACTTGCAAACCCCTTCATCTTTAAGAAGAGGATGAATCCTGTGCAGCCTGCATCTCTCAGATCAGGAACCTGTGTGCTGGCACTTGCAGCCTTTGCAGGCTGCAGCTCTGAATTAAAGATGCAGCGAGCTGACATCTGCTCGCTTTAATCGGAAGTTGCCTTCTGACAGGTTGCTAATGCCATCCACAATTTGTTGCCCCCAATCTAAAGTGAAGAGTTGTCGGAGCGGGAAGTAATCATGGTGGGCTCTGTGGGAAGTGTTCATTACTTTGACCACTGCTGGTCACACTTAATAAGATCCTGTTCTTGGCACCTGTAGGAAAAAAGAACCCAACAGATTTTTGCAAGCTCAGGAGATCATTATAGAAGTTTTTAACTTTCCTCAAAGCACAAAGAGAGCTCATTTCTGCTAATTGGACTGTAAAAGAAAAAAGTCTTCATTATTAGTGATGTTCCAAAGGAGCTTGCAGCTTTTTCACCGTGTCAAGCTTGTATCCTGCTACTTTCCTATTTATCAGTCAACACCACGGGGGGTCTTCCCTTGTGTGCCAGTACTGTGAACGTTTGCTTTTCTGCCTTTCCATCCATGAGTAGAAAGCTTGGGGACAAAGCTAATAACCACAGGACGAATTCACAAGTACACACCAATTGCTTTGTGCTGCTCCTACAACTGAAAGCAGCTACAAACCCCATTTTGCCACCTGGTTTGAGGAAGTGTGGGATTGCCTTGCCTGCTGAGCAGGGCAGCTCAGGGATCGGGGTAAATGTGTATATCAGAAATTCTCTTCCTTGTTATTCTAGTGGTGAATGTCACCTTCCATGGCTGCAACCACCACTTCTCTCTCTGTGGCAAAGGGGGCAGGACCCTTTTGTAGCCTCCCATTGACATTTCTGTTACTCCTGCAACAAGTCTGCTGCTGCTTCAACAGCTCTGAGGGTACAAACTTGCTCCCTTAACACTTCCATGACCCGAGTTCAGACTCCAGAACACAAGAATCTTCTGAAGGCATTTTTACTAATTTTTCAGATGTAGACAGCTGTCCATCAGGAAGGGCAATCATCTGCCAGACACTGATTTCTGTTGAGCTGGATTGGCTCTGGAGTAGCAAAACAAGGTGCAAAGGACACGAAGTTCAAAGCTGAAAATTGGGAATTAAAAACCACAGGGGTTAATTGCCTTGCCTCCTGTCACACAGGAAGCCTGTCCTGCAGTGGGAGTTCCGATCTGATGTGTAAAATAAATATCTCAGTGCTCTCCTTCTTTCTTTCTTAATTCATTCTGCCCTGTGCTGCCAGATCCGGTGGGGTTTTTTCTTTTACTGGCAGCTAAATATGTTGCCTCTACAGCACTTGGAATTGAACCTGATCTTTTCGTTGTGAATGTAAAAACACTAACAAATGCCTCACTCTGCTGCTGCAGCTCAGGACGAGGAAGAGCTGCGCGTTTCCTTCGTGCTGAGCATGCCCTATAGCACAGTTAGAGCATCTGGGGCCGCTCTCTGTCCCATTTACTCTGCAGCATCCAGCACACCCGAGACCTCTCCGTGTAAGAGGGCACAGCACTGCCCGAGCCATGGCGTGGTTCCTGCTCAGTCTGCAGGCTCTGGCAGCAGCCACCTCGCTGCCCATCCACCCCTGACTGTAAGGAAGCGGCTCCGAGCCGCTGCTGCTGGAACTGGAACATGGTGTGCTCTGCTATTTGTAGTTTCCTGCTGCCGACACTGGATACGCAGTTACTATTCCTCTTGCTTCCTCCATGAACATTAGAATGAGTCCAAAAATAATTGAAGGCAGTATGTTCTGGTGGAATATTTTTGCGTTTGCAGAAATTTCCTCTTTCTTTCGCTTGCCAGTTTTGATAGGGAGCATTTTGAGGCTGTTTCAGCATCTCCAACTTGGCACCGCTGGGAGGCACAGGAATGCTCCCCTGATCAGTATGGCACAGAAAAGAGTTTTGGCACCCAAATACAGAATTAAAATTTATTTTTAAGGATGATTGTAGCGTGTTTTAACCACAAAGTTCTGCTTTAGCTAATGAAGATGAGAAGACCCAAATGCTCTAAAGAGCAACAAAACCCACACATCTAGAAAAAGAGAAGAAAGCTGCTTTTTTTAAATTTATTGCTTTGATCCTCAAAAAGGTTAGGTGATAAGAGACTAGCTGTCAGGAAATAATGTAATTAAACTGTACATGAGGTTCACAGACTTATTGTGCAGCATCTTTCAGATGCAGCCATGTGATTATTTCTAAATTAATGTCTTCCTGGCCTGGCTGAAATGCTGTCAATGGCCCGCTCTTGGCAGAGCTTGGGGTCTTAAAAGTGTGTCTTAAATTACCCTTCATATCTATTTATAAGGAACAGATAAAGGTGGGTGTACAGCTGAGAGGTTGCTTTCTCCAGAGCTGGTGAGGATTGAAGAGGAGAATCCAGGAGCATGGTGTGTGAATAGCTTCCAGAAGTATCAGTGTCATTTTAAACCAGTTCACTCTGACTTTCCTTCTTACAAATCATGCACATTATAGAGAAACTAATTCAGAAATATTTTCTTAAACCCTCATGTCTTGCAAGATCCCTCTGTATTATTTGGCACCAGAGTCCTGGATGCCTCATGTCCTGTGCAGGTGCTGAAGAGGTGTCACAGACAAAACAGTGTTGAGTTGAGGAATTTTGCTCAGTTTAAAGCTTATGAACACAAACTTCTGATCTTGATTTGGGTGTTGAAAGGAAAAAGCAGGACACACTGCCATAAACAGCTACTTTTCGCTGGCTTAAATTTCCCTCATTTTTGTCTTGGTTTATACCCAGTCCATCAAATTTTTTTTTGGTGGGCAGTGGGGCATGTCAGGGATAATATTCACATATGTTTGTTTTTGCTGCTGTTACAGCTGATTCTTAATTTTTTTCTGCTGTTGTTCCTTAGAGTTCCTGCCCTGACATAGGCCACTCATCCCTCAGGTGTGACCCCACAGTGTGTCTCCAACCCTCAGCAACCCTGATTTTCTTTCCCTAACAGCTTGTATCCAGGTGTTCTCTGGCTGTTGAATGTTCTGGCACCATGGTCAGGCTCTGGCCTGTGGTGGTTCTCCCTGGTGGGGCCTCCCCCGGTGCCAGAGCCGGTAGGAAGTGACTGGTGGCAGCTCAGGACCCCCTGGAGGCACCTTGTGAGATCCAGGGGCACTGCCAAGGGGGCAGTGAGACCCAGTGCCAGCTGCAGAGCCACCTGTGCCACCTCACCAGCTGCAGACACTGCCTGCCCTCCCAGCTCCACAGGTTTGCCAGAGCAAGGGGAAACATTGAACTGGTTGATTTATGGGATGGGGTAAGGAGGGCTGTGCACCCCAAAGTGCAGAGGAAAGCTGATATCCTCGGCTTTTCATCAGAGATTCCAGCACTAGACATGAAGCAACATGACATGTCAGGAGTTTAAAGCTATGGTTACACCACAGCTGCATCTCTGGGCCTGAGACAAACATGGGTTTGGTAGAGGAAATGTCACAATTCTGGTACAAACCAGTAAACATCTGTCTGGCTGTTTTGTTCTTAGTGGCAGCTCTTTGGAGTCACAGGAACATCACACATTCAGCCCAGAATAGAACCAGGGTCTATAACAAAGTCACCAAACTCCTACAGCATTTTCAACCGAATGAAAATTTCTTCTGAAAACTGAGAGGAAGATCCCTCATCTGGAGGGGAAATTTTCATAATTTACACTGTGTTTTCCATTCACGTGGCTGTTGTCTGTTTATATCTTTAAGTATTACATTTCCTATCCAACCAATGAATTAATTTCCACTTAGACAGCAAGCAGTTCTCTGTAGATGATCCGTGCCCAGAAAAGGCCATTTCCATTTTAAGGAACAGAAAATCCTTTCCAGGAATGTCTGAGTGTTTGATGTTACTAAGTGTGGTGGAAAGGTGCAATATTTCAAAAAGCAAGCAAAAAATGCAAATGTATAAAATATACCCAGATATCATTAGTCATATTTTTGTGTTCAGGATCTGTAATTTTCTCCCACCTTCAACAATAAAATTCTTGCTTCTCTATTCAACATTGTAGGAATCACATGCCTTACTTTGTGCATGGCTGTGGCTTGATACATGTCAGGAAAAATACACAGATCTCTTACTCTGGCATTTAGTAGGAACATTCAGTGTGAGTATGTTGGAAATGGTGCTCTGCTATAAATACAAAGCTATTTGTCACGTCACACATCTCGCTAATTTTCTAGTGGGTTGACAGTTGGGCCCATTGTCTGGAATAATTTAATGTGCTGTAGCCTTACTTACTGTACTCTATGAATCATGTACACAGATATTCATAATGGAAAAACTGTGTTCATGCAGCATTGAGGTTTACACAAATACAGCTGTGGGTCTGAATCTTCAGCTGGTGTAAATTGGCCTTGTTGGAACGACACCAATTTATCCTGGCCGTGGACTGTGCCGAGCACATGTGAAAGAGAAAGATCTGGCAGAAGTATTGGCTTGTCCATCACCGTCTGTAAACACGAGACAAACACAAAAACAAACAGAGTGTTGTATTTAGGCCCTGGCTTAGCAAAGCATTTAGATGTATGCAGAGTTCTATTTTAAAGCTACAAGTGTTTTGATTTGATTAAGGCTGTATTTATAGAGTGGCAACAGGAATTACAGCAGATTGGAATTATTTTTTTGTTGTTGTTGAAAAGGTTTTCATAAAATTTGTTGATTCATGAAAAAAAGTTAAATGTGCTCTCAAAGTTTTCTTGAAGTCCAAAATTTATTCTGGAGCCAGTACCCTCCTGCCCAAGAAGAGCCATTTTCCTGGTGGCCATGCAGGAACCCAGACCACTGTCAGGGCTCTGTGGACACTAGTGGACATTAATGACCAACCTCACTGCCAGCTTTGCCACAGCCCTGCTCAGCCTGGCCACAGGCCCTGCTGAGCCAGGCACTGATCCATCAGCTCATTTTGTGGCATGACCTGGGACATCCCTCATTGCTGTGGACATGTGCTGTGGTCACGGGGCTGCATCTGAGCCTGGTTACCTTCATTGGGCCTGATCCTGACCTGCTGGTTGACTTCATAGCTTAAGCTTGGACTTGTCACCAGGACTTGTGCAATGTCCTCTTGTTTAAATCTGGTTGCTGTCCAGTTTAAACCTCAGGGGCTGTGGGACAGGCTCTGGTTAATGAGGCTCCTGTTCTACCTGTTGAGTCTTAGTTTCTGGCTCCTTATCCTGTAGGGAGCAGCTGCTAGCCTGGACAGCCAGCATCAGTCCTCTGTTCTGCTGAATTTACCTCAAAGGCTTGACTGGAGGGGTTTTTCCATATTCCAGGTAGAAGTCCTGATTCTTTAGACTGTTGGCATTTCCCATGTGCTCCTTCATGGGGTGTTGCACTTCTGTTGGCCTTTTTCAGACGTTTAGGTGACCTAGACATATGGCTGGTTCCAATTAAATTGTAGTTTTGATTCTAGTCTGGAGACATTGGGGGAGTTTCTTGATTTTCTCATATGAAGTTAGCTCACATGCAAATCTTTCCTGGATCATGCCCTTGCATGTCAGTGTAGACCGTGTATGTACCACAAATCTGTTGCACAGTATTCTTTTTTGTTCAAATACTGGCTAAATTCAATTGGAAAAGATGTGAGAAAAATGTCTTGATTTTTGTTTAATTGAGTTGTTGTGAATACTTGAACTCCCTTAATGAGATAGGAATAGCCCTTGTAGCTGGAAACTTCGTAAACCTCAGGAGAGGGACTCTGGCACTGTTCTGCATATGTTATTATTTTGTTTATATTGTGGAAACATATAAAAATGAACTTGCTTAGCTGTTGATGCTCTCTGAGTGAAACTTTCCACTTTCTGTTTTAGTTTATTCAGTTTTAACACTGGCTGGACATTTTTGAAAACACAAAATGCACATAGACTCTTAGATGGACCTCTCTTTAATAAGCAATGTATGCTTACCTCCATCATTTCCCAACCTGTGAATCATGGATATTAAGTTCCTTGGTAGCTGGTAAAGGTATTTGATAAAACAGATTTATTGTTTGAAGACCTTAGGTGGCTACAGTGCTTGCCTTGAAAAGATGTTTGGGGTCCACAGATTGGAAGAGATTGGAAAGCACTAATCTAAAAGGGATTTCATCTGACATATAATTAGTGACCTACCCTCTCCTCAACTACAGGCAAGCCATTCTTTTAGATTAACATTTTTTGTCTCTTTGTTAGCAGCATAGGGAGGCATAGTGAGAGAATGCATTTATGACTACCTGGATTTCAAAACCCTGCTTCATATTTTCCTTAAGTGCTCTTGAACTTGCTCATATTCAGAACATCACCCGAGTTGTGCTTGTCAGAGCAAATCACATAACCACTACTGGTCTTTGTCAGTATTTATGCAGGGAACTGCCAAGAGAAAAGATAGTGAGGCAAAGCAGAAGGTACTGACGTTGATCCAGCAGCTGTTGCTCTCCCATTTTTGTATCTCCTTTTCTAGAGCTGATGCCAGAAGCACTGCATAAGTTATCCTAAATGATGTCAGCTGGAGTATTGAAAAAAAAAAGAAAAAAATCAACATTTCACAAAGTCCTATTAGGATCTTAGCTGGGATTGAAAGATATCAATGAACTAAAACAAGTGCAGAGAAAGGCTGTGTATCTTAAGAAGCTTTAAAAGAGCTGGGCTCTATTAAAACAAACAGCAGGAGAGACAATGAACCCACCTGGCCCACACTGGAAAAGGTTAAACACCTGGTTAAACACTTTTTTGACTTATAGGGAGATGTCGACCTAAGAGGAAATGTGTATAAACTGGACGTGAGCCTTGCGTAGATCAGAGAGTATATGAAGAGCTCAGTAACAGGAGCAGAAAGGTTTTGGAACTGCTTCTCATAGGAGGAGCTGAGCTGTAGCACTTCACTAGTTTTCAGGTGGAGATTCATCTCTTTATGAAAGGAAATTTTATCCTGTGGTTAGCTGCCGAAGCAGTGATTGGACTTGACCTCAATGCCCCTTTGGAACCGTTTTCTTTATATGTATCCTATATTGTTCCTCAGGATGGTGTGGCTATAATGGTTATCATTCTGCCTTTAATTAACCATATGAGTTTGATATTTATGGCTCAGAACCTAGAGAAAAGATGATTTGCTACAAGCCAGTTCATAATTAATTCCAGCCCTCGTGTAGCGTTCAATAGATTTGGGATTTATTATTTCCAGCATGTATAAACAATTTCATTAATAAATATATTCAGTTCACTGGCTGCCAAGGCCATGAGGGCTGTAATCCTCCCATCAATACCACTTGGCATAGAGTGTGCTGTCAGCCATGTGCTGGGCACGTCATCCTGTGGTGCTCTGCACCGCTGTGTTCAGAATCTAGTGCTAATGCTCCTCAGCGAGCACTGACAAAAGCCAGAGAGCAGAGGTTTTTATCTGAAATGATGTTATAAATCTCATTTTAGCTGATGCAGAGCTGGACTGTGCACAGCCTGCATACATGCTGTTCCATATCCGTGTGTTTCTTGTCTGTTCTCAAACAGCTGTTCTCACCCTGTACTCACTGGCCTGCCAGATGTTACAAATCCAGGGAAAATATGGAGTCACATTCTTCCTCTGTAGGACTTACTCATGACCAGCTTGAGACCTGCTGTTTGGTCTAACACTTAACCTGGATTTTCTAGTAACTCATCAACTATGATGACAAAACATGAGGTTAAGGACTCATTGTTGCCAGCAGGACTGATGCTGGAGATGTGATCTGATACCCTAATCTCAAGTGAAGTTGCCTCAAGACTATAATAATTACTGGTGCATATATGATCACTAGTGACAGTGAGGCTAGATGCTTTACAATGCAGGGGGAGGAGACCCTTTGGATCATTCTTAGTTCTTCTGACTCTCTTATAAAAGACTAATTTCCTTAATTAAATGTAGCATTTAACATTCTTCAGCATATGCATTCAATTTCCTTTATGTATTGTTAGAAACTGGACTACGAGAGATAATCACATTGAAAGTTTATCTTCTTTTTTAAGTGTGCTTCACCCCTCCCCCTGCTTCTCAGTCACTGGAAAACTCCTAAGTACTTAACTTGTCTCCAGATTATCTGCAGCCATGTGGAGAAGTGCCAGTCTGGGAGACATTGAGGACAGTTGGTTCACGTGTTTTTAGTGATGTAATGTTTAATCTTAGTTATTCTGTGCTGCTCTTTAGTGTGAATTCATGACTGCAGGAGTGATTAGAAGGCTTGAGAACAGAATTATTTCACTGACAGTCAGCATGACTCCAACTAAGAAGCAAGTCACAGGAATAATTAAAGTTCCATTAATTTTATGATAATCACTAGACTAGGCTTGTTAAGATGGTCTTTTTCATGGATGGGATGAGATCAATTGATACAGTGCTGTATAGCAATGTTAGAGTGACACAGTTTGCTGAGACACTCTATCTGGCTTAAACTGATCTCACGGGGCACATTCTCCACACTTTGATATTTATTGTATTAAAAACTCATTCCTTTGGCAGGGAAACTGACTTGTCAAAGGATCTTGAACATTTTTCCAGGAGCCCACGTTAGCCCCTTGAAACTGGGGCAGTCCTCGCAGGGTTGAGAGAAATAGCAGTTGTTGGGTCATGGCCATGTTCACATCCGTAATGGTGCGTTTTAATTAAACAAACGAGGCAGCACACTCGCTTCAGGAACACAGGAAGCATCACAGTTTCTCATGTGGAAAACAAGTTTCACTTGAAAGCTTTCAGGAAATATTGCTGGTAATATGGGCCAGGCCAGACAATGTTGACAGACCTTCATATCAAAACCTCCTGGCCACACATTGCAAACTCTCACAGCATCACCACAACTCACCTGTCATCTGGTATTTTCAGAGCCTCAGCCTGGAGTCATACTGTTATAAGAAAATTGTTTAAGACCATTTTAGAGTTTTTGGTCAAAGAGAAAAGTTTGGAAACACAATCCATGATATCTCAAAAGCAAATAAGGCCCCATTTTTACGTTTTTCTTTATTTAAATTCCATCATTGTTAAGGAAATCTTGCGACCTGTGGTACTGTGTAATACTTATGATTGCCATGCATCTTTGATTAGGAGGATGAAAACAAAAAGTATTCCATGATGCCAGACCTGTGCAATCAAGAAATTCCAGTACTCTCTTCTGGGTACGTGGGAAAATGTCTACAGTTAAGTAAGCATTGAGCAGAAATCCTTGAGAGGTCACTGAAGGAACCAGCCCTGGAATCAAATCGGTGTGGACAAATCCAAGCAGTCCTGTTCCAGGCTGTGCTGTTTGGAGGGGCAGGTTGGTATTTCTGCCCCACACAGGACTGTGCCATGCAGAGGCACCAGTTCATCTGGAACTTGTTTGGGTATGTCAGACGCCAGTCATTGCTTAAGGTCAGCGTGCCTGCAGTTTTCAAAGCCCGGGTTGCTGGGTAAAGCAAAAGTGAATGTAAATACTGCTTATTCACTATGACTCGAGAGCAACAAAAGTTTTCACAGAGCAAAGGCATCGTTAACCCTACTTTAGCCCATAGTGGTTCTGCACCTTTTTTACTCTCCACTGGTCCCTATGCATCTTGCTTGGTTTTCTCCCGGCTCCAAACCACATGAAACTCAAAACTCTTCATTCTCTGGGCTGTTGTGTGAGATGTGAGAGAGTCAGGATGAGACTCCAGATCATACTGATAGGTGATAATTTCCTACTGGAAAGTAGGCCTGCTGAAACCAAAGTAGTATCATAGAAAGATTCAAAATCTAAACTGAAAGTGAGTCTCTTTCAAAATGTGCTATTATCTATGGATAGAAGCTTAAAAAACATGCTGTTTTGGGAGGTGGTACATATCTCATCATTGAGGTCTATTGCTCAGTGTTGCTCAAAATTCTTGAAGGACGTCCTTTAAACTGTTGTTGTGGATTTCAGTTGATTTAACAAGACAAAAAAAGGCTAATTATCTCTTCAACTTCCTTTCTTTTTCTTGATAGTTTATTATTTTGCATTAAAAAGGAGAAGCATGGTTTAACTTAAGCTAGGTTCTCATCCAGCAATATATGTATAGATTAGATGAAGGAAATGCTCCCTATCCACAGAACAATAGATTACTTGTTTAAATTACTTGTCTTAAAAAGATCCCGATTCGGCTTTGCTGAGCATAAAATATTAAATTTACTGTTTATTTTTAGTGGATTGCTGCCAATCTTCTTCTCCCTGACTGTCTTCAGATTGCTGAAAACATTAAAAAAAAATGTTCTCATCAAACATATATCTACTTACAAGAAATCTCTGTTGGTCTTTCCGCAGAGACATAAAATCTTGTTGTTGGGACATGAACTTTGCTGTTATGGAATTTTCCTTTCTTTATTACCTTTGTGGTTTTCCTCTTCTCTTTTTTTTTTCTTTAAGCCTACATGTATGGCAAATTATGTTGTGCCAATGTTGCTTATTAAATCTTCATAAAGTGAGAAAAAGGAATCCAAGGAGAAAGCTCTAGATGTCTGTTCAGGTGTAGTAGGTTGTTTCACTCTGTTTAATTGGCAGTAACGTTTGAAAACTCTGACCTCATCCTAGCAAAAATTTTGTTACTTATATTTCCTGAAAAGTGGTGATAGGCCTGGTCAGCTCCATTGGTTGAAATGAGAAAGTAGCTGTTTCCTTGATAATACTTTGGACTTGCATCTCTGTAACTTGAACCAAATTTGGCTTTTAGGACTATTTATCAACACAAAATACAAGGCTGGTGTAGACTCTATGGCTGCAAGTGTATTTTCATAAATAAAAGATTAAGAAGTCAGGCATATGTGACAGATTTTTGGGACCAGGTCAGTGTAGTGTGTAGTGACACTCGGAATGTTTGTTTGCCTTTTGTTGAAAGGGATATTCAATGTTATTTTTGCAAATCCCCTCCATACAGCAGAGCACTGCTATGCTGGATCGAGTGCTCAGCATGAAATGTTGTTTTTCCTGCAGGAATATTAGGTGACCCCTGCAGGGCCTTTTCTCTCCTCTCAGGAGCACCATCTCCACAGGGAATGGGAACTGACCCTGAGCAACTACAGCAACATACAGAGCAGTGGGCTCAGAGTGTTCTTCAGCGGTCACAGGTCAAAAATGGTTATGCAGTGCTAAAGAACAAACCAGCTTTTTACTGGAGGCCATGTAAATGTTATAACAAAGATCTGGACTGATCTTTTGACCCTAAGGTGGTTACTTAGAAGCTGCATCATTGCCTTTTTACCTTAAAACACTTCCTCTAACACCAGGGACTGTACTGACCTGACCTCTGCTGCCTCTATAATTAGTTTTCTTATAATGAATTAATGAGTTGGGGGGGGGGGTGGTGTTGTTATTATTATTATTGTTATTATGAAAGAGCCCTTATTAATGAACAGTTCCCCAGCTTACTGAGATGGAGATAAGGGAACATGGTTTTAAAGGGATCCTGCAAAAAAAAATGTTTGCAGAAAAGAAGAAATATGAGATTGCAATTGCCTGCAGAGCTGCAGTCAGGAGTAAAGAACGAAAGGTTCTCCCTTTGAATGCATTTAGTCTCCAACACAACACAGAACAAGCTAAAACATAAATGCACTATCTCTTAGCTGACTTGTGACAGCTTATAATGAATGAACGTGCTGCAGATTAAAATGTCACACTGACGTGCTTCTGAATAAGGAATGAGTTTCATCAGCTTTATTCAATATATTTCTATCTCTGTCTGAAGTACTGAACAATCCATTTTGCTTGGGAATATGTTTAGAAGTGGAAGAAGTTGAAATGTGTGCTCTCTACAGATATTAATAAAATACTTTTTTTTTTTTCCTCTTCATTCTCAGCAATAAGTGGCAGATACGCTGGATTCTGGCTTTGAAATCGGAAAGCTCTATGAAATAAAAGTGTAGAAAGTCAGCTGGCTATTTGTAATATTTGGAAACTTTATGTATAGATTAAAAAGAAAGGGGTTTGAGAAAATTGCATCATAATATTTACAGAGTTTTTGGTCCATTTGTGGATTAAAAGTACTTTATGAACTGCTAGATCTTTGGTCAATGAAGCAATCCCTGATTACAGTTCCCTCTGCTGCTATCTTTCTGTATATGAAATTCCCACTACTTATAGGAAAAGACTATGGGATCAAGCTTACTGAGGAACATGTTTTATGAATTATTTTTCCTGACCTATCATGCTGCTGATAGTGAAATTTGGCAATAATTTCAATGCTTCCATTACTCAACAACAGTTTTATTTTAATGAGGATCATAGGTGAGGTGATTTTGTCTGTGTTGCACACACATCTATCTCAGAAGAGGATTTTTATACTTTGTGCTGTCTCTTACTGTTTCCCTCCTTGTCTGACTCTGTTTTTTTCCTTCTCTCGTGTGAACCCTTCTAGATGTTCGACTGGATCAGCCACAACAAGGAATTGTTCCTACAGAGTCACACAGAGATTGGTGTCAGCTACCAGCACGCCCTGGACCTGCAGACACAGCACAACCACTTTGCCATGAATTCCATGGTGAGTTGAGGCACACTGGGACCAGCACAGGAGTGAGGCGAGGGCTGGCACAGGAGGGCACTTGCAGTGCACAGGGCACTAGGGACCTGTGAGAGGTGGCGTAAGGAAGGTCAGGCTGGCTGTGGCAGCAGCAGAGTGTTGCTCTGTCCACACAGACACTGATCAGTGGTTACTTCCTTGACTTAAGAACAGCACAGTCCTGTGGAGTTGGTTTACATTTTGGAGAGCAAATACAATATTTCTTAAGTTTTTGACATTTCTTTGACTGGGAATAAATGAGAGCTGTAGGTGGCACCTTAATAATTTATGCTTCTCCCTCCACACCCTGCTAAGGTACTTTTCAAAACCTTGAAAAGGAGGCATTAATCAAGCTGTCAGTTGTGGCCACAGTGGGATTTTGCCTTTTTCAGTTGTTAATCAGTCAGAACTTTTGAATGCAAATCAATTTACCTTTATTTTTTTAAAAAAGAAAAATCATCGTTATACCTTTATAAGTGCTTTGCTCATTTTCTTATTCTTTCCAGACATAAGGTATTTGTTCTTGAAACTGCCCTGCTTTCAGCACAGAAATGAGGACAGGATGTATTGATGTTTTGATCATTGCAGTGGGATAGAAAAATGCATGTATACCCCCTGCTGCAGCTGCACAGTGCAGAGATGAGCCTCTCTGAACACACTCTGCCAACTACAGCAAAGCTTGCCCTGAGTAAACCACTCCTGCAGGTGAACCTCCTCCTGCTGTGCAGGGTCAGGCTACAGCTGCACGGGGGCTGACACCTCAAAGGTGGTTGAAGTTGATGTGTAAGTCACTGGAGAGCCACACCTGCTCTGCTGCCCAAGAGCAAGGTACTGGAGAGCAGCTGTCTGAAATGGGAAAAAGAGATCCCGACTACCCGAGGAAGTTAAAGACCCCACACTGCTTTCATAACATTACAGGCATCAACCCAGGGATTCTGGCCAAATTCCAGGTCAGGTAATTAACTTCTCTGACCTGAATTCCACAGGCCGTTTCCACCTAGCTAGCTATTCCCCACTTAAAGCACTGTGCCTCACTAGGGCATTGCATAACAGTGGGAGATGAGAAATGTTTATAATGCCTATTAATGTGTTTATTGTGATTATATCTGAACAGAGCACTGAAAACCAGGCTCTAGGCACCTGATTGTTAAATTTGCCATCACAGTGCCATCTAGCAAAATCCAGGATAACACTGCCTCCATATAACACTGCTGCTCTCAAAGTCCCAACAAGTAAATGTGTCCTGGAGGTTAGTGCATTAAAATTCATTTGACTTATGAAAGATGCAAAGTTGGTCATAGTTCTTCAGAAAATACCATTAGAAGAGTCAAGCTGGAGGATCTCCCTTTATCCTTTTTTGTGGTAATACCACAAAATATGGTAACATAAAATAATGTTGTCTGGTATTTTTCTTAAAATGACTGGGAGTAAGGTTTGGAAAGAGATCATTGCTATTAATAGAAAACTAACGAGTGGCAGGGATGGGCCACCTAATGGAAGAAAAATTATTTTCCTCCATTTTTCTTCTATATGTCCCCAGGTGAACCTTTGAGAATGAGGAATGTGAGGAAGTGAGACATAAGCAAAGTTCTTGAGGGGGGCAACCCCAAAATGTAACAAATATGCCAAACACTCTCTGTAGGAATATAGCTGATACAGCTGTACATCCTTTTTCATATGCTGCTTTTCTTTTAGCTGTAGCTGAATTTTAGAACCGGAATCCCCTCTGATGATGGGGTGATGTCTTCTCTTTGGTTTTGGATCAACATCAATTCATACAGAAAACAGAAACAGTTTATTGAACTTAAATTTTCATTTGAAAAAATTCTTGTGATGTGCTCTTGTAGTAGGAACTTTTTAGAAAAATTCTTCAACAGATTTCAATTGTCAGAGATTGGATAATGAGTTGTGGTATCACTATTGGCAGTATGGCAAACTCAGTTTAAAAAAGACTCTAGAATTCCTCACAATCAAAAAGGTTTCTCTAGACTTTCCCTGTTGCTTAAAGGCTTCTATTTGGGTTATGCATCTGCACAGTGGCCGTTTTAAAGGGTATTTCAATGCCAGGGTTGCACAGGCTGGGAAATGAGGTGAGTTTTTCAGCCTCAAGAGATTGGCTTGTGGAATTAAACAGGGCTACCGTGCTGCAGAGGGCTGGGCATCCTATTTTTGAAATAGCAGGTGTGGGGGTATATCAAGCAGGAAGGACATTTGGAAAACAATGGGGAAAGGGTAATACCATTAAGATATGGCTACTTGAACTAACCTGGAGCTGCTGTTCTTATGTGAGCATAGTGCTGCACTCAGCAGTGATGTGCTGGTTTTTTAGATGGAGAAAATTCTTTACCAGAAAAATCTGGAGTGAGTCCTGGTGTCCCCAGAAGTCAGTATTGTGAACATGAGGGTGTTGGCATGCGGGAGACATCAGCTTGCTGCTTTAGAGTGTTGGGCTGCATACAAGTCACTCCATAGGTGGTAAAGCATGCAGGAAGAACCAGGGGAAAATGAAACTAAAGTGACCTTTTCCTCTCTTATTTTTATGGCAATATCTTATTTCAGTTGTTTCATGCTGCCATTTGATTTCTGTTGGAGACTGTTGGAAAATGACTACTACATATTACTTGATAATATTTATATTGCAGTAAGAGTAGGAAGTTTAGGGCACTGTTACAGCTCCTGAACACTTTCAAAGGAAGAAATGGTTTTTGTCTTGCTGTCTGTTGCTAAAGGCTCTGCTCCTACAATATTAATATATATAAATTGCTTTTGGCCCTCAAAAATATTCTTGCATTAAATTACCCACTGATAAACATTTGTGAAGTTAAGGATTAGGATTAAGTAATGTAGCGTAGAACATATTCGAGAGGAAACTGTAGCTCTGGTGAATTTACTGTTACGTAGTTGCAGATAGGTACTTATTAGTGTTTATAATGCAGTATTTCTCAGTCTCTTCATGTAATACCCTTGGCTGTAAAAAGAAAATGATAGGATTCTTTCCAGTGTCTTGACCAGAGAAAGGAGAGATTATTACCCTCAGATTTGTCTGCTGTCCCAGGTAGAGTACTGTAACCCACACAAGTCTGAAAACTTAGGATTCTGGAGAGCTTTAATCAGACAAAACAAGTGTTAGATTTATATCTGATGAGTCTATGAGCTCTCTCATACTAATTACAAAACTCAGATATTTAGCTACTGTGCTTTGGGCTCAGGACATGGAGACTGGTTGAAGAAGAATGACTTTTAAAACCCAGTTAGATGGTGCTTAAGTGTTTTGTTTGTTGGTTGGGATTTTTTAATATACATATTATTATACTTTTAATTTATAATTTAGCTGGATCTTTTTACATGCACTACATTAGCAAGGATTGGATTGAGAATAGCTCAGCTGTAAGAAGTCTGAGTAATAAAATAATGAAATCTTGAAGCACTTTTTTTGGTTGTGCGGCTTGGGCTTGTTTATGGTACTGGATTTTGGTTTTTTTTGTTAATACATTAAAATCAGTATCGAGTACAGATCTGGAGGAGGACAAAGTAGCTAAAGATGGCTGTGTGTTTAGCAGGGAAAAAGCCTAATAAACTTCAGTGGAAGTTGGATCAGGTCTTGGATGTATGAGGTGTTTGGTTTTGATTGTGTTTGTTGTTTGGTTTTTTTTTTCTTTACAGTGTGCCTAGTGTCCTTTAAGCCTGGCATAGCTAATAATAATTAAAATACAGTCTTCAATTCCTCTAGAAAATGTACCCTTCTAATGTTTATTGGGTCATGCCTTTTGCTGTATGATCTTCCTATACATCTCTGTAGGCATGCTGTGACCAAAGCTCCTTCTTGGAAAAACAATTTGCTACTCTGTTTGTTACAATAATAATTCTTCTTTATAAATGATCGATGTGGAATGTGGGGAAATCATATATTTGAGGTAATAAACTGTAGCGTGGTATTTTTCTTTCAAATAAGGAGCATAGATTATTTTTTTTTCTGTGATTCAAGGCAGTGCTTGTTTTCACTTCAGTTTCAAAATAAATTATGTTACTCTTTATCACAGCTGTATAACGTTTATACTGAAGCAACAATACTTTTCACAAAAATGAATACTTAACTCAGACCTTTTTCAGGCAATATCAATAATCTAATAAATTCACTAGAAAACAAAACCTCAGTGTTCCAGTATGGCACAAAGCATACTGGGTGTAGCTCTGCACTTGGATACCTGCTATACATGCCATTTGTTCTGACTAAAGTTAATTGTATTTCCCTTGCCTGGACTTTTTTATGCCTGGATCTGATAACTTCCTTGAATTATGAATTCCTGCTTTCTGTGAGGCATGCACACAAAAATGGGAGTGTTCAGTGCTGATATTGCTGCCTGTCCTGCTGGCAGGGAGTTACCTGTGTGACACCACACAGAGATCCATGTTGTCCTACATCACAATGTATTTCAAGCACATTACAATTATCATGTAAAGGCTAATAATGTCTGTAGAAGATTCCCAACATCTGTCTTAAATGAATGGTATTTTTCTGTATGTAGGCTGAGCTAAAATGCCATCCAGTATTACACAGGCTACATGTAATTGGTCTTGTTATAGAAACTTAAAGGTCTTAAAGATATCTCATGAGGGGGTTTTGTCACTGAAACATTCTGCTTTGGATTTATGTGTTAGGCTCATTTCACATATGGTTTCTAAAGTCACAGTATAACAGTGCAAACTGGTTATTTTTTAATTTTATTTTAAAGAAAAACCCTTCAGTGTGGTAGCACGGACACTTTCCCATGGGCATTTTTCTTTTCTTCTCCCTGTGTTCTATAAATAAAGATAAGGTTTGGATGTTATTGAAACTATCTCTGGAAAGATGGGCAGTTCTACCTGGCCTATGGGCCTAGGGGGAGGTTTTGAATTGACCCAATCCGGAGAAACTTTTAAAAGTCTATATAAGTTTTAGAATTAAATAATAAAATCAGAATTCCACCTCACCCGATCCAGTCTGGTTCTTGCACTCGGGTAGCGCTCAACAGCGACACTTCAGCAATCAAATTTCACTTGCAATTAATCTGCAGAACCCTTCTCTTGCAACCCACCTTTGCTGCTTGCCATCACAGTATCTCACCTAGTCCTCTAGGAAATGAGATGAACACAGCCTCGCAGATTTAATGCTTTCCACTGCTCATTTTTCTTTTGTGAGTGTCAGACATTCTAAGTGTATCATAAGAAAGTGTTGTCCCAGCCAAGCTTGGAGGGTTTGATTAAGAGGGGAGGTCTCCCAGCATGCCCGCGAGATGATCAGGGATGAATTACTTACTGAGTTTCCCTGAGGGAGATCTTTCCACAGTTGTAACTCCACTGCTGTCAGTGCTCACTGCTGACACCGAGGGCTCTTACCCGAGCCCGTGCTGGGACCTGGGCCGTGCTTGCTGTGCTGGAGGGAACGGCTGAGTTGAACACGCTGGGGACCAGAATCAACGCCTTGGTTCAGCCACAGAAATGGACTGAGAGTTGGTGCACAAAGAGGGGAATGTGAACTTGCAAGGCACTGCTCCAGGCTTTCCTAAACTGTAGAAGAAACTCTTACCTATCATGATTTCCATGTACATGTGGGGAAATTTTTGTTTTGTTTGCCAGCCCAGTGATTTTTTAGAAGGCAAAAATCCCCTTTTTTGGACTAAAGTTTCAAAACTGAAATAAAGCCTATAAAAAATTAACTCTAACATGAAGAGTGCGTTTGAAAAGTCTGCACATACATGTGAAATAAAGTTTTTTCAGTGCTGAAAGATACATATTAGCCAAAATTTCAGTGTAACCTAGTGTCATGACTACAGAATGTCAGCTGAAGTGCTTTTACTTCTGGACATTGTTTCCTCGTTGTTTGACCTATAGTGGTTTTATATAGCCATAAAAAAGTGATCCCTTGCAGTCCTCTTTGGGGACCCCTCTCGGTTTTGAAAGAAAGATGAGGTTAGGTTAAATTTAAAGTGGGACTCTCCATGCACCTGCTATGGTGGATTTTCCAAGCCTAAAGGAAAAACAAAGTCACAGACATTAGTTGCTCTAGTGAATTTATTTCATATTAAGATTGAAAGATCCCTATAATAGTGACACAGAAGAACAATCTCAATTCACTCAGTTTATAAAAGTGAACAAACCAGAGGGGAAGGAAGGTTTAACTTTGTGAAATGTCAACAGATGATTTTTGTCAGCATAGATTTTCCATTTTACTCAGAACATTACACATTGGCAGATAAAGATAAAAAAAAAAAAAACCTGGCTTACAATGTTGCTCTTCTTCAAGGTGGAAAAGAAATGTCTTGCATTTTGTGGATTGCGGTCAGTTGGTTTCTTTTTCTGAATGTTGATTTCTTTTACTGAAAGTAAACTATGGATTGCCTTGAAGCTGTACTACATTTTACTTCAATCTGCAACAGCAGTACAGAAGAGCACATCACAGGTAATACTGCACTTGAGCGCATTTGTTGCTCGAAAATGAGCAGGAGAAGCTCAGGACTCTCTGTTTTCTGAGCCTTTTCCACTTGGTGCACAAAGAACAGGGATGTGAGCAGGTAATTCCCAAGCTGCTCCTTGCTTCCTGCTGAAAAAGCTATGGTGTTAGTTGGTTGGTACTCTTCCATGAAAAATTCTCCTATAGGAAAGAGAAATTTCATCCTCATCCCTGCATAAAAATATAATAGACATAAAAATATAATAGACATAAAAATGTATAAATCTCTGTGACTTAAAAACCAGACTCAGAACATCTGCTGCAGTTCAACTAAGCTTACCCTTACCCTCCTGCTGGGTAACACATCTCTGCACTGGAGCCATTGGGAGCCACAGAATTCACAGTTATTTCCTCCATACCCATTGCATCGCAGTGGCCGAGATAATTCAGCATGGGAAAAAATAAATAAGCAAAATCAGGATGAAAACAACCATTTTCTACATGAAATCGAAACTTCTTCAGGAACTTTTCCTTCAAACACAGCAAAGTTCCATGGTGCAACTTAGACAAGTTACAGCAACTGTAATAATGCTACACTACTTTCCACCAAAAGGATTGACCTGAAACGTTGCAAAATTATCTTGGCTGAGGTTTACTCATGAATAATTTCTGGGAAAAAGGCTTAAATATTTAGTCTGATTTCCAGTTTCTAATCTAGAGGGACACAAAGAAATGTTTGACTGTGGCTGGTGGTCAAAATTTCAAATCATAGTGTCTTTTTTTAGTATACTTTAGGCTCCAGAAAAATTTTGATTGGTTTCTCTAATTGTACTGAAAAAAAATTATTTAAAATTAATCTAATTATTTTGGGCCAAAACCAATTTTTAAGAAAAGGCTTTGTGATAAGGGGAGAAAAAAACAAGACTGAAGGCTGGGTATTGCTTTAGATCTATGTTGTTTATGTGACAGTTGTCACAGTCATGGTTCTACCAGGCAGAACTGAGTGGCTCAAAGGGCTGGGGCCCAATCTTTTTCCCCTTTAGCACCTACCATTATGATGAATGTACTTCATAGTTATCCCACACACTTTGCAGACATACTTTGCCCTGCTTTACAACTTAGTTTGGACCTGTGCCTACCTTGGCAGTGCTCTGTTGCATTTCATGTTTGGATTGGCAGACACCTTTCCACTATTTGCTCCCACTCACTCTGATGAGATCCTGCTCCAACAAACACTTCCATCTCTGATTTATTATTTGCCCATGAGTAATGCTGCTAAAATCATCAGGGCTGTGTCTGTCCTTGTGCATGAGGGCCTTGCAGATTCTACTCTCTGAGATTTCTAAAGCCCTTTGGAAAGAGTTTAGAGAGACAAGAAAGCAGTAATAGGTCAACATTAGCAAAACATCTCAGATTTTGAG